>JAWWEE010000105.1:108454245-108510658 GCA_035221455.1 Xenops minutus
GAGATAGGCAAGTCCGATTGCAAAAGGCACAGTGGAAAGTCTCTGTCGGCACTACTGGCAAGGCACGGTTCTTCCTGAGTGGGATAATGTCACACATCAGCTCAAATGATCCTGCCAGGTTACAAGCACTGAATAATGTCCAGAGATGTGGTGGTGAAATGGAAGAGGGAAGAAGCCAACACGGTCATAAAAATGTGAGGACTAGGACTTTGATTATCAATGAGGACTGAATCTAGACAGCATGCTGTGGTTTTTGAGCTAAAGGAAGAAATACTTTCTGGTGCTTTTCCAGATTTTTTTGATCTAGCACAATGGAAAGGTGCACAATACAGCACACAATAAACAGTACACAGTAAACAGTAGCAAGCTTGCCCTGGAGTTTGGTTTGGGTCCGCTAGTATAAAGCAGACATGCTATTGCTGATACACATGTATGATATCTTTAAAAGAAGGAATTACATCAAACTATCTGGATGGGATGGTGAATAAATAGTAAAAGCCATCTCAATTTCCTGTATTAAATACTTACTTGGTGTAAATCAGAACATTGCCAGTGATTTCAGCTTTTATTCCTACCATGTTAAGAGCTTGCCTTTCTTTCTCTGCATGTTGCCAAGATACAGTACATATCACAAAATCCTTGAGTAGGGAAAACACTTAAGAAAGCAAGAAAAAAATGTGTGAGTTGGAGAGACGGTGGGATTGATTTGCTCTGGAAATAAAGGGATTGATTTGCTCTGGAAATAAAATAAGCCTTTTTTTTTTCTGAAAATATCTCTCCAATATAGCAAACATGCAATCCTCATCAGGTTTCACTTGTCTCTTGACTCCTTAGGAAAATAACAGCAATGAGAATAAAAGAGTCTCAGAGACAAAGTGATATAATAATAATAGTAAAATAATAATAATAATAATAATAATAATAATAATGGAGCCTTCTTTAATTCAAGAGAAAGTTTCAGTGTCCAAAGGCAAAATTTGTATTATCGTGATATTGATTGCACAGATGATTTTTTATTAAAGTGAAGTAGGCAAAATCCCTCAGGTAAGGAATAGGTTTGTTTTTATGTTTAACATGAATTTAAGATTACATGTTTGTAAAGAAACTCAATTTATCTTTTGTCATTGTTTACAAGATGAAGCTAGGCCATGTTTTTAATTAATCATTCATTTAACACCGTAAGGTCTGGAATTTACTTAATGGGACAGACTTTCTTCATATTCACTATTCCTTGGTCCAGAATGGGTTTGGAAGACTTACAAGTATTTAGGTATTTGTAAGTTAGTGCCTCATGCCATCTTTGAGAAGCTGTGGCTTTGTCAATAAATAACTCTTTTTGGTTTAGACCAATGGCTTCTGCATAAGCAGTAGCCCACTGCTCCTCCTTCTGTCCTTCTGTGCTTGTATTAGGCCACGGATGAGAAATTCTAGTGATTTCCGTAAACAGGCCTCACAAATACCTGCTTTACAGATGGCTGGCAAGTTGTTCATGGCCTGCTAGGAAACCCCCATCAAGTTTAGCTTTCTTTCTCCTTCTTTCCTATATACTGAAGATCTGGTACATCAACGAAGTACTGGATCCCTTCAAATAATCCCTAATTCTTCACTTTAAAGTTCAGTAGCAAATAAGAACTTATATTGTTTGGTGACCTTTTGTACAAGCGTTTCAGCAGCAATTAAATGTTCCTTTCCTTTTCTGCCGTGAGAAGACCCAGACTGCCTGCTTTCTTTTCAAGTGAAGAGAAAAACAGTGCTGTTGAGAGCAGTGACAGCAGCCTCCTTTTTCATTAGCAGCAACAGTAAGAAAAGTCAGAGAAGGCAAAGCAGCTGCTATAGCTGATACCAATGTGCCAATATTCCAGCAGGAGTATAATTTGATTTCCAACTGTGAAGTGACACACGCAGCACATAGCTGTAATTTTGATATTAGTGCATAAATAACACTGTGCTCAAACTCAACATTCATATTTTCACCTCTTGCAAAGAACAGGAAGCCAATTTGCTCCTCGCACTTTACTGTGCCACGGTGTATAAGTTGTAAAGGCTTTTAACTATTAAATTGACAAAATCAATGAGTTTTGTTCCTCTGTGTAATCATTTTTGTTTGATTAAAAATAGCTAGTGAAAGCTGCAGGACTAACCCAGTTCCCTCATTCATTCCATGTCTGTCACTTTTCACCTTGGCTTGTCCAAACAGATGTGCTAATTGAAAGGCTGAACTAGAAATGATGAAAACCATCATATGCTATTTATTACAAAATCTTTTCAAGTACTGTACTGGTGAATATTGAGTTGTAATTAGGGCCTTTCTTGCAATAAGAACAGATAATTAAAAGCCTTCATGGTGTCTACAAGCTGACCAAAAAAAAAAAAAAAAAAAAAAATAAAACTTAAAAAAAAAAAAAAAAAATTTGTATTTAGGGCATTTCTTTCAATAATAAAAGATAATTAAAAGCCTTCATGTTGTATAAAAGGTGACAAAAAAAAAAAAAAAAAAAAAGAAAAGTTAAAAAAAAAAGAAAAATATGTGATATCAAATGACAGGAGCACTGCAACATGACAGTTTCTATCCAGTCATCAGACCATGCAAAACCTGATACAGAAAAAACTTCAAGTTGTGTTGAATCATTGGTTTAAACAAAAATAAAATAAAACAAAACATAATCCCCTCAACAGAGATATTGATGTCTTACCATTGACTGGTGGATGTCCTCTTGTCTTCTGACATAACTGCAATGAAAGACTGTTCCTATTCAGTTACCTTTCTTTCCCTCAACACTCTCAGACACATTAATGTAAAAGCGACTTTGCTTAGAGTTCCTTCATCTCCACTGCACGAGGTTGTACAGAAAATGAGATGGTGCCATGCAATGGCAAGAGGAAGTCAAATAAGGCTAAAGACCATAAGAAGTCAGCATCTCTAATTCTGATGTTCAGATAAGAATTTACCCAAATATGTAAACCATGCCTAAAGGACAGAGGTGCAGAAAAGCACTTCAAATATGATTTTTAAAATGAATTTTGGAGTTACTACAAGGGAAGAGAAGATGTGAATCAGCCATGCTCATCTACACTGTTGTTCTAAGGTAAAGAGCTTATAAGGACTCCATGTAGAGTCAGTGAAAGGAGAGAGGTATTGCCAGAGGATGAATTCTATTTTAACATATGTTAGCTGAACCACTTCCTGGACATGTTCTTTTTTATCCCTCAAATGTATAGACTATGTCAATATTTAAGCATTTTTAGTAAATTCAGATTATATGACAGAAAAAGACTAGCTGCAGAAATGCAAACTTTTGGATGGAGAAGGAAGAAAATATCCTTTGAGGTGAGCTGGACTGTCCATAAATACAAGCTATAGGAAGCAGCAAGACAGTAGGAATAGAAGGAGGTGGGATTGTACAAGTCCCTCATGCTGAGGTGGTGTGATGGATGTGAATTCAGTACTCCCTCATGAGGCTGCTGGAGGAGGATCACAGAAAGCTAAGGTACATAGTCCTCAACACACTCCAAACTTTGGCAATTACCATTCTTATGAAAGAAAAAGTGCACAGCTGACGCAGAAGAGAATGCATGAATATACAGCACAAGTAGATAATACATACAAAGGCAGAACAAAGGCTGAAATGCCAGTTGGAAAGGATGCATTATGGCTGCAAACACGATTGAATCATCATCATGCCCTATACAATCACATTTTCCCCTTGCTCTGCAGCATATTGGTAATTCACAAGATTATTATGCTACAAATAACCTATTCAAAAAGAAGCACACTGTACCCTGTCTTTAATATAAATGTGATTCTTTTTATAAATGCAGTACCACAGAAATGCAAAGAGAGATAAACAAAGTGAGAAAAGCAGGGATTTTTTTTCTTTTTTTGTTGTTTTTGTTTTTGTTTTTGTTTTTGTTTTGTTTTGTTTTTAGGACAGATGTACTGCATCTGGAGTCATCTGAAGACTTTGACAGCAATTTTTTGTGATTAGATCACAGGAAAATTGTCCAGTCAAGAAGATAAACTAAAAACATTAACAGAAATCCATAAATTAAATGAGTACAAGTACTTAAGAATAATGTAATTTTAAGAGGTAATATTGGTTCTTATGGCTGGTTTTGAGGTAAAGAAAATGGTGAAAAAGAGAAATAGCAAGATTTACCTAAAGCATGGCATACTGAGATTTAAACCGCATGCATTTTGAATAGCTCTATTATATGAGGAAAAGAAGAAATTATAAAAATACAGAAGAAAAAGAAATTTGAAAACCTCAATATGTGACAAAATATAATTATTGTTATTTTTTCATCCATGCCTCATATGAATGGTTTTGACAGCTGAGTATTAACTCTTAATAGTCAGAATCCCTAAAATGTATACCCTTTTTTGCAAGTTTAAATCTCTACACAGGAATTCAGTAGTGATTTCCTCTGTCAGTCTCCTGGGAAAGATGAGTTAATTTTTTGCTATTCTCACTCCAGGGCATGAGAAAAAGTAGGAAAATAAGATTATTTGTTCTAAGTTGTCCTTCAATCAATAGTGTAACCCAGAATAATATAATCCTCTGGCTAATGTATATAAAATGTTTTAAGCACAATAGAATTTCCAGGATTGTAAATCCTCTGGGTCAGGCATAATTTTTAAATATGTGTTTATACAATGTGAAGAATATTCTTGGTCCTTATAAGTTTATACTTGGGATTTCTAGATATTATTCCAATAGAAATAGTAAATAGAAACAAAAGAAGACCTTAAAATCTCACTTATGGTAACAGCAGAAGAACAAGAAATAAAAATTGATTCTCAAAAAGCTTCTAAAATAATACCTCAGAAATCAGAACAAGCTCCATGAACTCAGTGATGATAAAAGTACATTTTAAAATGTAGCAAGGAAAGTTAAGACTTTTGGAAACTAATATAGCTTGGCTCACTTCTGCCATGAAGAGTACATTGAAAATTTTTTTAGCCTGTCATATATATATAACTATATAGAGAGATGCATGACATATTCTATTGTCTTGCAAATATCTGTAGATATTTTGCCTTGAGGCGCTTTTCACATTGTGGATCTAGTTGAGATGCATTTCAGACAACTATAAGATGACTAGAAAATAAACTAAAGGTCGAAATTATTTTTAAGTGATTCAGACAGATTGTTACTTTGATTTACCAGTAGGATTATTTCCGTTGGAATGTTGTCCTCTTTCAGAGATACTTATTTTGATCTTTTTAGCTTAAAGGGTTATGCTGCTTCTTTTTTTTTTTTTAATATTTTGTTGTTCCTGTTCTTAATCTTTCATAATTCCAGTAATTTTTAGTTTGGTGGTTTTATTTTTTTATTTTGTCCATAAGGTGTAATTTTACTGTAATATTTTGTGACATGGGTGATACTTGTGCTTGTATCTATGATATCAGAGTCATGCTACTACTGTCAGAAAAGGGGCAAAGAACATAATCCTTATACATTCCAGCATTCTAAAGGTATACTCTTAAGAAAATAATGTTTTCTTCCAATATTTTAATTTTTGGAAAGTCCAAGGTTGACTTTGATAAAACTGATTTGCATCAAGTCTGGTAGCTACTTAAAGTCACACTTAAAACACAGATTTGATGCTTTTGCAAATTTCATGCATAGAAAAATGATAAATATGACCTGAAATTGTTTGCTTGGATTGAGAACCTAGCAAACCTTTCTCCACAAAGATTTTTTTTTTTTCTTTTTTTTCTGCAGAGACTTGAACAATACCCTTAAACAATGGGAATGCTTGTGTGACTGAAGCTAAAGAATAGCTTCTGCTGTTTAGGGTGGAAGCTGAAATAAATCTGATAACCCAGAGAGACTGATCTGCTTCCAGCCCTGTAAACCAAATCAGTGTATCATGTGTACAGATCCTTTCATTCTGTGGGTTCGGCTTAATTCAATAAACTTAGCAAACTGGAAAGACAAGCAAGCCCCAACATTTCTAGGTAGACATGATCTTACTTGTAATTAGGCTAAAAGAGGCATAATTTTGTATGTTTCTCTTGTATTTTTTGTTCAATAATAGCAGTGGAGCTCTTTCACAATTCAATGCTTGGTCCATAAAGCTTGTATTGCAGAAGATGCCCATAGGAAACTTTGATGCATTAAAATTGCATATTTAAGAATGTTGTAATTCTTATTAATGATCCTGAAAAGTTCAGCTAGAGAGCTGACACGCAGTCTTTCTATGCTGGAAGTTAACTTTATTGTTGTTCATTTCAAATCCCATCTGTTTCCATAATACTGCCTAATTCTGAAGTTATAACATTTATCTTCAGTACAACATAAATCAAAAAATTTCACCACTAAATCAAGTATTTGCACATATCTCTCATTCAGAACAACAAAACAATAATGATTAGTTATTTTCTCCCATCAGACACTTCAGCTGGAAATACAAAAATTAATTAACTGCTAGTTCTGTGCTTGGGGTTTTTTTTTCCTAGTTTTCTGTTAATACTCTCTTTGTCTAGTCAAGATCCTGATTCTATTCCCTTATTCATGGGAAAAGAGGATGACTAGAATCACTGTTCCCATTCGTTCACCGTAGTTTATTGGAAAATCTTTTTCTCTGTATGAATGTCTTCTGTTCATTTGATAAGTAAGGGTAATAATAATTTTAAAAAAAAAAAAAAGTATCCACAGAAGTAATATTCTTCTAGTACATTCCAGTTATGTGCCACTTTGAAAGTCCAAAGGCAGGAGGAATGATGTAGCAGTTTAGGTATTTGTCAAAGACTTGGATTAAATTATATTTTGTTCCCTGTTTTGAATAATTCTAGCAATGCATAGTTTAGAGATTGACAAAGAACCTAATGGATAAACTTCAGGTTCCATGTAACACAAGCCCCCTTGCAATGGAATGTAGCTTCAGGCAGCAGTAAGATCCACCCCCTGAAGATGCAATTACCCACCTCTTCTCTCACCAGCAGTACAAAGGCTGTCACCAGACAGCAACAACTACTGGACAAAGAAAGTATTTCAAAATCATACACCATCCACTGAATAATATTCATAAATTGTCTACTGTAAGGTGGAACTGAGACAATATAATTGGTGCTCCCCCAATGTGTGGGAAAGGGTGCTTTAAAGCAGCACCAGGTCATTTGCTTCTCCATGAATTAAGGACTTGGGACTGACTTGTCCTGGCTATTGGGCTGCTGCCAGACAGCTTTCTGGGAAAGAGGGCTTAAAGCTTCTCGTTCCTTTTCCATGGCTCTGAAGCAACGATACCCCTCCTTCCCCTCTCTCTAGACTAAGAACAGCACATCAGAGCTAAATCCTGTGATACTGGAGTTTTACTCTGTTAGTAAGCTAACATTGCCCTGAAGAACTTGCAGCAAGTCCGTGACCTCAAAACATGCCACTTTTTGCTATCTTGCCTGTGTCGTGTCCTAGTCTGCAAGACTTAATGTGAGCTTTTAAGAATGCAGTTGTTCTTGCTGTCAGATTTCTAATGAACAACCTACGCATCATTGTTTACATTCTGTATTTTACTTGCACTAACATCTAAATAGTAAATACTAATTTTTAACCCTCTTATTAGGAGGCACTTTATTGTTCTCCACAAGCTCACTAGATCACACAAGATAGAGGTGGTTGTCTTGTCACTTCATGGGTCACTGTCAGATTTTATTTTTGTTAACTCACTACAGATATGGCATAGTGATCACTACTTGGGAAATCATTACCTTCTATCAAGATTTTATAGAAAGTGAGAATAAAGGTCAAGGAGAAGCAGAAAAAAAAAAAAAACAAAAACACAAGCATAAAAAAATTCTAATTTCTATTCCTGGGCCAGTTTTCTTGAGTCAAATTTTTTTTTTCAGCTATCTGCCAAGCCTAAACAGAGTTAAGAGCATTGTAACAATGTTAACAGCTCTAACAATACTGTATTATTATAAAAGAAACACAGTTTTTTAAGTCTTTTCTGTTTATAACAAGCTTGGTATGTCCTTCAAATGTATTTTCATTGTAACATCTTAGAAATGCAACTAAACAATACCTTTTTCTTAATAGTTCGTAGAGTGTATGCTGCTCATAAGAACGTCAGTCAGTCGTGGCAGTGAGTGTATGTCAGTAACCACGAAGTTTCAGTCAGGTCTGAATTCAGTTTGTAACTTGAGAATTCATAGGAAAAATCCTGTATGTGTGGTGGGGGTTGTCTTTAGGAGTTTGTGGTACATGACCTAGAGGCTGAGGAAGCTGGGTCTCTTAGTCTCTTAGAAGGAGAAAAGTCTAATGGATAATCTAATCACTGCTACCTAATTATGGATTGTAGAGAAAACAGCAGCAAGCTCTTCTCAGAGGTGCACACTAGATGGAAAAGAAGTGATGAGAACAAGATGCAAGAAGGGAAATTTAAATTAGCTGCAAGGTAAACAAAAAATCACAATGAGAGCTATTACTAATTTTTTCTCCATATACTAAAGTTAAATAGTTTTGCACTTCCCAAGAACTGTGGCATTCTTTTTCAGTAAAGAGACATAAATCACTTCTTTCAAATGCTGGCTGTATTGATGTGAAGAGGTAATGCCAGTTTTCTTCTCATTGGAGTCTCTGGACATCAAAGACTTCATGGTCGTTCATGACTGTGGATTTATTAATCGACTCATTTGGCTTCCCTACATTTAGAATTGAATTCTGTCTCCTGTGGACATTTTTGTAGTGCCCTACTATAGAGCAAGCATTTTGTTTTGTTTGTACTTTCTGAGAGTCTTTGCTTCCTTCCATTGCCTACTGAGGCAAGATTAATGATTATCTGAACTTTACCTGTGATCTCTGTGTGCACCTTGCTGTGTCAACAGCTCTTCAAGGTGTATTTCACATGTTACATTTTTCACTGTATTGTGCTAGTCCAGTAAGTTTGACCCTGTCAGAGCTGACAGGAACCTCCAGTGAGTTCCTCTACTACTTTTCACTCTCTACCCTGCAAAAAATCATCTGTCTTAATCTTACTATCTTCTGCATCATCAAAAAATTACTGCATCTTTGTGCAACATATTGTCTGTAGAAAAAAAAATCTGTGTGACCTTCTGAACAGCTGACTGGCTAAAGGGATATCAAATATGTGCAAACTCAGAAAGAGAAAGATATTTAGGATCACTCACCTTTGCTTTCTGCATCAGTTTGTACTGTTTTAAATTTTAGGGCTGGGTAAAGAACTGCTAGATTTTTTTTCTGGGTTTTTTCCTCTTCCAGAAACTGTCATAGATCTAGTTATCTCTCTTTTAAGTCTTTGTATTCTAACAAACACAGCTTTCTCTGAAGGCAGTCTTGTCATTTTTTCAGCTATGGTTTAGGAACTGAGCTCTTAACAGTTAAATCTCGCTAAAAATTGCTGATTGAGTGAACAGGGCATAAGTGTGGTGATTTTACAGATGACACTGATATTAACTCTATTTCAAGCAGCAGCTGTGACTGAATTTTAGCATGTTGTATGTGAAATTTGGGGCAGTTGGGCCAGTCTTCTGTTTTGTACCCAAAATCTGATACTTATCTATCATCTGCTCAGTTCCAGGTTCTGTGAGTGCATCTTGGTTCCAAATATTGGCCAATAGCATTGGACTAGATGTTAAACACTTCTTCCTTGCAAACCATACCAATGTGTTTCTGAAATACAAATAAATTACTGAAATAAATATAAATGGTCTCAAAATATAAGTTTCTGAATATATTCTCCAGAAAGTTTCTTTTTATTACAAGTTTTTATCACATTCTTCCTCTTTTGTTTTAATTTTTTTATGCCTCTAATAAGTGTATTTTTTTGAGAATAAAATAGGAATTGAATAACTTCTCCTTGTATACTGGGTATTTTAGCTCTTCATACAATCCTGAATTGTACTGCATTTTTCTCAAGTTTATTATTTACACAGAGCAGTTGTTTGCCTTCTTGGTGAGATCCTCGTCACTTTAAATCCTATGTTTTTTATGTTCACCTCTTATTATTGACATTTGCTGTGTGGGGTTTTTTAATATTATTTATTTTATTTATTTATTCCTGGACTGCTATTACAATTTCAGTGACATATTGGCTTATGAATCTGTGTACCTTAAAGTTAATAAATCCTCTGTTTGTTCTTTGATGACTATTCCATCCATCTTAAAGTACACCTCATTCTTGTATAAAGAATTCCTCAGAGCCAAAAGTAGTACTGACATCCTTTGTGCACACTGCATGTATTCTGTCTTTCCTTGCATATCCTTATAATTGATAAAAATCACTGCACTGTATAGTATTGCTTTATTTGCAAAGATATAGCATGTGCTGCCCTGTCTGTAGTTTTCTGTGGACTCTACCTTGGAGCTCTTTGTGTCTTGTTTCATCAGATCTAAGCTTTAATTTGATCCATGCGATTTACTTGCCCTAGCAAATTCTAATTGCATTTGTTAAGGTTTAGTTTCAAGTGTATCTTTGAACATATTTCATTCTAGATACCAATCAGAGTTTGCCATTTTATCAGAATTTTGCTTAGTTCTCCACAAATTCCAAGACTGGCTCTTGAAACACATTTTTTTCTATGTTTTAGTATGTTAAAAAACTAACCAACCAAACAAACAAACAAAACCAAACAAACAAAAAACAAACAAAAACCCCAAACCCACAAGTAAATAAGCAAACAAACAAAATAGAAGAGCATATGTTTTGGGACTTGTTTTGAAATAGAAATATTCCTCCACATTCTATAATGATTTCATTCTATTTTGCTTTGCAATAGAATAGTTCTGAAAATTACAAACACATCAGAGTAAACTATTACCATAAATACTCACCACCTTCCTCTTTGTTGTACCCATTACTTGGGGATGCAAAAAGAAACAGTGTCTAAATATTTTACAATTATCACATGCATATATTTCCAAGGTTCTTTCTCTTCATGATGTGGTGAAAGCTGTTTTTTCTCAGTCAGACTTCCAACTCATAACTGCAAGGAGATGTGAGCTTCTGCACAGCATCACTTTGGTGCGCAGTGCTCTTCCCCATGGGTAAACCATTTTGTCACAAAGCTCAGGGTACTTTAGTGCTGTTCAGGTCGGTGTTAAATTGCAATTGCCCTGTGTAATTGTCATGCCTGACAAAGGAGGGCAGGACTGGGGTAATAAACTGCGTGCAGAAGGGATCTGGAGAAGTCAGACAGCTGCCTCTCCATCATAAGTTAGTCAAGAGTGAAGTGATATAGCATAGATGCAGAATAGCAAATCTCCCCATGTCTGTGAGATTTGCTTGTAAAAATCTCCCTGGGATTAGGAGAACTGTAGCCACAATGACACTTAGATGGCTAAAATTGATCTTTTTATTTCTCAAGCTGGAAATCTGAGCTTTCTATTTGAGTATTTCTAACTTCAGGTTTAAAAATCAGTCTCAGTCTCTCTTACAAGAGCTCTATGCCATTATATAGGTAAGTTTTGGCCATATTCCCTAAAACATGAAACTTTAAGAGCTTTTACAGAATATGGTATGTCATGCACAATGTCCTCAGTTCAGAGCCCAGAACTGGCATAGGTTTTTATGCATTAGGACAGCCAGACTTTGGCAGAGGATGCACAGAAATGCTGTGTCATGTCCATCGTTGAAGATTTTCACAATCCAGCTGTGTAAATCCCTGAGAAACTTAATTTGAACCCAAAGACCATCCCATTTTGAGCTTGACATTGTACTTAAGGCTTCTTCTAACCTTCTTTATTCTATCCTTGTTTGATTCAATGATTTGCTAAAGACAGAGTGTCCTAGGACACAGGATGGTTTAATCTCTCTCCTTCATTTACAATTCCCCACACTTTTTGGGATATGCTCCAATGCAAAATGAAATAAGGATTAGAAATCTAGCTTGCAGCAGTGTTGGAAGGATAAATACATTAAAGATTTGTAAGTGCTCAGACACTGTGTTAATGGGGGCGCTGTAAGTACCTCAGAGAAATTCAGGGCCCTAAATCACTATTAATGAATAGTATTGATTTCCCTTTAATTTGTGAAATGAAGCTATTATAATAAAGCTTGGCTTTTTTTTGACCTCTATCCAATGTGGCAATTATAAACACTATTTTATAATTATTTTATTCTTACTCCCAAAAGAAAGTAATACATGCTAATCTAGTCTGGGCTAAATGTTCCCTTGTCTGCTTCTTTCGGTTTTCTAGGATTTTATTCATAGGCAAATAATATCAAATTGTTTTACAAAAAATAAATCAATTGATAGAATGATTAACAGAGTAATACTTAAATTTGGGATCCAAGCTTCAGTGTATTGAATTCATTCATATTTAGTCTAGCTATGTCTAGGGTCAAAAATAATTAAATCATTGAACTGGAAAATATTTGACATTTTCTAACTTTCAGAGTGCTCCAAAAATTTAACCATATATTAAAACCAAGAAGCAGGGATGAATTCAGTCTCTCAGTCTCTTTTGGAAGACACTGAAGAATTAGTCATGCAAGCGGCCAAGAAGACCAAGAAAAATTTCCTACCATGGCAAGCTCTATGTCATTATATTTGGTATGGTATAGTTTTGAACGTGAAGAGCTGGGTACTAATTTATTTTCTGAAATGGTAGTTAACTAATTTATTTGTTTACTCTAAAATACACAAGCAACAGCCTTGGAAAATTGCTCTTCTTCTTCCCTTATTAATGAAAGAAACTTTTACTCCCCTTTAGAAAGAGTTCACTTTCACTTTTCTGAAATAAATACAGAGTTCAGAGATAAAAGGGAAGAGCTTCTCAAGGAGGAACAGTTTTGCTATTACTTCTTCTTCTTTCTAATTAAGTTATGACTTATTGTTTGGAAGTTTCATTTAAAATGGAACTTGCACCCTATCAGAGAAAGGTAATTATTGAATGTAGGCCTTAGACATCTTCAGTGCTTCATTAACCTGAAACATTGGATGAAAGGAGAAGGGCAGCATCTCCACAAGGTCGTTGATTGAAGAAATTATTGCCTCTAGCTTTTGAAAGAAAAGGAACAGGGAAGCTCAGGGAACCCTCCCTTAAGGGTTGTGAATCCTCCTTTCAGAATAAACAATTCTTCTGCTTGAGAAGATGATTAAGTCTCCAAGTCCCCCAAAAGATTAGCAAGCACATTCATTGTAGATGAACAAATGATGATTTCTCTGGAGATCCAATACCATCTCAGAAGAGCCCTGGCTTGCCCAGATATCTGTCTCCATTCTGTGGAAGGAAGAGGATGCTCTCCTTAAAGGCTATGGGTCCCCCTGTCTGGGGCTGTTCTTTCTACCAGCCCAGTACCATACAACCACACAGGGCCATATGAAGCCCCTGCCAGTAGCAGCACAGACCATTGACCGAGGCTCATCTGCAGTCAGCTCCATGTCCCAGGAGTCTCTATGAACTAGGCTTGTGTCAGATTATAAGGTGCACAAACCACTCAGGTGTACTCACATATTGTCCCCATTCTCTAGCTTAATATCTTAGCAATACACTGCCAAAAGCTGAGGAGGAGCCCAAACCCACGGCAGATATAAACTATTTAATGACACATTGGACTGGATTAGATATTGCAAATGAAATATAAAAGCCCCAAACTGATCAGGACATATCAGTACCAAAACTGAGAGGCCAAACCTATAGTTCTAGAGAAGACTTTCTACCCAAATTCAACATCTCCTTGTTGTGTTATTTTTCTGTAGGATAACTGGGATTTACTCATTCACTGTGGTTATCCTGGCACTCAATGGTTCCATATGTCCAACACTGAATTAGTGACTCTTCTGCTGAAAAAGTGTGAGGTAATGCTTAAGAAAAAGCCTACTCTTTACCATTTCCTCTACCATGTCTTTACCACTGTCTTTTTTAATATTTTAAACTGTTCCTTGCTTCAAAGGTTAAATTTTGTGGCTCTCTCCTCTCTCACATGACCAGATGAAATTCAACATTGCTAATTTTCTCCTCATACCAAAATGTCCTTAAGGTCCTTAAATTTAAACACTCCTAGGGCTCAGCTCCCTGTCTCTAAAAGAGTAGAAAATCAAACTTTCATAAGTCTGCCTTGATGCTGTGGCTTAGTCATGGTAGGCAGCTCAGCCCCACACAGCCACTCACTCACTCCCTTCCAGTGAGATGGGGAGGGAATTAGAAAGCAAATAATCAGAAAACTTGTGGGTTGAGATAAAGACACTTTAATAAAGACACTTTGCACAGGCAAAGTAAAACAAGGAATTCATTCACAACTTCTCATCAGCAGGGAGGTGTCCAGCCATCCCCAGAAAAGCAAGGCTCCATCATGCACTAATTAGGAAGACAAATGCTAATAACTCTGAACATCCTTCCTCCTCTTTCCTTGAGCTTTTATTGCTGAGCACAATGTCATGTGTTATGGGATATCCCTTTGGCCAACTAAAGTCCATCTGTATTCGCTCCTAACTTCTTGTGCAGCCCCAGTGAGAGCAGCAGGAGACGCCTTGATGCCCTCTAAGTGCTGGTCGGCAACTGCTGAACCATCCCTGCATAATCAACACTGCTTTCATCACAAATCCAAAACACAGCCCCATATGAGCTGCTGTGAAGAAAATTATCTCTATCCCAAACAAAGCCAGCACACTTATTTAGCCTGTGAAACATTTATATTTGTATGCATTTATATTTATATGCACTTAACATGCATTTGTGCAAGCATTTTTATAGGCATATGCCCACTTGCCTCTAAGAATATGTGAATTTGTTTGAATTTTGTTTTCCAATATTTTCTACATTAATGCAACTAAGAACTAATATTATAGTGACAACTTGCATCTCCAAATAAACTTTTGTTGAAGATCTTCACCAATATATTACTTTACCACCAAGCCTAACTATGCAAGCTCCTAATTTGTCTCATATAGAGCTATATAGTATAACCTTATGTATGGTACTGTTTTTCTCCATATGTTTGATCCTGAATTTGTGAAATACCGAGTTTAACTGACCTCTTGACTCTAATGACGAAAGTGGGGAATGAAATCATTGAGCAATTTATTTGTTTAAACCCCTTCACTTCTCTAATCTCAGAAGATTAATTCCAGTCACACGTGGTCAGCAGGATGCTAGCCTTTCTAAGATACTCTTTTAGAGCAGTTTCAAACACCTGCCTACTGCCAACCCCCTTACATCTATGAGATTCTCTCTGTTGGTAGACACCAACTACTCAATAAGCCTTAAAATAACTTTCCTTCTTTTACACAGTATTGTGTTTATTTTTCACTGACAGTAAATGCTAGTGTTATCATTCACCAGGTGATCCTGTGTGATTCTTGTCAATTATACAGTGAGATGATCACAAGCTGAGAGTAGTAAAAAGAGATGAAGTGAAGCAATGCCTTAAGCCAGGGCTATATTCCCTGGGTTGCTCTTCATATGGATAATAACATTACCAAAATATAAAAAACCCGGGAGGTATCTCTTTGATGCTTGGTAGACAAAAGTCCAACCCAAGTGCTGCTGAGTAGGAAAATGCTGATACAAAATAGACTTGAAAGATTAAAAAAATTGCAATGATTTGTCCAGCAAGTTGTCAGTAAAGTTGTCTGACCTCTAAGGGGAAATGAATGAAAAGAAAGTAGATGAGTAGAGCAAAAGAAAAAACCTGACAATTCACAGGTAGCGCACCTGCTGAAATTATATTTGCTGAAACTAGAAAACCTAGAAAACAAAAAGTGCAGAAATAATATCACAAAACCAGGTGTGCTGCTGTGTGGTAAGAAGGCTCTAGTGAAGGTGGAAGTGCTTTTAATTACTTTTTTCCACATTTAAAAAAGCTTCATTTCTTTAATGTGTATCTACATATGTTTTCACCAGAAAAACAAAACAAGATGGAAAAACAAACAAACAAACAACAAAAACAAACAGAAAATTTGCCAGACTTCTGGAAATCCTACACAATCAAAAATAAAAAGAAATTAAAAAGATGAATAATCTTGAGATTTGCAGTAAGACAATCCAACACAAATGTATGAGTCAACATGGCATTTTTGTGTGATCTAACACAACTGGGAGGAGTTAAAAGGAATTAGGAGAAGAGTATATTTCAATGACAAGAAAAGATTCTGAACCATTTCAAGCATTTTTAAAAGGAAAATACCATTTGGTTTTTATTCCCATATTAAAAAAAAAAAAAAAAAAAACACAACAACAAGAAGCATCCCACCAAAAACACATATATAAAAACCACAAAGAAGCTCCTTTCCAGTATATCCCCAGGAGAAACCCAAAAGGGCCAGCCTGGTATGCTACATCAGTGACTGGAAAAAGGAGTCAGTGAGCAGCCTGCTCAGATGCACAAAATACAAAGTATCACAGTACAAAAGCGTGACTGCTAGGGAAAATCAGCTAAATTTAAATCTGGTGTCATCGCAGCCCTTCCCAGGGCAAACACAGGCACTTTGAGCACAGGAGCTGAAGTTTTTCCAGCAGCAGCAGCAGCAGCACCCCAACCAACCCTGACAGGACTATCCCAGAAACCCTCCTGGGCAAAACGGCCTGGATGCTGGCAGGAAGGGACCTCCAAGTATGTGTGTGCACTCAAAGAACAGTGAGCAGGGATCCCTGGGAGCACGTGTGCAACCTCCCAGGAGTTTCCTCCTGTCACACACATCAGGGGGTGCAAGGAGCAGCACAGGCCCACGCAGTGCTGGAGCATCTGCATCTCCCATGAAAGTGGGGTGCACGTAGGGACTACATCCTATGGAGAGACGGATGCTGGTCAACCCCACAGCCTGTGAGGAGTGTCTTGGTGGGCTGTATGCAGCCACATGAATGTACATGTGTTTGTGTGCCTATAAGTGTGATTAGAACTTCTCAGGATATGTTTAATAAGGATACTTAGAAATTTGTAGGTGTCCATTAACACTCTGTATCTAGTATTGTGGTTTGTCAATTGTCTTGCTGATACGGATCCTGAATACATAGTTCACTGATTGTGAGTTAATTACACGCTGTTAATAAATCAATAAACTTCTTCAATCCCATTCTTGCTTTAACTACATAAACTGAGGAGTTTTTCCCTGTGACAGGAATCACAGCATTGGTTTTTTTTTTTGCTTGTGGGGATTTTTGTTGGCTTTTTTTTTCTAGCAGAGGCAAAACTGAATTGGTTTTCACACTGAACCAATTAAAAACTGTGAAAAGAGCTAGAGGGGTGCCCAGTCCAGACTTATACTTTGGACATGGTTTATCAGTTTGGCCTCAAAACTCTGCAAAACATGTTCATGGGTCTGGTATGACCTCAGAGCTCAGTCAGAACAAACCTAAACCTGCCCAAAATGCCAGCAAAACAAGACCATATTTGCTTTATATTTCCAAAAGTAAAAAAAAAAAAAAAAAAAAAAAAAAAAGGGTGGAAGGTGGAAGCTTTCTATTAGAAAAAGGGTGGAAGGTGGAAGCTTTCTATTATGCGGATACTAATGCAAAGCAAAATCAAAGAGAATGTCTGATCTGTCTCACAGTCAAGAGGAAACAGATTTTTTTATTTTATTTTTTTGTCCAGAACCAGACTAGACTAAACAACAAGCAATAATCTTATGGGTCTTCCTTCCTCTGGGTCTGCTGTTGCTCTGTGTTTCCAGTAGTGACTGGGCTGGAGAGCATCCCTATGTGTATGTGCACCACCTAACACTGTTGTCTGGTGTTCAGCTTGCAATCTACTAAGTGCCCAAGATCCTTTGCTACCAAGTGGGTCCTGACTCAGTAACTTCATTCTCTGTTTTGTGTGCTAGAGAAACAGATCAGACTTTTCTTGAGAAGCTGGAGGAATGGTCTAAAAAAATAAGTTTAAAAAAATGATGCACAACATACTAAGGTGTATACAGAACAATATAATTTGTACAATATGAAATAGTTCTTTCATTTTCCTCAGTGCTGCATACTGTGCTCAGTCTCAGCAAGCACACTGTGCTTCATTTTCTGAACTGCATTTCAGAGAAAGCATGGAGCAGTTTCAAAAGGAGCTAAAGGAGACCAACCGGGAATTATCGGTGATCTAGAAAGCAAAACTGATGAGGAGGGTTTGAAACAATTGGAGTAGTTTAGTTTATAGAAGAGAAGACTGAGAGCACACATAACGTAAAAAGTAGCTGTAGAGAGTAAAGGACTAGACTGTTCAGGTCCCCTGTGGTTATAGCAAGGGTAATGGGTTTAAGTTGGTTCAATAGACATTCAGCTTCAACTGTAAGGAAAGAAAATCTATGAGTCCTGTCACTAAGTTTAGGAAGGCTGTGTTTTAAAGAGTGCAGCTGTGAGGAACAGTTGAGGACAGCTAATCTTATATTGGGCCTGCAGAACAGAGGAGATGAGTTCTTTATCCTTTTTCAGTCCCAGAGTTTTTTTGATCACACAGTTCTTCTGGATCACATATATTTCAGAAGTAATCAAACCCTTCCTGCGGCTTTCAGTGTTTCCCTTACCAGACCTGCATCTTCCCTTCTATCTGCAACAATGTGGCATAATGCTCTGATGATAGTGTCTGAAAAAATCAGCCACAGGCATCTTCCTTCACTTTTCTACCAAGGAATCCACGCTGAGATGGCCAGAGGGGTCTGAGGACACATGTTTTGCCATAAAGGCAACTATTGTGTATTGGCAAGGCAACTGTCCAGACCTAAACTGTGCCTGATGAAAGAACTGTGACAACCAGAAGGAATAGATGGAAGGGTAACTTCTTTCCTTAAAAGGTGGTGAAGCACCTTCTGTGATCCAACAGGGAACTGAAGGAAATCATGGGTAAAAAGAGAGAAATAGAAAATTTGATGGCACTGCCTGAAACAGCAGAAATACTGTGAAAGAATTTGCATTCATATGTGAATTATAGCTCTTCTATTATAGTGTTGTAACCTACAAGATTGGAGGTTGTAGAAGCTCACCATTTTATTATATGAAAGAGAACTATATTTTATAATAGATAAAGAGCAAGCTGATGAAAACTGGGGGAGGGAGGCGGAGTTAATAATAAGAAATTGTGTTTAACAGCAAGGAAAAATGTAGAAGCATAAAATACTGGCCCTTTAAATGAGAGAAAACTAAGATTTGAGGAAAGGTGAATGGAAAAGCCTTGATATTTAATCAGCTGAGACATGCAGAATGGTATCATGAATCTGGTTTCTTGCCTTGAATCCACATTCAAATTACCCTTTTACATTTAATGTCATTCTGTTGGTTTGTAGCATGCCGTGTCTGAGTAAATTATCTTTTCAAAGACATTGCAGTAGTGCCATTCAGTGCACAGTCACAAAGTGATGTACTGCACTTCCACTGCGCTATCTACTGATTTATGTCAGCGAATTTTAAAGCATTTGATACCTTTAATTGAGTGGCATGTTTGTTGTTTGCAAGAGTTGTGTATGTACTGTATAGTCATAGTAGTATATTATATTGAAGTAGAGCATATGTACTGCTGAGGAAATGAACTTTACAAATAAATGTTTAGTCATACACAGACCAAGATTTCCCTTCTAGTCTCACAGAAAGCACCCATAAGATTGTTTAAAAGAAATGCGCTAGAAAGAATCAGGTTCCATTCATACCAAAAATAAGTATAACCCCTACCCTCTGAAAGCAAATTTGACTTTCTTCTAGTTTGTTGAATGTCTGGTAATTCTCATAAGGACCAATTTAAAGTATCTTCACAATATTCCTCTTTTCTGGGCTAACAAATTTCTAAATTCTCAAGTATGTGGGTTGAAGTGACTATATTTTTCACAGTTTAGCTACAACAGTGAAACAGAATCTTTAATTCCTTTGTAGCAGACTTGATCCAAGAGCAACATATAGGACTGAGTTAGCAGCATCCCCATAGTTACACAGGTATGTTTGGGGTAAACACCTCTTACATAACTGGCACTACTGAACTCATCTACACCCTCTCTCCATGAGCATAAAAATTTCTTGTTGCAGAATAAGAGCATCTTGTGGTATGTTGGCATATCTTCTTATGACTCATTATATCATGGCACTGGGATGTCTACACTGGAGGAAGAAAGACAGAAGAGTGAGGTGCACTGCCTTCACCAATAACAAAGAGACATTAATAAGGAGTGGAAATGATGTCATAAACCCAAAGAAAGTGACATCAACTAATCTTGCACTGATTACTTTGGTCAGAGCCTTAATACTGTTAAGGCATCTAATTAATATTAGTTTCAATTGAAGTAGTTAAAAATCTCTGGAGATAAAGCTTTAGGTACCTTAAAGCCTTGGGAGTATGGATTCATCTTTTGCTACGTTTCTCCCCCAAGTTTCTCTTCTTTCTTATTTTCATACTCAGCCATGGCTCATGTCTTTTAATTTATTTTTAGACACATAATAATATAGGATCAGCTGAGGCTGACACTGTCCTCTGGAGATCACTTAGTCAAATGCTTCTGGTCAGAGCAGTGTCATCTAGAGCAGGTTGCCCACGACTGTGTCCAGTCAGATATTAAATATCTTCAAGGATGGAGAGTCCACATCACCTCTGGGAGACCTGTTCCAGTGTCTGACCACCTGGCACCCTCCTTGCAGACACTGTGCTCCTTGACTGACACTGTCATAGTGAACACGCTGCTGACATCATGCCTCTTGACACCCTGACCATTGACCAATGCTGGCAGAGTAGAGAGGATGCCATTCACATTTAATGTAAGGTGTGATGCTCTCAAATCACAGTAGCATTGATGAAACCAAGGGGTGGTATGACTCTTAATTGGATTTAAAGGGCATTTGGATGATGGACCGTTGCTGCCAGATAACCATGAGACCAAGTGTCTGCAGCAGCCTGCCAGAGCTATGGCATTGCTTTTGATCCTGTGTTTGATATCAATGATTGGATGAGTTGCTGTATGGGCACATTGTTGCTGATCTTTCTTACTGTTTCAGTAAAGCTTGTCTTATAATATGCCATCAAACACTTTTCTGCTTTGACCACACCACACTCTCAGTGATCTGAAGTCTCTGGGCTGAGGTGGAAGAGAGGATGCAGGTATGGGCTTCAGGTGGGACTGGTCAACGACATCAAAGCCCATAAATTGCCAACAGGGCATGTCAACAGTCTTGTTTAGTTCACAGTAAACAACATCAACTACTCTTTCCTCATCCACCAAACTAGTAATCTGCTCCTAGAAGGCTATCAGGTTTTTCCACCATGATTTCCTCATAGCAAATTCATGCTGACTGCAACCACTGATTGTGTTAACTTTCATGTCTTTGTCATATTTGGAAATGGTATCCAGGATGATTTGCTCCATCACTTTCCCAGGAAGTGAGGTTGAGTATGACCAGCCTTCAGTTCCCTGGGTACTTCTTCCCCTCTTGAAAGATCAGAACAACATTTTCTTGCTTCCAGTTCCAAGGAATTCTCAGCACTTCCTTTTACATGTCCCTATGTTTAGGGCAGGGTACTTCTGTCCTATTTTGTAGTTTTCAAGCTCTCTTGTTTGTATCTGCCAATTATTATTTGAAAAGAATAATATATTATTATTATATGCTGCAGTACATACTATTCTGCACCTACCATCAGATGGAAATTTTCAGCACAGTGTCATAGTCCTTACACAATTAACAGCCAGTTAAGATTCACTCTTTCAAATGGAAAAGTGTGCAGAAAGAAGATCTCTAATGACACCCCAAATTCCTTATCAGTCAGGATATACAACAGAATGACAAAAGTAAAGCTTTTGCTGACGAGAGATGTGCTGTCATACTAGAAACAGAGGGACATGGAAATGGCAAGAATGCTGCCTTCATCAAGGTTAACCCTGAAATAAAGCCATTTGGTAATATTTTATTTTATGAATCATTTCTTTTGACATAAGATGATAAAAATGTTCATGCAAAAACCTTCTTAATACCATGACAATTAATTAGACCTATGTAGCAGCAAAAAAACAATAATTCACAAATAATGAATAAACTCAATGAGCCAATAAATCAAAACAGTGTGCATCTACTAATCTCAACTTTAATATTCTGGCTAGAAATGAGTGGAAAATTAGCATTTAGCAACACAATCACTAAACACAATCTTTCTATTGTTGTAAAGTCTGCATGTCTGGATGGACTTTGGTCCCTTCTCCTGATAAAACCAAGAAGAAGAAGGTGCCAGAAGTTCATGGCCATAGTCTTTAGAATTAAGAACAAATAAAAGTATTATTTTAAAGAAAATAAAATTATGTATCTATTTGTAGTAATAAACTCCTGTGATAAGAATGGTCTTGTAGCTAATATTCTGTGTATCCAGTCATATTAAAATCTTTGTCTATTATAAAGGAAGAGTATATTATTATAGACTATTATAAAGGTAAAATGTACTTCATCAAACCTATCAGAATTCAGCCTTTCTATAGCCTTTCATGAGATTTTGATAGGACCCATCAATATTTAGGGGTAGAGTTATCTCACTATAGCTCCAATTGTGTTCTGGCAATATTCTGGGATAGCAAAATCCAGTTCTAACTATGTATAGAATTTCTGCAACTTTCCAGAACATACTGATCAGAAGAATTTCCTTTTATGTGCACAGTATAAGGAGAAACATTCTATGGGTTGGATGTTTTCTTTTTTATTCCTTTTTAATAACTATTATGCATTCCTTTCCCACTAACAATAGGTTCCATTTACAGCCTTACATATTTTCATGAAAACCCAACCAGATTTTCTTCCTGAAAGTGGAAACTTTTTTCAGGAACAATTTGTTTTAGGAGAAACGTATTTCGTATTATTAAATGTGGAAAACTTTTCAGCTACTGTTAGTTTTCAGAGATTTCTAAAAGTTTGAAGGATACTTTGCAGAGCTCTTCCTGAGAACCAAAGTGGGAATAACAGAGTTGATCTTTTATCTTCTTGGCATTCTGTTGTAGATATCATTAAGCATGACAGTTTTTAAAAGTCTTCTGTTTCAAAATGCCCATTTACAGAACTCAGCATAAACCCCTGTCTCTCCTGTGAGAGCACAAAGCAGTTTAAAATGCAACCTGATTTAATATAATTGCCGTGTTCCAGTCCCTTACCTCTTCACTTAAGAAAACAGCAATTTTAATGAGTTTGTTGTTTTTGCTTTTTAAATACACTTTTCAGATAAAGTGTAGCAGCCAGCAATTTCTTTCTCCCTTGATAAAAATGCAGTGAAAACAAACTCCTTCTCACACTCATACTTATTAAAGAAGACACTGAAGAGACATCTGTCCTCTCAGGTGAGTCAGATAAAGCTCTGTCATGGGTAACAGAGAGAAAAATTTGGGTTTCATGACAACAAACAAGTCATTATCTTCATTCCATTGTTTATTCAACACATCTCACTTCATAACAAGGACTAGGTTCAAATATTCATTCATTCAAATATGCCACCCTCAAGTCCTCTTCCTCAAAGTACACGTTACAACACTTGTCCCTAAAGCTCCAAGCAGAAGTTGAGAAGCCATGGGGAAGGCACTGCATCTTCTACCTCTAGCTCTCTGATGCTTTGCAAGCAAGATACACTAGCTCGTCTGTTTAGCTGCGTGGTCCCAGTTCAAACAAATAAAAAGTGTTTTCTCCCTTCACAAAGTATCGGTGATAGGAGTGGTAATGATACCCATAGCCACAAGAAGGGGATTCTGAGTATAAGTGTTGCCAGTATTAGTAAATCCACGGTTCCCCAAAGTCTGTTGAACACACAACAGAATACAACAAAGCCAATACCAAGCCTGATTCTCTATTTCCAAATCCAAGTATATAAAATTAGAAAACTGGACCTACTTCCTTCAGCCTTTTCTGGTTTCACACAAAGAAATTATGACAATGCCGTAAATATTTGAGAATTTAAGACATATAAAATATATCTCAGGAGTTCTATTCATCTTGCGTATATGAAGGCTTGATATTTTACTTAAACTGTGTTTTCAAGCTCAGCTTTGTCGCAGTGCATATTTTAAAAAATGTTTGAGATCCTCACCTAAACACAGCCTGGTTAAGATGGCTGGAAGGTAAGTCACTGACTGAGTTAAGTGAAACTGAAAAATTGATCAAGACAGTGGAATTTATTTGGAAGAGTATGAGTATTATACTTTGATTATGTGAGGGCCAAGGAGGAATCAAAACAGAAAATGTAGAAATGGTACATAATATTATTCTTACAATTGCAGATTAAAATATAAATATCGGCATAAAATTTTTGCAAAATTAGAAAAATATGTCATAGATTTGAAGTAAAAAACCAGAAAAATATCATGACAATCCATATTTAAACAGGAATCACAGGGAAGGAAAGGAAATCCACACTTAGGTAGAGATTTTGACAAACTTGCACCCTTGGCTTCTCTACAAGAAACAGAAGTAAAATTATTTTTGCATAGCAAATTTACATGGAAAAGAAATTACACTACCTGAAATAGCTGAGTAGGAAAATGGTAGAAACATTGCAAGGTGATGTTATAAATATTTAAGAACATTTAACTTCTGATGAAGTAATAAAGATATTTCAAGGCTATTCTCATTTGGACAAACAGCAAGTTCTTGGAGAATGGGGAATTAGTGGTGAAAAATATGGTCAAGGCCATAAAAAACTATTCCATTACAAATATATATAATTTTGTGTCAGAATTGCATGAAACAAAGACTGATATAAGACAGTTGGGCAGAGGAGCCAGGCTAAATTTATCAATTTTTGCAAGGCACAGAACATGAATTTAAGGTGAACAGGCTTAATGATCATAGAAACAGCAGAATAGGCTGAAAGTGAACTAGAATATCCTGGAACAATTTTTTCTTGTAACTGACTATTCTTCAAGTGACAGAAAATGGACTGAATGTATCCTGTCTAAAGTTCTAACACTAAAAGAATAATGAAATGTCAGTGAGAAGAAGTCACTGTAAAGACACCAGCATGAGATTTCAAGTTAGAAATAAATGGAAGATTAACAGAGTTAGGAGAGATACAGATAGATTAACCAAAAAAAAAATAAAAAAATAATATAGAGACAAGTTTGAAATGGAATGAAAACCAGAGAAAAGAATTTAAGAACAGATTTAGGTGTGAACCAGTCCATTACACATCTCACACCCCTTCATACTCAATGGAAAGTATAGAATTCACATAGCAGACAAAAACCTGGATGTCTACCTCAAGATAATCTGGAGTTTTACTGTGTGCAATGAGTAGGGATTTGCCCCCCATGTATGTGTCTCCTGCCACTGTCCTTTGTGACAGCGGTACTTGGACACCATTGCCTGACTGTGGACATCCAACATCAATGATGGTGCTCAAGGAATTCTATCTGGCCTTCAGCTGCTACTCCAGAAAAGCCAGGAGGGTTGCATAGTTCTGTAGCACAGCAAAACTGTCTTGTGTAGGCAACTTGTAAAAACTAAGACACTCCAAAACACTATAGATATTTGTTTGTGTGCACTTAAATTGAGCCCAAAGAAGCCTAAAATGCATAAACATATGCATCTCAAGTTGGAACTAGTTTTCACACAAAAAGTTTAATTATGGATCACTCATAAAAGATTAAGGAAAGAGACATTGTAGAAAAAATGTAAATCTATAATGTATCATATGTGGCCAGAACCTAGAAACTATTAATCATATGTAAGAGGATGAATGAGATTCACTAGAGATGAATATAAAATACAGTACTGACAGTCTTAAGTGTTAGAAGCTTTGTAGGAATTATAGACTCAAAATAGAAGAGATGCCATGCTGTCATAAATGCAAGAAAATGCTAAATAAGAAAGATACAAAAATGTTACAAGACTACTGGAAATCATTAATGTTCATGAAGTGCATTGAAGAGCCAATACAGGACCTCTGTAAGGGAATGGGAAAGACTTTGCTGTGTTGTAATTCGTTTAATTAAAAATTAAATTTAAAAAGTGGCAAAGAGGATCTGGTAGGAACAAAAGAAACTGCGGGGCATGAAAAATATAAGCATAAAACCCAATTACTTGTTGTGCACTAGAATGTCATGATACGTCGTCACAGCAGTACTGTGCACACCATACAGCGGCACTGAAAACAGACAGGACAGAGAGCAACCTTGATGGGAACACTTGCAGTACTCAAGAAGGTGATAAAATTCTGAATTCACTTACAACAGTCTAAGTTAGGGATCCGTTAGTGGTTATGTTCCCATTGAGATCTTGGGTAATGGGAAGAAATAACAATGATATATGGTTTTTATGTGGGATGATCCAAAAGCCTTTGATTTCACTAGAGCTAAACAGTGAACAAGTTTTTAAAGTCAATGACTTCACAGATACATCAGTTGAGACAAATCTTACCTTTTAGATAAAATAAGCTATGGATTTTACAAGTGACCCACATATTTGGTTTATGACTTTTTACTGAACTAGATTATATTCTTTGGAAAAACACCAAATACGATTTAATAGTTTTAAGTAATGTTTACATTTACACATCTTTTTCTGATTAGATCAAAAATGAATTAGCACTAATGTTCAAAAAAAAAAATTTGGTCAATACTTATCTAGAAATGTGCATTACCTGCAATAAACCCAGTAGATTAAGTTTTCATTGCCAGGCAGGTAGATTGAGACGAAGACTTCAGCTAAAAGAATGATACTTTGTCAGTCCAACAGATGTCAAAAATGCATTTGACTCTTAACTACCTGCTCTTTTTTTTTTTTTTTTTTTTAAGTTGACCCTGTATAAAGATCACATATATTCTTATATTCAAAACCTCAGGAACCTGAGTTTTTGACATAAGTTAGACCTACAGATACTGAGCATTTTTCTACTGTTAATGAGTCTAAATTAATATTCAGAATCCTAGCTGTACTTATCCTTGCTTGAATATTTTGGGATTTTTTTTTTTTTTTTGTCTATACTAAAGGTTGGAAACTGTATTTGTGTAGTGTTATGTTATACAGAAGAAGAATGAAATAAGAATCATGTTCAGTCATTGTAAAAATGCATATGAGGGAACGTGCTGATTCGAGAAACACGTTCAGTCATTGTAAAAATGCATCTGAGGGAACGTGCTGATTCGAGATTATTAGATTATGAGGCTGAACCAGCTAACAAGTTAGCCAAGTGAAGAATGAAGTACATAAGTCAAGCAACAAGTAATTTTAGGGAGGATGTCTGAAATTCTGGATTTTTTTTTTTTTTTTAAATTTCAAATACTAGAAAAAAAATTCTGGTAGTCCTCAAAAACGATACCTGGCAGAGCTAACCTTTGTCCTAGTTTGAAAGCCTTCACAGAAACATTATGAATAACATAACTCAAAGATTGCTCCAGAACATATCAAGAGCAAAAAAAAAGAAGGTGGAACTTTCTTTAGTTTAGAGTTTTATTGAGGGCAGTGGTATTGTGTTCAATTTTCAGTGATAAAATTTGTCTTTAATCAAACTAATTTACCTTGCCTAGAGAGATAAAGCCTGCATAGATTTATGAGTTAAATTCAGATGTCTAATCAGGTGAGGAGAGAATTTATCTATATATTGTGCGTTCACCAGTTCCAAAACTTAGTTTAATGTTTGAGACTAAAAGTAGGTTGATTTTTTTTGTTTACCCATAACATAAAGTAACCTCCTGATATTATTTCAGTTGATTCTGTTTACAACAGAACCAGTTTGTTCTAGATTAGCAAGTAATTTAATCAGTGTCTCCAAGCTCTTAGTGACTTAAAGATTTTAAAATCAATATTTAATAAAGATAATGTTTCGTATGCCCCACAGAGAATGGGTCCTGCCTGCCTTTTGTAATAACAACATGCTGCTCTCCTGCATCTCCAGTACCTGCATTCAGAAACTAACTGATTTAATACTAAAGCATTATGAACTACTCTCAACTGGTTTTGCAAAACTAATTCAAGTGCTAGAAGAGAATTTTCTTCCCTGAAGTGTAACCTTCCCTCTGCCCCACCTTTTCTTCTTGCAGAGAAGAAAATAGTTGTTTTCTTTGTGAAGAAGAATTGTGTTCTTTGAGGAGCTGAAGAGCCACACACAGACACAGAGGGGGAGAGTGCACCTATTGTGCTGTTCAGACAATCAGAAAAGTAACATTCTGCTTCCCCTATTTCAGCTAACCTGGATTTTTTTTTTTCCTTAACCTATATCAAGCACTAGTACAGCTTCTGCTTTGTGTATACACCCAGCAGAATAAAGTGGAAATAGAGGAAAAACGTTTTCAAAGTCTGGACTAAAGCAGTATTCAAACCATGCACTAGAACTAGGCATTTTCTTTTCTTGTATGGAAATACAAGGGAAAACATCCAAGAAAGCCACTTCCTCTGAAATTAGTTATGAAAAGCTCTGCTTCTGAAGTGTAGTGGGAAGGGTAGAAAAGAGATTGTTTGGGGATGAGTTTTAAGCTTTTTGTCCGCGAACCAGAGTACTTTAGTTTTCTATAAAATTATTTTTAATTTAGTATGAAATAATACATGTTTAAAGCAGTAATTTTCTTAATATAAAATTTATATTCTCCTTTGCAGGAGTCACAAATTATCAAAACAGATGTTATCTACAATAGTTATGTACTACTCATTGTACATCATCATGTACTACATCATCATTGTACATCATTGGCCTTGTTCATGCCATATTTAATTGAATTTTCTGAATTCACTACTGTTTGAACTGAACACAGTACAAATTTTGTAATTTTTTTTTCTTCAGAAGCATAGTTTTCCATCAAAAATAATTCATAGGAAAATTTCTTCGCAGATATGTTTAGGAATACAATATACAGATAGGTTTTAAATTGGAGCAAAAGAACTTGTCTCTAGACAGAATCTGGAACTTAATATCTACCAAACAACACTTTCCACAAGGACTAATAATTCTTCACTAATGCCCTCATGTACATGCAATACCAAACCAGGTCTGGCACTTCATTACTTTTTAGGAATTATAATCATATCTTCTGCTTTTTTCCTGGAAATTGGTTCTTTAAATATTTGTTTCTGCTATGCTATGAATAAAAGTATATTGGCTTTCTCATCTATAAAATTCTTAATATCTCTCCAGGTAATTGTTATCCAGTATATCGCCACACAGAGTTTGATAAAGGAAAGAAAATGCTTCTGTGAAGCCTGCAAGATCAAGTGTGTTTTGTGTCAAGGCGTGTTTTAATTTAACTAGTTTTCTAGATTCTTGTCTCTTCTGTAATTTGAAGGGTAAAAGTCTGGTGATCCCATCACTGTGTTCACAGAGTTGTTGATGTATGTATGTAAATTACTTATTTATTTCATCAACAGGCAGCCTTCTGAGGACCTCTGCAAATTAGTAAAACCTTATGTTAGTTTATTGTGAATTCAAGGTTGTTTTCCTTCATTTATTCCTTTCCCCCCCGCTTTTTGTTTTCTCTCCCCCTTCCCTATCCCACACCAACCTTAAGTACTGTATTATTTTTCCTGTGAGTTGGTATGTTTGTGCATATGCAGTATACCATATTAAAGTATTTTTTTTTTGTCACCCTTTCCTCCCACTTTTTAATAATTTTCTCCTCTCTCCCTCATGCTATGTTTCACGTACATTTATTTAGGAGAGAGATGGAAGGAGAAGGGCTTTCTTTCTAAGGTCTGGGGAAGAGCTATAAGCTTTCTTCTGCCCCAAGGCAGAGGTGATGAACATCTGTCACTTTATCAAGAATTTAACATGGTGACTAAAGGACAGATGGGCCATGGAGGGGACATGGGAATCTTTTCTGTTATGTTGAGTGCAGAAGAAGCAGCAGATGAACTGTCCCATTTATGCTTATTTTAACCTCTGCTTTCATATTTCACTGCTATTTTTGACAAAAGCTTCTTTTCTACTTTTCCAGTTAATGGAAACATCTGTTTTCACAGATTCAGAGTATAAAACTAGAAGGGATTGAATAAGTCTATGCTTCTGCATGATGCAGGCCATTATAAAGACTGTGAATTAGTGTTGTTTTGAAGTAGAGCATACATCTTGGTAACACAGTCACTATTGATTTTAAAATTTCTACTGATGGAAAATCTACAGTAGTCCTTGATAAGCTCTTCCCATGTTCAGTCGTTCTGTTTGTTAAATACATAGACTTTATTTCTAGTCTGAATTTGTGTTTGGTCTTCTAGGCATTGTAACTTGGTATATGTGTTCATTGTGAACACCGTATCTCAGAGGCACAGTCTGGGAAGCATGTTAAGTGTTTCCACTCTCTCCACAGCAAATAGAAGGAATTCTGTGTCTCTGAAAGGAGCAATCAATGTCCTAAGCAAGTGACTTCCCAGGACTGACTGAAGTGAATCAAACATGAGGAGCTTCCAACCATTTTTTTGCAAAGCAGTTGCATATTTACAAGTTATTCAGAATATGCTAAATACAGTTTTTAAGTCCTTTTCTTCATAAAGGTGTTTGAGTATTCTCATTTTGCATCTTTTCCAGCTGGGTAGACTGCACAGCAATGAGAATGCATGTAAGTAGATGGTACCCTTTCTTTCTCATGTGGAAACTGCTCCCCTTTTAAGGATAAATACAACAGCTGAAAAAGAGCCATGGTGTCATTACTTATTGCATAGTGAGACCAGAGAGCATAACTGTCCCGTCTTAGCTGAACTGCCAGTACACAGAGTAATATAATTGTTTTGCTGAATCTAATAAATCATGATTTTATTTTTCATGTTAAGAATTAAATGAGAAGGGCAGAAAGTGTCAAATTTAAAAACTGATCCATGATTTGGAAACTTGGCTGCTCTGAAATCTACCTTTATACCTAAGTAATTATTCTATGTGTAGTGCACGTTGCTTCCAAGGGGTCATTGAGGAATCCAACTTCCCTCCCTTGCAAGACTTTATCTAGTCACTAACCTTCAGAACAGAGAAAGGTTAGCAAGAAAAGGTTAGTTCTTCCTTACAGTGGCAAGAACATTTATTTATTTATTTATTTGTTTGTTTATTTATTTATTTATTTTTATTTTATTTAGATCATTCTCTGACGCCACATGTAGGCCTTTAATGAGAACTGTGACAGGAAAACACTTTTGCAAGCCTTCCTTAAAGCCCCTACCCCCACTAAATAAAACCACCTTACTTGCAGTGCTGCTCTATCAGTCTAGGAAAAAACACAAAGTCATTCCCAGGAAGACTCTACTTTTATAGATACCTCTTGCAAGTGAAGAACTTGATAATATTAGTTATGGATGAAGTAAGTGTTGTGATTCAGAGATGTGAAGCTTATAAGAATTAAAGTCAGAGATGAAACTACTTCCTGGGTGATACAGTCCAGATTATTGCTACTTTTTCAATCTCAGAAAGATCTTAAGGTTGCCAGAGAATTGTAGATCTTGTATATTTTGTCTGAAGTTGAACTATATTTATTATTTTAAATAATGTTTGCTGTAATGATTGTGACAACCTCGATTGCCAATTCTTTTTCTATTTGGAAAAACTGGTAACAATTAGCCAGAAATATTTCATATATGTTCATATGGTGAAGATATCTGCAGGAAAAAAAATAAATATGAATAATTCATGTGGACAAAGCACAATAGAATGAATGAGTTACCATAAGAACAGACTTGGTACTCCATATCCAGCAAATAAAATTAATTTATAGCTAAAACAGTTTAATTCTGAGTTAGTTTGTTACATACTAGTAAGAAAAACTAAAAATTAATAAATAAATAAATAAACTTTTTCTTTGCTGATCATTGTGTCAGACACCTGCAGAAAACTCCTTTTTTTCTCCAAAGGGGAATGTATAAAGTTATCACGTTCATCTTTCCGCGACTCTACTTCCCTCATTATTTAGTCTTTCCAATTTTTTTAGTCCATCCATCTTTTCCTCCTTTCATCTTTCATCCTTAGTAAATGTCTAAACAGCTTTTAAAATTTTAGAGTTGAAACCTTTATAATACAAAATTATCAGGAAAGAAGTGAGAGAACAGGCCTTAAACTCTTACAGCCTTTAGCTAGAGAATAGACTCCCCTTCTTTTCCCATATCCTATATTTTTTTTTCTTTTTTTCTCTAGACAAATACTTAAAAGCATTGTATAATCTTGTCATTAATAATGATTTCTGCAACTCTGATTCCCCAGTGTTGAAGCTCCATGACAGAGCTGTCCCAAACCCAGGGAATCTGGAAGATTGTTCCCAAGCCAACCATACTATTTGTTTGGTCATGTGTAATGATGAGCCACTGACAATTAGACTCCAAGTTTGCACCATAAAAGTGACAGCAACATGATGCATTCAAATTGAAAGAGAGTAGGTTTAGATTAGATATTAGGAAAAAATTCTTTACTGCGTGGATGAGGAGACACTGGAAGAGGTTGCCCAGGGAAGTTGTGGATACCCCATTCCTGGAGGTGTTTGAGGCCAGGCTGGAGTGGGCAACCCAGTCTATTTGAAGGTGCTTCTGCTCATGGCAGAGGGTTCATTAACTAGTTGATCTTCAAGGTCCCCTTCCACCCCAAACTGTTCTATGAGTGTATGGTTTTATAATTCTAAAGAATTCTAAAGTTTTTCCATTTCTTAATTTCTTCTAACAATAAGCATTGTCAATATGGGAATGGAATTATCCACTGTTGTTGCTTTGTGTTAATTTTTCCACTGTAATGCCCAAAACAGATCTGGAACAGACCAGGACTTGCTTTTCGACTGTTAACCTTTAATTGTTAAACTGCTAATCCTTTCCCCTCCCTCCCCCTCCCATTTATCTGATCACAAATAGGAGCAACAAAGGTGGGCTGCAGAGATAAGTTACAAGCAAGTTGAACAGAATAGAAATATCCCTGGTGACTAAACCTGAGAAAATTAACTAGGCTGAGAATTTTGGCTGAATAACTTGTGCATAACCTCAATGGAGTTATTTTGTCTTAAAAACTTTGCCTGAACCTATATGGGCATATCTCCTTATGTCAGCATTAGCTGGTATCTTTAAATAAAAATGTGTAATATAGCAATGTAGTAGACTCAGTAGTTATGAAGTGAATACAGGTTTTTATTATAATAGAGTTACCATTATATTACTCAAAAGCTGAGACATTTTATCCCAAGTTCATTCCACATCAAACTCTTCTGGATGAAGTATAATCCCCAGAAAGTACTAGTTTGTAATAGAAATGCTGACAGGACCTTAGCTATAGAAGCTCTACCAGCTTTGCTATTCTACAAGGTCCCTAACTGAATTTTTATTCTCTAATTCAATGAGAGGCTTTTGCTTCCAAATCACTTTTAAAATCCTCCAGCTGTGCTATTTCTTAGTTTATGATAGCTACATTACTTTTCAATTAAATTATTCCAATGTTCATATATTTTCTATATTAAATTGTAGTTATATCTACACATTTCAGATATACTGGGATCTGCCCACAATTCTCATTTTGCTTTATAAGTACCCAAGTGTAGGAGTTTTATAGCATATTTAAAGCTAGTCGCGACTTAAGGTTTACAGTTTCTCTTTTATTTTATCACTCTCTCCCCAAAAAGCTTAGTAGACCTTGCTTTGTTCTCTCAGGGGTGACAGCAGCAAATAAAATAAATTCCACCATTTCAAGTATGAGGGAAGAGAGACAGAGAATTTGTGTCACAGCATGTCATTGATAATTCTCAACAATGACTAAAAAGAAATGTGTTAATTTGATACATGCCACCTCTTCTATGAATTGTGGTTGTTTGAGAAATAGTTGCCTGAACAGAGGTATCTAATGTTCTTACTCAAGTGTGATAAAGTTTTCCAGTTGTGCTCCAGAGGACTGATACAATCTTGCACTGGAGGTTCCTGACTTGTGTAGATGCCTGGGATCTTCCAGAGCATCCTAAATGACATTAGATAGTCAATTTGTCTACACTGCTACTTACCAATATCTAGGGGGTTACCTTGCAAGACTGGATTCCCGTCTCTATGGAGCAAGCCTGAAGCAAGCCTGAAGCAAGCCTCAGGGTTTTTCCTCTGGGGCACACGTGTAGAAGAACCCAATGCTGCACTGACATGCCATCAGAACTACTTGGAAAAGTTCTCTGCAGTCAGTCTTCAGGCTGTCCACAGGGCAGACATATGGGCAGAAGGCAAACAATATGTAGATCATGGAGTGCCTGAAGCCAATCTAGAGCAGAATAAGAAAAAAACTGACAAAATCTAAAAACAATTTTAGGCAGATGGGTTCCACTTGTTCACTGCCATTCTGGCAATGTTTACTGAATAGAATGTTCGGGCTATGATGTGCTCTGTAGAGGTAGGTTGCCACAGTGAAGATTGGGAGCACACCATTGCCATTTTAATTTTGAATGAAGCGTGTTCTGCTCCTTGGTCTTGTGGTATCAGGACAGTTGTGTCTCAGAACATTATGGTCATTAGCACTATACTTTGGGGGTGAATGTGGGCTTAGATTTCATGAATCCAAGCAGTTTGAAGAGATTTTTGAGATCATCCCTTTATATTTAGCTATCTGATTTGCATGTAAATTTAATTTGAAGTATATAGGTGTTATTTTGGCTTTCAATTTATACCCTAAGCTAAAATTATAAGGAATATGCTGCAACATAAGCAAAATATATACCAGAGCTTAGAATCAGGGTTGTGTTCTTAAATTTAATTTTGGTGGTTTAAAGCAAGATTTATCTCTTTAATTTAAGGGAGGGAGCATTTATTCAGAGATCAGAATGCTTATTCTAAAATGTCTGTATATAGATTTCTAGGGGAATATTAGGGGCAGGATTCAGCTTCCTGAACATGTGTCCATTTTTATATACCACAATGGGACTTATTACATGGCCTCTAGCTGTCAAACCAGAACGTTGGTGGAGTTCTGAAAGTCAAGTGTCAAAGCTGCCAGCCCCAAGTGGTTCTCAGTCACCTCAGGACATCTCAACAAATAAATCACCTCCTACTTATCTCCTTGGTCTAAGACAAATCACCCTCCAGACTTTACTGATTTCATGGTGTGAAATCACGCATGAGCAAACGGTGTGATTCTTGGGGTTCACTTGTGCAAGGCCAGGAGCTGAACTCGTTGATCCTTGTGAGTCCCTTCCAAACTGAAGATACTCTGTAATTCTATGATTTGCCAGAGTTCAAATTTCTAGCACTTGTTGATGCTTAACTGTGGTGAACACTCAAATGTAGATATCTAAGCCTCAAATGAAATCCAACTCAAAGGATTCACAGATGCTTTAACATGAGATCCTTGTATTGGGACCTAATGATCTAGATCAACTTTTAAAGCAGAGTGGAATCATAATTTATAGAGGGTGACTCATTAACTTAGTGTGGTTGGATGCCAGGTGTCCACCAAGCTTCTCTGTCACTCCCCTTCTCAGCAAGATAAGGGTGAGGGAGAAAATATGGTGAAAAAAACCCCCTGTGAGTCAAGATAAAGGCAGTTAATGAAGCATAAACAAGTGTCCAATGTGAAAGCAAAGGAAAACAAAAGATTTATTCTCTATTTCCCATCAGCACAAGGTGTCCAACCACTTCCTGGGAAGCTGCGCATCAGTACATGTAATGGTTGCTCCGGAAGACAAATGTTATAGCTAATGTCCTTCCTCCTCCTTTTCCTTAGATTTCATTGCTGAGCAGACATCATATGGTATGGAATATCCCTTTGGTCAGCTAGGGTCAGCTGTCCTGGCTGTGTCCCCTTCCAAGACCTTGCCCACCCTCAGCCTACTGGTGAGGGGTGACAGCCTTGATGCTGTGCCAGCACTGCTCCACCGTACCCAAAACACCATTGTATTATAAACCCTTTGCTAGCTACCAATGTAAAGCACAGCACTGAGGGGTACTGTGGGGAAAACTAACTCCATTGCAGCCAAACCCCATACATTTAGCAGCCTATTTTAAGAGTGGAATATCCTCATTGAGTATTTTCTGAGCAGCTTAGAAGCAAGTCTTCAAAGTAGCTAAGATTCTGGTGAGCTGGTTCCTTCCCTGCCTTACTTCTAAATCACCCCTTTTAAATTACAGGGGCAGGGGGTGGGGAAGGAGGAAGAAAACAAAAAAGAAAAAAGAAAAAAGAGTGAGATGTCTACAACGAATATGGCTCCAAATTTAATTTTTTAATTAGCAAGGAGTCACAACTGTTGCCTCATTTCAGAGTTGTGGCATTACAAACATTCAAACTTTGGGAGCTTTGAAAAAGACCTTAATCAAAGCAAATGAGACATACACAGTGTGAATAAAGCAAATATCATAGTGCTTACACTGACTTTGGTTTGTTGTCAAAGCCTTCTTAGCTTCTGAAGCTAAAATCCAGATAGCAAGATGATTGGAATAGTGGAAGACATTATATAGTATATTTTGAGCATACCTGTCCAAAAAAAAGTCTTAAGTTTCAGACAATCCACAGAAGAGAGTTTTAGATAAAAATGTAGGATATGAGAAAAAGAAGCAAAGACATATCACCTGGCTTCCTGTTTATCAATGTAAGTCATAGTAGCCCGATCTGTTTCCTGCCTTTCTACTTGCAAGGGGACACACAGGTGGCCCCCACCATCTCCAGCCCACTTTTATAACATTTCCACAGGTGGATAGACAGTTCCTGTAAATGTTACATTTTCTTGAACTCCCTCATTAATTCCAGACCTGAGGGATTCAACTAATCTGCATCATGAGACTTTATGGACTGTGTGGAAAGGGAGAATATACACTTGTAATTTCACCACCGTCCTTTATCTGATAGAGGCATTAGTCCATAATAACACTGAATTTTCTGATAGCTTCAGTGATCTTTTCCCTGAAGGTCTTGCACGGCTGAGTATATTAAACACACTCTCACACATACAGTAACTTGCTTCCTTCATCTATCTTGTCTTCTCTAGAGGGAATTTTTTTCACTTTGATATGTTGCTCACCTTGTTACCACTCATCTTGTCGGTTGTTTCCTCTGTGGTTTCAGACATTTTATGCATGGCTGCTTATGTCTTGTTTTCAGATTCTTTCTGCCTAGGCCTGGAATAATTTTTGTCTATTCAATACTACACTCCATTTCTCATATCTAAAAGTTTAAATTCATTTTTTCAGTATCTTCCCACCTACTTTCCAACAATGCCTAGACTTAAATATTGGGGGAACAGTACTGGGAGTGGAGGTGGATATGAAGGATTTGGTGAAGGTGAGATAAGTGACACAGGCACATTAAGCATACAGTGAGTGGCAGGTTCATTTCTGTGGTATATTTCGTGATGTCTGGAGCAGCCTGACCCAAATCCCACAGAAGTAATGTACTAAATGCAGTTACCCTTTTGAAAGTTTGTACTTTTTGAGACCAGATTCCAGAATGAAGAATAATTGTCATGAAGATATTGAGATGGGAACATAGTACAGATGGCCTCACAAAGAGAACACAGGGGACTTTCTCCAATAACTAATAGCAGTCTCTCACTCTCAGGCCCTCCCATTAGAAGGGAGTTTGAACCAAGTGAACATTCCTGGGGTGACAACACAGAACTGGGGAGATGGTTCAGGAGGGTCTGAGATCACATTCATAATAGTTTCCTTACATGAATGCTTGAAGGGCCAGTCAGGTAATGCTGAACTTGGCCCACTGCTCAGAAATCGGGACAACTGTGGTGACAGTGGTCACAGACAACAGCTTGAAACTGAGTTGAAATCAAGACAAAGGTGGGAAGGTGGAAAGCAGAATTAGAACACTGATCTTTAGAAGAATAGACTTCAGTCTGAGTAGGTAATTGTTATGTGGAATGCACTGGACAGGCACTAGGAGAAACGAATGTGCCAAGCAGAGCTAGTGTGGTTATTTAGGAATAAACTGTTCTGTTACGCAGAAAGACTGAGAACTTTAGCAGAAAACTGAAATAAATTTTTTTGTGTGTGTGAACTGATACACAAAAAAGGAGCATAAAAAGATGGGGGGGAAAAAAAAAAAACACAAACCAAAACAAACAAAAAAACAAAACAAAAAACCATCAGAAAAGGGGTCTAGAAGCCCCCTCCAGTAGTGGAATTGAATTAGTGGCCTCTCATTTAGCCTTTTCTTCCACAGCTGTATAAGAGATCAGTGTAAGTGAGATGAGACAGAGCAATATAGAAAGAGTACCTCTGAGCAGAAAACTGAAAATCCAAGTAAGTCTAGGAAAGAGGGAAAACAGGAAGCTTTTAGCATTCCAGACAAGGGCATACTCTTGGAATCACGAAATCACTTAGGTTAGAAAAGACCTCTAAGGTCATTGTGTCCAACCATTAACCCAGCACTGCCAATTCTACCACTCCTCCTCTTAAACTTTGCTATATGTTCTAGCCTATTATATATTTGCATTAATGAAAATCTGTCCATTGGCCTCAATGGCTTTGGCTTCAAATGCCTGTGTGTGAAGGGTTATACAAGATAAGGCAGGAAATGAGGAATCAGGCAATGCAGTTTTTGAAACCTCATTATCCCATCAAGATGTCTTTGCCCATTTAGGTTTTGGTCTTTATTTCCAGATGTCATACCTGCCCCTTTGCAGTTTTTTTTTTTTCAGGTCTTCCACATTTTGCCCAGTCTTGTCATAAAGCTCTCAGTAAGTCTGGAATTAAGGAGTGAGTAACAGCAAAAGTATCCATTATTCTATCAGAAAGTTATTCTAACATCCAATATTCCATTAGGAAAAAGCTTTTGGATCCTTGCAAATTTCAAGGATTAATCAAGTTTTAGCTCATCACCTGCACCATTAGCCTTAAGCACTATGAAAATCTTCTGTGTAATCTACTGAACAAAGACCCAAGTTAGTTAAAAGGAATTTTACTTTCTGATATCACATAATCTTATTTTGGAAATCTGACCCTGCAGTTCTAAGATTTTCCACTGCTATGATTCACAAACAGATTGACCAGGACATACCTCTCTTCTATAATAATTACTGTCCTACCATAGACTATTCTGCATCAAAGATTATTGCTTAAAAAATATTTCAAACAGGCTCAAGAGAAAGCAGGAAATGTGTAATCCCTCGTTTTCATGAAGACAAATTGCATTTTAAAATTCTCCTAATGAAGCAGCATTCATCAGTCCTCCTTCATCTATCTTTTCAGAGTGAGTTTCAGTGCACAGATAAGATGATTAATGTCTCTGAACTTTCCACCACTTTTTGTGCTGTTATTGTAGTACCTCAGTGAGATGAATTAAATCAATGGGGCTACTAGAGTCCAGAAACATTTTTACATGTTATGATATTTGTCCCTTATGCCTTTCAATTACAGACCAGTAAAGATAAAAATAGTGTGAATCTGATTTGAACTCTAAATCTCAATTCATTACTTAAGGATTCTTAATAAGAAGAATGAGTAGGACAAAAATTCATTAGTATAACAGTTCTTCCAGGTTCATATGTGGGTATGATTATGCAAGTATATATGAATATATGTATCTACCAGATAAGTATTTTTTTAAATGCTTAGTGAGTTTGCATGTTACTTATCTTGAAACAGCACATTTTTCATGGGGTATGTTCTCAGCATCCTACCACAGAATCCACAATCAGCACCACTTGGATACTGACCACATCATCATACAAATCCCCTCTTTCCAAATTCTCTTATTATATGACCTCAGAGAGCTGAGCTCCCAGAGTTTCTATTCAGACCAGAAAATGCCATGATTACAGGTTTCAGTTGTTAAGAGCTGGAATGCACTCACTTGTTCTGACTAACTTGTCATTCCATGTGCATTCTCACAGAGGCAAGTAAGGCTGATGTGGCATAAAAGGCTATTCAAAGTTGGTAAAGATAGAATAATCAAGTAAATGTACCTACCAGAAGCAATGTTGATGGAAAGAGTTTGTAAAGAATACTAAATTATATTTATTTTCTGGCATATGAGAGGGTTTTTATCAGAAGCCAAATTATGTGTCATACAGGAAAACATCAGAAAATAAAATAAAAATCACATGATTTGTCAAACAAATCAAACACAATGTAATTACAACCACACCTCATTGACAGGATGTTTACAGGAAAACACTTGTAGTAAATTGTTTTTAGATCAAGATGTTTTGCAGAAGTATTTGTCAAATAGTTTGAAATAATACACATAGTCGAGAAAATCACAATCTGTATAGACTCCCTGGTAATGCCAAAATGCAGGGAACAAAAGCTAATAGTGTGTGTAGACCAAAGTTGTGGCAAAATCTTCACATCACATGGTTCATACATGAAACTGCTCCAAACATTGCTGGCAATATCATGAGGGTCAATCAGTTCTCCTTTAAAGCAGTGAAAATTCAGGATAACATCATAACAAGCAGATAATAACTTCAAAACCAAGCCCTTGTTTTTTTAACATACATGCATATATACATATACACATACAGACACACATATGAAATAAATATATAAAATATATTTATATATATAATATATATTTTTTATATATACACATATAAAATAAATGAATCAGGGTTCTAGCACAACCTGCCAAGACTATTAGTGACATATTATAGGATTTTTTACCTATAACTTATGGGCTTTTTATCTATAACTTATCTTACTGGAAACAGCAGTTTGACATGTCTTATTTCAAGGAAACATTCACATTTCACAAAATGCTGTTTTAATTCAATTAGTTTTGCATGACAAACTAGTAGTCAGGAATATTTTCCTACTCATACAACTAAATGAGTCAGGTTATATTTTGAATAACTTTCAAATGACAGGTATAATCCTCATAATATCTTTAAGAATATTAAACCCCCACTTTTTTAATACATATATTGGTACATTAACTAAAAGTCCAAATTCACTGCACCCTATTTTTTCATGTTCTTACTGTTGTGTGACCATTCAAGACAGACCGCAAAAGGTAATGGATTATCGTTATCATTTATTTATACTAGCAGAGCTGTTAATGCACCTAAACTGAATCATGGCACACACTGAACAAATTCAAACTCCTGTTCAAAATACATAAATTTCATCTATTTATCTGTCTATCTGCGCATTTATAAATCTATCAGTGAATTTGCTGTGTGGCATTAATGTCATTCCACTAGGAATATCTTAATAACTTCTTCTAACTTCCTCAAACTTCCTCATAGATATTAATAATTACATTTTGTATAATTTGCCTCATATAGAAATACCAGTCATAAAGAAGAACATGGTATAAAAATTATAAAGATTGCACTATGATCCTGCTCCAGGCTTCCAGTCTGAAAAAAGTATCTCCTTTGCAAATTTTGGGAAACCCAAACAGAAACAATGGTCCTCTGCACAGAAAACTCATGATCTACATGTAAAACAGAGAAGGACAGTAAAATATATTTCCAGATAACAAGGTGAGTGGAAAGAAATGTTGTTTACTGTGATGTACAGAAGCTGAAAGAATTGTAACAGTAAGATTTTTATTTTGGTAACTATTTTGTTAGCCTGGTTAAAAAGTCTTAATGAAACAAGTTGTTTGTGGAGTTCTTCCAACTTTAAGAGGTGAAAAGAAAAAAAGTGTTTGAAGAAAGTCAGGAGTTTGGTCTATAATACATGACCTAGATGTCTCTAAAGAAAAAAACTGTTAAGGGTATACAGTATTAGTCTCCAAATATCCAAGCACCTAGAGCAGTCTTTCCTTCCTACCCCATAACCATAGCAGAAAATAGAAACATATGGCTTAAATTACTGCCAATAAATATAATTTTTCTGATATGAAGATATTAAAGGATGGAGACAATTTTCTGGGCAGGCACTTAGTGCTTGCACTCTGGAGGTCTTTCAAACAGGCTAAGCCCAATATAAGGACTTGAAGTCTTGACAGAAGTGATAGAATGAAAATACAAGAGTCTTGGAAGCAAACACCACTAGCTTGTTTTTAATGTATCTGAGAAAGGGAAGTTAGTGATGAGTTAGAAGTAAAGCTGTAGCATGGGCTCTCCCATAGGACAGGACGATGCTTTTATAGCAGAGAAATCAGTAAGTAGGGTGAGATTTTACACCCTATGTGAGAGAAAGGCTGTTCAAGGAGGCTACATAAAAATATGATGCAACTGTATGTGGTTGTTATGTTTTTTTGGGGGATATCTGCATTAGCATAAAGATCTACAAAATGATGTACCTACTAGTCAGTTCCTCATCAAATTTATTTCTGGGCATCCTCATTTGTGTTGTTTATTTCAAAAAATATTGAAACTCAGCAAAATTCTCTGCATGCATTAGGCAGTAGGTCAGACTAAATGATTAGAATTATCCCTCCTGGCAGTAAAATTATTAAATCCTGAAGCATATAAATATGTGTTTCATTTACAAAATGAGCCCGGTATCCTAGTTTACAACAAGAAAATGCAAATATGTGATGAATAGGCCTTAAGTCTCACATTTTGCAGTAAAAATATATAGCATATACAACCAGTACAATATACATGAAAAAGAACGTAAATGTGCATACATGTTATCTAAGTTTCAATGTTTTTAATGTGTATATCTCTGATTCTTAGTGAGATCAAACAACAAAGCTTCCCCAAACATTACGCACTGCTAGTATGAGCTAAAGCAATTACGCAACTTTGAGAGTTCTCCCATGGCTAAGAGAATACAAGAGCATAAATTAGACTTTTAAGCACTGACCGCAGCAAAGAATGATGAACCACATGCAGTGTCCCAGAAGCAACCCTTTAAAAACACCGCTCTGTGTATGCAAATCTCTTCCCTTCTGCACCTTTATTTATGAGAAGGGGAGTAGCATTTTATCAATAGCTCATATTATTGCTAGATAACACAGTCCCAAAAGTCAGCTTGAATTCATTTAACTATAACAAGGAAACATCTATGAGTCCATTCTCTCCTTTGTTACCACATTCTACTTGTAAAACTTGTAGAGATAAGAGCATATACCTGTGTGACTAGAAAAAAAGCTCAGGAAGTTTAGAATGGAAATACAGCTTTATTTTTGAAAAAAATCGTTTGTCAAAGAATGAAGTTCTGCATACCTAAGACATTCCTCTCAAATGTCTTACATATGCATATGTTTCTATGTTGGATTTTAGCCATTTACTACTGGAAGTGGGATTCATCTCCCCTAATGTTAGTTGTTTACTGCAGACCTCTGTATACTCAATTAGTTTGGTAGACTGTCCCTGTAGTCTGGGGAGAGAAATGGGCACTGCTAGATTGCAATTTGTATCCTCTTCCTTCAAATACCTAAACTAGGTCAAGACAAATTAGTACCTAGAAATGCCCATTTCTCTCTGCTTACTATAAAATGAGTCTGGCCTGGCTGGTTCAAACACAGATGCCTACGCTACAGTCATGGATGTTCTCTTCAAGGACTGAATTGTTAAGGGAAGTGAAAAATATTTGCAGGACCTGACAAAGCTTTACTACAGATAAAAGGGCAGGGTTCAAACTATGTGGGAAAACTATAAGGTATGTTAATGAGCATTTTTGGTCTATGTGACTGGACATATCAATAGCAAAATAAAACAGGATGAGTTAGAGTGGAAGATAAAAAGCGAAGACAAAATATAATGAAATCTCTAAAAGGAAATCTTTGAATTCGCTGAAATGTTAGTTTTAACAACAATGTTTAAACATACACAAATCTAATACTTACAATATTTGTATTGCCTTGGGATATTTGATATATCATGGTCATACAAAGAGTCTATAACTTTAAATATTAATCTTTAGTAATGCCAAATAATCAGATTGTGTAATAATATTTGAAGACTATACACAGAGGATACACAGAAAGGCAAAATATGTGTGAACAGGGAACAAATATAAGGAGAAAGATAAAGTGTAAGTACTATAACATTATCATAATAATCCTATCATAATATATAACATAGAATCACTAGGAAAACAGAAAATACTTGAAAAAGCAGAGTAATAAACCACAGCTGACTGGCAATTGTTATCAAGTAGAAGAAACATAAAAGCAAACATCGACAGAAAATATAAAGAGATGAGCAACAAAAAGGAAACAAGTTTGAATGTATAACATAATCTGGAAAATCATTTACTATATTACACAGCAAAAATATTAGTCAACTATTTGAAATATATACTATTATATAGTAGAATCATTTAAGTTGAAAAAGACCCTTCAGACCATTGAGTGCAACTGTTAACCAAACACCACCAAATCCACCCTTAAACCATGTCCCCGAGTGCCACATCTACTCATCTTTTGAATACCTCCCAGGGTTGTGGCACAACAACTTCCCTGTTCAGCCTGTTCCAATTCTTGATAACTCTTTGGTGAAGAAATTTTTCTTAAAATCCAGTCTAGATCTTCCCTGTTCCAACTTGAGATCATGCCTCTTGTCTGTAGATTGTTGCCTGGAAGAAGAGACCAACACCCATCTTGCTACAACCTCCTTTCAGGTAGTTGTAGAGGGCAATAAGATCTTCCCTAAGTTTCCTTTTCTTCAGACTAAGCACCCCCAGCTGCCTCAGCTACTCCTCTTAAGACCCTTCCCCAGCCCCTTCCTCTCACTCCAGCCCCTCAAGGTCTTTCTTGTTGTGAGAGGCCAAAACTGGACACAGGACTCGAGGTGTGGCCTCATCAGTGCCCAGTACTGGGTCACATCCTCTGGCCTGCTGGACCACATAATTGTTGATACAGGCCAGGGTACCACTGACCTTCTTGGCCAACTGGGCACTTGTTGGCTGATGTTCAGCCACTGTCAACCAACATTCCTAGGTCCTTTACTGCTGGGCCACAACACTTGAGTAACCTTTTGTGAGAACTTTAAACTGAGAACCCAGAATACTCTGCAGTTTCTATTCATCACTTGGAAAAGTAATCAATATGAAACATTTGTCCTTAAAATGTCATTGTAGATATTACTAGAAATACCTATTAGCGTAATTCTGTATGTGCCAGTTGAGTCACAGAGTGCTATCTCATCTCAGTCATCTTCTTCAGGGATTTATCAGATTCCAAACTGTCAGCTTCTGTAGAGAAATTAATAGAAAACATAGATTTATCACTTTGCATGTCATGAAATGAGTATTTAATGTCGCTCAAAAAAATCACCAACAAAGACATCAGTGAAATCAAGGCAGGTTTAATGTAAAGACAATGGCACAATAGAGTTCATGGCAAGGTTCACTCTACTACTTAAGAGAGAGTTAAAATATGCTGAGAAAAAACACATAAAAATCTAAAATCAGTGTCAGTTGGAACGAAAATTAATGCAAGACCATGAATGTGGAGGTCGGGGAGGGGGCAAGGGGGGGAAACAGCAAACATGAAAGTTGTCAACTCTGAGAGGCGTCCCAGTACAAAGGGAGATGGTGGTCACAGCCTGCTGTGGCCCAGGATTGCTCAACAGGTCTTGCTTGGACTGCTGTTTATAGAGTCAAATGAGAGTGGGCTTTAGTCATAATAAACTTTCACCCTGACCATACTTTTCATTCTCCGACTGTGAAACTGTGAGAACAAAAAGTATTATACTCTTCCATTTTAATTGCTATTCAGGGAAAAAAATAAAAAAAAATTGTTTCAAGGTTGTTCATTAAAAAAGTAAGGAACAATTTAGGCAACACTTAATTCCTGAGGAAAGACAGTATTGCTGATCAACTCAGAGGACCCCAGCTCAGGTGTTGCCAAGACTGAGACCTAGCGACCTTTTCTCAGATTATAATGTGGCCTGTGTCAGAGGACGGGACTTGGGGGGTTGGGGATGCACCACCACAATATATTTTAACTAATCTATATTACTAAATAAATCATAAAGCATCTATAAAAAATCAAAATAATAGTAGTTAATATCAAATTCGCAAAGTAACCTAAATATCAGATCAAGTCCAATATATTTAAATTATTAGATCATTCAAGTGTTACATTATCATTAATAAGACAGCAGTCTTATTTCACTATCAGCTATAAAAGTGATTGAATATTGTCAGTCTCAATTCTGAACAATATACATTTATAACATTTCCAGCAAAATGTCTGGCTTCATGAGGGTCACAAAGCTGCCAAATTTAAACCAATGCCAGATTAGGCAGCCTGTCCAAATTATAGCTCCTCATGTTATACAGGTCCTGTGTCATACACAGGAAGACACATTAGCTGATGGTAGAATTCTGCCCAACTTCAAAATCTATGAATCTAAGATAATACTTCATCTCTTCTCTGTCAGAGCACAGTTTCAATAAAACATCCCAATACAAACATCCCAAGGTGACACAGATTGCTACATTTCAAATCCACATGACAAATTTAAGTGAAAACAACATGAGCTCTCAAGATTAAACGTACAACTTCTAACCCATAAAATACATGCATGTGTGATCTTTTAGACAGCAAAGTTGTTTACCCAGGGGCTGTTTTAAGTATATGAGGAACTATCCTGTCAGCACTGTTTTCAGATAAATTCTGTAAGAAATAAACATTCCCATGCATACACCTCTCACCAATCACTTGTTGCATGAAGGTAAGAATGCTGCTTGAGTTCTTACCCTGATAAGTAAGAGGGGAAACAGGTCAAAACCAGTGTTCACCAGTATGGTTGTTACGACAAGGAGCTATTAATAAGATTGCATTCTGGTTTCACTGACTGGTATGATTAAGGAGTGGATTCTGTGGCTCAGGGAGGTTTAGCTTTTTGTACAGCTCTCAAATATTAGACGTTTAATGCTCATGGAGTATTCAATGATGTCAGTGTTAATGGATCCTTCTCAGGACTGACTGGGACACAGGAGAATGCCCTTTCTCAGGTGCAGTGCCATAGGTTGAGTCCAACAAGTCCTTTATCAGCTCTGTCACAGCCATTGCGTTCAGAGAGCTTCAGTTTCTCCAGTTCATTCCATTTTTTAGGGTAGAGGTTTAAAAAGAAGCTCTTCCCATGGAGAAGAACCAGCATAAGACACAGTCATGAGAAAATGGGATTCAGTTGTGTTGTCTTTGTGTAAAAGAGAAAAATTCCCCATTCTAATAACTAGGGGGTTTAAAATTCCACAAATATTTTTCCACAGAAATAAAACCAGCAATTTACCTAAAAGTAGTAAGTACTTAGTCACAAGATGATTTTTAAAAAACAGCAACAGGAAAATAGAAATAAAATTATTCAGGATACGTTAGTCGAACTTGTTCAATCTTTTTATGAGAGGGATAATTCCTGCTTTGCACTCACCTTTAGGTCCACTTTTTCATTCAAGTTTTTGGTACCTCATCTTTGTGCTTCAAAAAGCAAATCTAAAATCAGCCAGAAAAGTTGCATTGTAACTTAACCAAAATAAGAGGTTTTTTCTTCCTAAAAGTCAAGAGTTAGATTGACAGCTTTTATGTATGGACTTATCTACCTTATGGTATAAGGTACATGTTGAAATTCTTATTCTGATTTTGTGTAAAAAGATTATCATATTTGGTTCAACTGCCACTTTTATGTGTGCAAACAGAAGCAATTCAAACGAACCACATTTATACATGATTTATTATCACTGTGAATTAGATCAGAATCTAATCTAAGAATTAAAATAGGACATCCCCATCCAACTTACTGTAAAACCCCACAGAGATGATAGCAGCTAACTTCATTGTTCTTAGAGTCTAAAATTCTAATTGCTCTATATAATAAGGTAAATTCCAAATATGGTTAATTTCTTTTTTATTACTTTTCTAGTCTGATGAATAAGTTTTAATTTTTATAAAGCCTAATAGATGGTTGATCTAATTTAAAGCTTATAAATTATACAGTTTTATATAACATAATTACAGTATATAAGTCTAATAGACTGGTGATCTTCTTTAGAGATTCAAAGGGTTGCTCAGTTCAGCAGTCTGTGGATGAAAAATTTTCAGTGCATATCTGGTCTAAAGTTGTGAATTGTTTAATATGAAGTTGCCATGTGGATCACCAGTCTTAATTGGTGGTAAAAGCAGTTGAATTAATTACCAATATTTCTCTAAAATGGACCAAAAATTGTGACACTTTAATGAAAGATGGAACCAATTGTTTTTACAATAAAGGCTGCAACTCCTATTCAAACAAACAAACAGGTAAACAACAATAACAACAAGCCCCCTCAAAAGTAGTTATCATTTTCTCAAAAAAGCAGGGACACCCCACTCTATTTTATTTTAAACATCACATTTTATGGTATTGGAGTATTCTTGAGTAAATCGTCACTCACTATCTTCAGGATTCTTGACTTTAAGGTGAAAAAAAAAGAAATATTTTTTTTTACAAAATATCTTATTCTCTTGGCTTGCTTAATGACTTCCCTTGAAAGACAGGAGAATCACCTTTTGTGTTTGAGGTAGTTTGCTTTCATTACTGACTCTAAATGATATCCTTGAAATTATACCTTTAACTGCACAGCAATAAGAACTACATACTTGCCCTTTCACCTATCAAATGGTATTCCATGAACACTCTTTTAATACAGAAATATGACACCATGTCATTCAAAAATGTACCTTCCAAGATTGTTTTTGTTCAGATGAATATAAGCAACTGGAACTGCATCAAAACAATGGAGTTAAACCTGCTTTCTTACTAATATTTCCTCAGAGCCCTTGACCAGAGCTTCATCTTTACCGGTAACTCTAAATAAGACATCTCACCTTATCTGGTGAAACTATTAGAATAATTTGATGATTCCAATGGTTTGGGGGCTGTTTTTATGGTGTGGGGTTTTTTTGTTGATTTTTTTTTCCCACCAAATAATAATTTAAAAAGCTTAAAAGAGATCACAATTTTTAAAAAGTGCCTAGACTGGTACAACAGGACGGTGTCATTCTTCATTCCTTTTCTAGCAAAGTATCATATTTATATAGAAGAAAAAAATCCCACACATAATTTTAGAGAGGTTGAACACAGTTACTAGCAGGTATCACTATTTTAAAATTGCAAAATTTGGGATATAAAATTCAACAAATGTAACTGTCATAGAAGGCAATATTACAATGGTTTCTTCCCCAATGCAGGGAGGTTGGAACTAGATGGTCTTTGAGGTCCCTTCCACCCCTACCTATTCTGTGATCCTGTGGTTCTCTGATTCTGTAATTGCAATCCATCTGCAGTGACCAAAGCTGGTGACTCTGCTTTGAAACAGGATGTTAAGAAGTTAGGTACATGCAGTAGCAGTATACTTGCTACAGCCAGTGGAGTGAGACAAAGATCCACTCTGTACCAATAATAGTAACAGAGGGGAAAATTAATTCAATAACAGGACTCCAAGGGAGATGCTAGTCATGGTATAGTGGATAAGTTTTATAATGCTGTCTGTTCCCAGCCCTTGAAATTCTTCTTAAGCTGTGAATTTAAGATTATTGTCTCTACTTTTTCTTTTTGTGAATAAAAAGAGCAAATGCAGGTATCTTCCACTAAAATACCCACAGAGGTATTTTACCTTACATTTACTCAGCACTCTTCCTCAGTTTCTTGTCTAAAAAATGTTTACTCTGAGGAAATGCACATAATGGTGCTCAAAGGACTTAAAACCTGCTAATCATCATGCCAGTCTTGAAAATGCTGAAGTCTTGCAAAACCCTCAAAAAATCACTCAAGTTTATGAAAAGGATGTATTGTTCACTGGTGACTTATTGAACATTCATAGCACAGCACTATATAAAAGTTTATCTCCTCAGCTACTGGAGACTTACATAATTAATGAAAAAGTCTTATCTCATAGCTATCCTCCAAATATGAAGATGTAAAGATGAAGGGAAAGCATATTAACTGAGAGTGCTGAACCTATGTAGAGGCACAATTCAGAGATTCTCTAGCTGCATCCGTGTAATTTGAACTCCGTCCAGGACTACTGGCCTGGGTACCTAATGACAATTTAAGTCTCTGAGAATAGACAGAAGTTGAAGTACACAAGGTAAAACCAAGACAAATGAAAATGATTTGTATTAGTTTAGATGTCACAGATTTGTATTCTCTTCTACCCTGATTTACCTAGTGGTCCTTCATTTTGTTTAACATGTGTAAAAGATCTCTTAGAAGCCCAGGACCTCCTCAGCTTATAGCTCCTTTTTCCACCAATCATGGGTACACTCTGCCTCTTCATTCTCCCACAACTCTCATTTGCCTTATGTCTTCTTTCTAAGCTTCTGAAACCAAACACCTCTCATTATAATTTTGAGGCCCCTTTAAATAGTGACCTCTTTATTAGCTTCAGCATTATCATAATCTGTTTCAGCTTATCCACTGATGGTTGCCTGATCCAGGGACTGAACTATATGCTTAAGAGTAATGTTCCTTTTATGGACAATCAGATTCAGATTAAAAAAAACCATGTTTTTTTAAATTTTATTTCAGGTAATAATCAAATGCCCCTCAAGTGAATTACTATGCTTCAGGCTATTCAAAGAATCAACATATCATTTAAAAACAGGTCACCTAAATGATCTATTACACCTCTATCCCTAACTTGTCTGTTTTCATAACATCAAACTGGAGATTGAGACAGACAATGAGACATCCATCAACCTCCAAGATCTGAATACCAGCTCCGACTACTGACAAGAGTTTTTTCACTTTCCTCAAATATTTATTTTGTGCCATGTAGACTGCAAGAACTGAACTTTAATACTGTTTTCTCTACTCAACTTGCTGCTTTAAATATTTGTATTACAAACCCACACATTCATGCCCACTGTAAGTTCACTGAAGGGTTAACAATTGTATTGGTATGAAGGACATTTCCTGAGAAAGCTTCTTTGGATAAGTTTGAAATAGGTTCATAGAGTTATTTTACTGTTTGGTACATGCTGTCTTGAATCAATTTTTAAAACTATTTCTCTACATTAAAAAAAAAAAATAGCCCCAGATATTCAAATTCAATCTAAAGCAAAAATTACTCTTCTGCTTTTTTTTCAAAGTAATTTTTAAAACATTATTGAGCTCAACCTGTTTTTGCAAGACTTTTCAACCTTGAGAAGTTTACAGTATTAAACTAAATACAGTTTCAACTTGGAAAAAATGATCTGTCTGTAGGAAGAAAATAAATGAAGAAAAAAGTGATTATTTTGTGTATTTGATAATTAATAAATAACTTCTCCTCTATTGACCCAGAAGTTAATGCTTCCAGTATTATGACCAGTAAAACAGCCTGGACATCTTGCTAGGTAAACAGGTCCTTATATTGAATAAATGACTAAGTAAAACAAACAAAAACTAAAATTTAAGACCACTTTTGGCCAGCCATAACTGCCTCTATCTTTTCCAAACTAAAAGCATCTTTAAAATAGCTAGCACCTTCCTGAATGTAGTGTAAAAAAAAAACGAGTCCAAAGAACATCTTATTATCCTGAAAATAAACATTTACATCAGAATTAAATCTAGTATCCTTTTTTACCCTGTCAGCCTGTTATGTGCATTTTACAAAGATGAAGATAATAACTAATTGACTGTCTTGCTTTCACCAGACCATGGCAGAAATGGTGACTAGAGGCACAGGATAGTTCTCAGAGGTAAAGACTAGGTAGATATTATTTAAAAAAAAAAAGAAAAAAAAGATATGCTGTTGAGGGGATTGAGACAATCATGTCCTCTGCTTAAACAAATTATGAGCAGTTACCAAGTAAATATATCTTGGTTTTTCACAAAAAAAAAAAAAAAAAAAAAAAAAAAAAAAAAAATTAAATAAGTAAAAAAAAAAATAAAAAAAAAAAAAAAACCCGCCAAAGGGAGCATCTGGGATCTCCACAGACCATCCAGCACCTTGGTGGAAAAATCATCCATGTGAATAAAAAGGGATGATAGTCTATTCATTTCTTTAAAAAGATACACTTGCTCCATGTTCATTACCACCAGGGAATGTGGATTTGATTAAATAGGAGAGGTATCAGGCAGAATGGAGAACTTTGATCAACAACTGAAAGCAGCTGGTGAGTGCATCCATCCACATCGCCGTGCTGTGAAAGGAATTTGTAAAGTCAGCTCTAGCAGGAGCAGAGTCCTGAGCAAGCAGGCCACATTCCAGGGTCTTGCTCTCTCTCAGAGACCATGGAGGACAAGTGGAAAAAATCAGGCTATATGAGACTTAACTTTAGTCTTGACTGGGTTTCTCAAGAATCTATCCTAACGCTGTAGTGTTCAGTATCAGAATTAACAACTTGAATCAGAAGGCAAGCCTGCTTGTTGGTTATGTAAAGAGGGATTCTGAGTATGCTTAAGGTAAAACTATAATCAAAAATTATTGTTTCAAATTAAAAAAGTAACTGTGTGGGAGGTGAGGGGGAAATAATGGCAGGAGGAATTCTGACATTCTATTTTTAGGCAGAAAATTACAGCAGATAGAGAATGATGATGAATACCTAATTAGCAGTTCTTCAAGGAAAATCTGAAGGCAATAAGAAGAAAGCAGTCATCATGTGACCACAGACAGTAAATTCTCTATTAATGTTTATAAACTGCAGCATAGCTCTGATACAGAGCAAGAGTAAGGAAACAGTGCTTAAAACCCACTAAGCACTGAGAACACTCCAGTCTGAATTGGTTTCCAGCATTGCACTTCCATAAGTTGACCGAATTGAAGGGAAGAGCCAAGGAAATATCTAGAAAAAACATGATCAACAAAATAGATAAGAAGGCTTATTTTTGTTGAGTCTACAAAAAAAAAATCAGCTGAGATATATTGGTAGTAAGATGTTAAAATAAAGGTAGAAATAACCTGTGCTTAAAATCTATGGAGTCTTAGACAAGGAGTGTGAAGAAAAAATTAGACTGAACATCAGGAAAAAGCATTTTAATTCTAATATTGAAATCTCTGCTGTTTCCATCATTAGGTGTCTCTTACAGGAAGCTTAAAAGCACTTATCAAAAAGAAACAGCAATAATTCATTTTGCCTTGGGTATCTCTTCCCTGGATGATCCTTTGAATTCCTTTTTAGCCTTATTTTTTAGTGATTCTATGACTTGAGAAAACTTTCACAAAGATAATGGCTTTTTATTGCTACCTGGCTTTTCAGCAGCTAGGTCTCGTTAAATTTAATTCTCTTTCTGAATTCATAAAGCAAATTCTGAAGTTCCCATGGGAATTTTGCTATCTCCTAATCTTTTTTTCTGCAAATACCCTTTTATCAAAGGATTCCTACCAATACATCCAATTTTCTCATGAGATATCTGTAACTGGTAATGTTGTAGAAACAAAATATTCTGAGGCAAATGAGAATTAAGAAAGGTCTTTCTGGAAGTCAGAATTCAGGTGCTGATACTGTACTGATTTCATTATGTGTAGTAATTGAAGAAAGTGCACCTGACTGCAGGTAGTATAAATGATAATGTGTTTCTAAGCAGGGTCTTATTTAATATTTTTTGTGTCTACTTGGGTTTTGATTGTCTACATGTTTCATTGTGTACCTTGGCATGGGAGACTACTACAATCTTGTAAAAAGTACAATTTTGACCTCGTGTATGAACTGAATGTCTTCTCAGTGCTTGAAGCTGAAGTCAATGGAAAGTACTATGCACCTGTGAAGATATAATCTGATAATTCATGAAGCCTTTTGTTTCTAAGTTTGTTTATCAAAAGAGATAATTCTTTTTTTTTTTTTTTTGTCCCTCTTCTCCTCAGCTTTTTGCTTCAACTCCAGTTTAGAATGCTAGCTCTAGAGGAAAACAGATACAGTTTTGAAATGCATTGTCATAAAGTGGGATTGAAGGGTATTTATGATGAAAACTTTTAAGTGTGCATATGTATATATCAACATTATGACTGAAAGGCATCAATTTTTATTGTTGCTCCAAGCAAGTACTCGCTGGGGCAACTGTTTTATCTCTCAGTTTAATAAACTTAGTATTTAAACCATCGATCATATTATGTATTATTGTATATCTAATATATAGAGATATAAGTATTGCTGATTGTGTGAGGGAGGAAACAAAGGCACACAAGATAAAGCTCTGAGAAGGACTTCTCTTATGTTGATAAAGGAATCAGTAATGAGAAGTGAGCTGTAAGCTGTCAAATATTTGTTAAGAGGGGAAAAAAATAGTTCATTGAAAGCTGTCACAGCTGGACCTTTTTTTACCACAGTGACCCCAGCTGATGGTGAACACAAAGTAAAAGATTAAGCAAAATGTATTATAAAGATCCATCATGTTTTCATAACATAATGACTAACTGTTATTAAAAGATAGAACATATAGGAACACCTGAGGATTGTTCTAACTTCTGTAAGGCCTCAGCTGTTTATACAGCATCTTGTTGTGAACTGACAAGTTCTTTAGTCTTCCTTATATTTATCTTTCTTTTGCTGAACTGTGGTATTACCAACTATTACTCTTAGTTCTAGTGACTTGATGAGGACTATGAACTTATCTGAGCAGAAAGATTTAGAGTTAGCAGGTCATGTAACATCTACCAAAATTTTCTATGGTAGACATAGATAGGTAATTGGGTAGTTGTAAACGTCCATGAGATCACAGAAACTGTTTGGAAAACATGATGATCTATCAGCACAGGATTCAGTTTTGGAGTTGGCCCTGTGTAGGGCCAAGACTTGGACTCAGTGATCCTGAGGTCCCTTCCAACTCAAAATACATTATGATTCTATGATTCTGTGCTTGTGAGTGTGTGTGTGTTGTATTACAGGTTGTAAGGAGATCTTTATTTCCCATCCTGTCTATAAAGCTATCATCTTCAGAACATTTCCAAATTTGTTTTATATACTCAATAGACTGCAAAATTTTGTTTCAAGTTTGCTATCTGTTGTGCACATAAAGACTCTAGCATTTTATGATAAATTGATAATCGACCCAACAGAACATTTCAATAGTTCAGTCTGCTTCAGTACATTATTCTAGGAGTACCTAAGGTCTCAGAAAATGACTGATTCATTGATAAACATGTATTCTCAGTTGATTAAGTATGTCTGGTAAATATTCATGGGTTATTTTTGTTAATATAGTGTATACTATATCATCTTTTGAGTTAATCACATTCAAACAAAAATAAGGCAATTGCTTTTAATTTCCTTTTTTTTATTTTTCCCCCCCCCAGTGGTTAATTGCCTAAAAAATTCAGTGTGCGACTAAAGCACAACGCATTCATTAATAAACTGCTCTCTGCAATGAGATTATGAGGTATCAGATCACAGAGTGATTCACTTCACAGTTATAAAGCCATACAGAAGCCTTTATTTTTTTTTTTTCTACAGGTTTGATTAGCGTGCCCCAGGGGACCCTGTGCCTCAAAGAGAATTCTGGGAGACTGAATTGTGCTTTGTCCCTTCATGGCTTTTTTACGGAATAAATTTGTTGTTTGTTGCCCACCTCAGCATCTAATTACATAATGGTGATGGTTCTCCTGTGGTAGAGATGTTAACTCTTGTTTAATGTCTCATCAAGGTACTCCAAGTACATTTAGTCAATACAGAGCACGGGAGGAAGTATATTATCACTTCATGCCTAATATGTTCAAATTTTCTAAACAATTCAATTGTAAATATTCAGCAAATGAGAGGAACAAGGTCAGTATCCTAGAAGATGGAGGGAGCAGCCTTTGCAGACCACATGGAACAGAAGGAGATCAGTTGATGTGGTCCCACAGAGGTATGAGGCTCAGAAGGCTGGGTTGAAGGCAGAGAATTGGACTGATATCAGAAAACAGTATCTCTCAGATGCAGATAAGGACTAAAAATTAGAAGATGAAATAAGTGCCTGTTCTCAAGTTGAGAGAGATTTCAGACAACCAATAGAAGCAAACATTGCCTCTTACTTGGGGTTGGGTCACAAGACAGAAGACAAAAAGTATAAGACTGTGATTGCTAACATTAAAATCAGACAGATGAAGAAGACATAGGAAATATGTAGAATTATAATAATAATAATGAAACGGAAAAAAAAAAAAGCCCAACAAACAAACAAAAAAAAATTAAAAACCTCCAGAGATTATTTAGTCCAACCTTCCACTCAAATGTGAATGAATCTCCTAGTTGTCTGAAATTTCCCAGCACTTTGCTCACCTAAATTTTGAAAATCTTCTAGAGTGGAGCTTCTATAGCCTATCTAGACAAGCTGTTTTAATTTGTAACCACTCACATTTTGAAGAACTATTTCCCTTCTTGCAATTTGTGCCCAATATGTCTTGTCCATTCCCTGTACAGCTTTGAGGAAAGTCTGTCTCTCTCTTCTTTAAAACCTCTCTTTTAGGAAGACTGCAGTCAGATTTCATTTGCCATACCCTTTCCCACAACCTGCTTTTGTCCAGGCTAGGGTGCTTCATGCCATCATCAGAAAAGAAAAACAGTACTGAACCCAGTATTGTTCATATTGCTCCATGAGGAACTCTTTGCTTGCTACTTTGAGCAAAATTGTCCTGTCAGTTTTCCACCCAACTTATGGTCTTCTTATCTAAGCCATACATAATTCATCATGCAATTTTTATGTCATGCTGTGTCAAAATCTGTGCTGACTCTTCCCAGGCACCTTTATGCCTTTCATATGCCTGGAAATTGCTTCCATGAGCCCTCCACAAAATCAAGCACTGTAGAGAAACCATCTGAAGTGTTTGTCTTCTTACAAAACAAAACAAAACAAAACAAAAAAAAAAACAACAAAAAAAAACACACCAAACAAACAAACCTCTGTGAATTTCATTTAAGACCTATCCAGCTCACCAAATTCAATAAATTTAGTTATTAA
>JAWWEE010000105.1:108514990-108537027 GCA_035221455.1 Xenops minutus
CCCTTAATAAAGTGTTCCACTCCTGTTTCACCTTCCGTGAGTGTGGACCGTATCCCTGTATCCCGACGGATCGCGTGACAGCCATGGGTATGCATGGAGACTCTTGTCCCCCATAATTGAATAAGAATGGGATGCTTTTCACAGATATTTGTCAGTAGCAGAGAATAGAAAATTTTAATTTTAAAAGAATTTTAAAAGCATGGTCAAAACTGAGTAGATTTTAATGAGATAGACAAAGCATACATCTACACAAATATATTCTCTTACCAAACTTCAAATCTTTTCTCAAGGAAAATGGACTCTAGACAAAGAATTGACCACAGAGAAGGTCATCACATTCAGTTTTAAAACAACAACAACAACTACAAAATCTTTTCTTTTTTAACAAGGGAAAAGCATGGCTTCACTTTCAGGGCTGGCTGAATTTTCACTCCCATACCATCCTTGCTTCACATTCCTATTTACCCTTCCTTTTGTCCTACCCATACCAAAATATTAGACAAATTTGGACACTTTGAATACAAAAGTGTCAGATTAGAGGTTAAAGCAGTGGAGTTACAAGCATTGGAAACCAAGAACTTCACTTAAAGTGACAAGAAATCTTTATAATTATATAAAATCCTGTTACAGAGCAATAAGGTCTCCTGTAGTTTAACCTTAACACTAAAAGAGGTAAGAAATGTCCTAATTTTTGATTCCTTATTTATTGATACCTCAATCTGCAACAAATAACTGGAGCTCAGATAAGGCTGAATAAACAAAACTTATGAAGTTAAGAATTAACTGCTGCACAGTAAGAAATGTGCAGCATTTTTCCTATATAGTACCATAAAAGTGACTTTAAATGGCTATGGTATTTTTCAGTGATCATCATAGTTTATTTCTGCTTGTATTTGGAATATTGTATTTGGAATATTTTTTTCTGACTCAAATAAATATATATGTATACTAATATATTTATACATATATAAAATTTAAAAATCATATTAATTATTATCATACCATTAACACAGAGGTTTTAGTCAAATAGTATTAGATGGATTCTAATGTTTTTCATTAAGTCCTTTGCAATCCAATGCTTTTTGTGATCTTTTTCAAAACTGAAACAGCATTCTCTCTGGAGAGCCATATACACAGTAACATGTGAATTTTCTCCAGAAAGTATATTATTTCAGAGTCTCATTATAACTGATATCTGGTTTCCTACTTTGACTTAAGAATTTCTTTTTTGCACCATGGAGAAACACAGTATGTATGAGGCTGAGCACTTTTTTGATTGGTCTTTCATCCTGACAGATGCAATGCAGAGATACATAAGTGGCACCTACTGAGAACAGTAATGGACTTATTTCCTGAATTTTAAATCATCATAGAGCATTTGGAATATGGAATCTGGATTCAGATGAAGACTGTGAAAAATGCACAAATCCAGACACGTCACTCAGTAAGGTAAAAATAATGAAGAAATCACTTTGCAAGTATCTTTTGAACCATGTACCTGCATTTCTCACTCTAACAAATTAAGAGACTTATTTTAATAATTCTAACTGACTGGAAAAGGAGCCCTCATTATTGCAGGCTGTACCTGTTAGGCTAACATCTTGAAACTGTTTTTGGCCTGCATGTAATCATGAAATACATTGTAATTGGACAAAATATAATCAATCACAAAACCAACGATTTGTGGTTTTCCTGTTTTGGTATATCTATAGTGTTAAACTGATGCAATGATATTTCAGTGCAGGTTTCTGCCTGTATGGGTGGTTTTATTGAAAGAAAATTCACCTTCAAGTGCTTGACTTTGTAGCAAAGTTCCCAGTGAAAAGCTCTTCTCATTTCTGGAGAAACTGACTTGATGAGCTAGCATCTGATGAGCTGAAGGCTGACATGGAGGGGGAACCCCTCACTCACAGATATTTCCTCCACCCCAAACCAGAGAGGTTTAGTTTTGGCACAAGATGATAATCACTGTGAAAATGAGAGGTTCACAGGCTGAGCTGGGTAGTGTGAGAGAAATAAATGACATGAGATGAGATAGGAGGACAGTGACATCTGGCATCCAAGTTGGTAGATAATTAGTGAAAGATGGCACTGTAGACAATCTTGGACGTGCTTGTACTGATGTTTTGACGTAACCCTTTTGTTAGTTGCCTCAGAAGGAGTGGCAGGAATGAAAGCAGCTTGTGTGGAGATGGGAGGAGAAAATAGGGTTCAAGTCTTCATCCTGAATGCAGTCATGAACAATGGGCACATCTATATGTAGGGTCACATGGTAAGTCCAGATCTACAACTGGGAAGACTTTTAGATCACACATTAATATTTTCCCCTATTTCTCCACCCTTGTATCTGCTATTCAGATGTCTAAGTTTGCCCTCCAAAGACATTAAATCCACTGCAAAAGTGAGGGAATCAGAACAGCACCATGATACTGGATAGGAACACAAACGGCAATGGTACCATAACAAAAGTCAAGAGAATGGGAGACAAAGCCAACAACACTGTTCACAACTAAGAGGGTAGAGTAGCATCATGTACATGGAATATATTTGGCTCAGTCTTGAGGGTATCATCTCTACAGTTCCTCAGTGCCATGGTAGGGGCCAAGCAGGAATAAAAATGAGATCCAGATAAATTAATTTAGGTTTTTTTCACTTCATTTTGTGAAGTTGTGCTCACTTATTATTAACTTTTAGCATAACAGATGTTGTGACATTTTTCCTACATTAAATTTGACCAAGAAAGAAATTTTAGGTCTGTGCAGAGTCTATATTTCATAATCTAATTTATACCTTTGTACATAAACAGAAATGCATAAGTAAAACCTGGTTTATGCAAAATTGTCAGGACTGTTTTGATGCAACCATCTAGTGAAATGCTGGATGATTTTTTTCTTCTTCTGAGCTAACTGATGTGTGCTTAACATCGCTGCAAATTACAGCTATTATTCTGTCAACTTTTGAGATTTCATTTATGACCATGACCTTTTCTCATGTCATTCCTCTGAATTCGAGTAAGTAAAGTAGCCTGGGACTGATGTGGGCAAATACTGAAGGGAAAAAAAAAATTGAAGCCATTCTTTTGTGATAGTAATGGATGAAATTTATTCAGTTGATGTGGGAGTACAGTCAGAGGATTACAGGAATTGGAAAAAGAAGAATAAGAAGAAAAGCAAAAAGGAAGACAGCAACAATTAAATACATCATTATTTGACAAGTTATTCCCAGTTTTATAAGCTAAAATAGAGTAGTTCATGTTAAATGTATTAGAATAGGATTAATTACTTTTACTTGTTCAAATGTTCCTATTTGATTGGTTTGGTTTTCCCCCGGTTACTACCCCTTTGATTGGTTGCCGTTTTTCCCCTCTCCCTACTGGCTAACTGCTGTCACAGTGCACCTGTGCCGTATCCCTCCTATACCTCTCCTTATCCGTTTGTAGCCCATCCCTCTTTCACCATTATTGGCTCAGACCTGTTAATCTCCTCCCCGAACCCTGCCTAGTTTCTAGCTCCTTCTAGCTAGCCCCTATAAAACCGTTTTACTCCATTAAATATTCGGCCATTTCACGTTACCCCACGTTGCGTGTGGAGTGGTCCTTCCCCTTTTCCCCTCAAGGTCTGTGCCATATGTGGGTGTGCATATATCTGGTATGTACACTCACTACAAGTAGAGAAACAAGATTTTTTTACAGTAGTATAAAAAAGAAGAAAACAAAACCAAAACACCATACACTAACCATGCAAACTAAAGAAAGAAGCAAACATAAGCTACTGTTATTCAATCTCTCCCCATGTCAACAGTTGAGTATATGTTAGAGTAAAGTATGCAGAGCCTCACAGTACTAGAAAAAATCTTGACACATTGGAGGAAATTCAAGGAAAAGAAACATAAATTATTAAGGGACTGAAAGGATTGACTTACAGTGAAAGATTAAAAGAAATAAATATGTATAACTTGCTAAGCAATGACTGGAGGGGGAAAGGGGGAAGGCACATGTTAACTGTTTTCATACATTTGAAAGCTATAAACACTAAGGATACAGAAAAGTTTTATAAGGTGGTCTTAGTGCATAACTGAGTTTAAATAACATGCTCGAGGAATTAATGCTGGTGAAATGAAACCAGAAGTGAAAACAAAAATCTTAAACCATGCATTATTTTGTAACAGAGTAAAATCTTCTAAGAGAGATGTGGTTCTTCAGAATTGTTAGCAACCTTCTTATTTGGCCAGGGTGTGAGAGAGTTACATTCAAATCCCTCTGTTGTCAGAAATAGGAATTCAAATTTTCCAAATTCCCAGTGAGTTTTCACACCGGTGAAACTTACTTTGTATTGGTCTCTCTGTATCTTTTTTGTTCTCTTATGAATTTTGAATGGTCTTTTGATTTAGAATGAGAAAAAATGTTGAAACCTCTGTAGGGAGGGAGTGGTGGTGTTTTGTTTTATTTTGTTTTGCTTTTCTTACAAAATTGAGTTGTTTTCTGTCTAGGCTTGCACTAGATAATTTACCATAGGCAATGTTTTTGCACTGACAAGGAAAGGGATGAAATGATCTAATAGGCTTATTTCATCTATAATACCTATATTTATGTGACAATTTTTTCAGGAAAACAAAGGCTTCACACTCAGATAATGATCAAAAAGCTCACAAAATAAAGCACAGAGATAGAATGCCAAAATAGCCTTACAATACCAGACTTTCAAGCACTTGTTTTCCTGTTTCCTCTACTATTCTTGGAAAGGGCTCTTAAATCCTTTAAAATACTGGTTATTTGTAAGTAAAAAAAAAAACTTGTTATATGAACATAGATTTGTTTATATTGGAAAAGACCTTTAAGACAATTGAGTCCAATGGTATCCCAGTACTGGCAAGTCCACCACTAAACCACATCCTGAAGCACCACACCACATGTCTTTTACATGCCTCCAGGGATGGTGACTCAACCACTTCCTGGGGCAGCCGGTTCCCATACTTGTCAATTTTCTCACTAAAGAAATTGTTCCTAATAACCACAGAGAACAACTGGTCTTACTATTAAAGACAGAGGCAAAGAAGGTATTAAGTACCTCAGCCATTTTCTCAGCCTTTGTCAATATTTTCCCCCACAGCCAATACAGGATGTGTATTCTCCTTGGCACTTTTCTGCTGAAAATGTATTTATAGAAACTTTTTTTTATTTTCTTCTTGGCCAGTAGCCAAATTAAAGTCCAGTTGGGCTTTGGCTCTTCTAATTTTCTCCCCACCTAACCTCATGACATCCTTGTAGCCCTACTGAGTTTCCTGCCCCTTCTTCCAAAGGTCAAAAAGTCTCCTTTTTTTCTCTGAGTACCAGCCAAAGCCCTCTGTTCAACCAGTCTGGTCTTCTTCCCTGCCAGCTCATCTCTTGGCACATGGGGACAACCTGCTGTCCTGTCATTGACAATCCTCGAACCTCAACCTGTCACAATTTTCTATTAATAAAGAGTTCCTTCCATAAACTGTTAGTGTGAGTCCTTCACAGGCATTGGCAGTCACCAGCAGTGGGGAACATATTCAAATAAACTGGAAGACACACTGAGGGGTGTCCCTTATGCTGTTGGCAAGTGTCCCTGAATAAGTCTGTTGAACCACCCTCCAATCCAGTGCAAATATTCAGTGAAGAGTCCCCATAACAGGATGCTGACACTGTCAGGCACAAAGGTCTTGGCTTTCCCTGGTGAACTGACAGGCAAGTAAAACACTAAGGGTCAAGAAAAATCTCCCCCTTCCACCTGCCAAATGTAATTTTATTATTCCAGTTTTCAATAATGAAGAATAGAGTAATACATATATCATGGGATCAATTCCAAACCAACTCTTTAGGTCAGTGAAAAAAAAAAGATCTGCAAAATGACTTGGAAATTAATCTCGTGTGTGTGTGTGTGTGTGTACAGGTAGGTTGAGCACTCACTTGAAAACCTGAAATAATTATTTCTAGTAATAGTGCATCATTCATCTTATAATTATACTTTCTTTAGACTAGGGATTTCAGGAATTGCTGATGGAGAGTTTACTTTCAAGCAGTATTAATGGCCTCGATTATTTTTGCTTACTAAAGTGAATAACTGCAAAATAATAGGTGTAACGTATCCAGGACTCTGACTGAAATCATTTAAAGGAGTTCTTTGCTGTGTTCTTTTCCCATCAGTTAGTAAATACAAGTTTATGATCCTCCTATTCTTTGTGCCTCAAACCTCAAAGGCAAATGGAAGAAGTCCCAGTTTTAATCTGTGAACATACACCACAGTTTTACCAGCAAAAAATTTTGTTGAACCTGCCAATCTAATGGATGTCTGTGTAAGTTGTAAAGCAGGAGAGAAGATGCTTCTTAGCTGATATTCCATTTATATGGAAGAGTTCTGAATGTCCAGTGAAATCCTAAATTGTTGGCTGTTGTGGCTTAATCCAGTAGCCCCAAACCATATATTAAATTCCATCGGTGTAAACAGATGTAGTATTTATTACCAAGTTACCCTTAGCATAACCAAGTGGCAGACTAGGCAATGTGTCTGAGCTAACACTGGAAGAAAACTTGAAAAGGCATCTCCTGTGAAGAACATTCAGTTTTGTATGAGAAAGTGTTCTGGTTTAACCCTGCCTGGCAGTTTCCTTGCTCCCCCCAGGTGGAATGGGGGAAAGAATCAGAAGCGTAAAGGTGGGAAAACTCACAGGTTGAGCTAAAGACAATTTTACAACTAAAGTTGCATGTGTAAGCAAGGCAAAATAAGCAATCTATTCACCACTGCGCATTGGCAGGCAGGTGTTTAGTTATCAAGGAAAGACAGGGCTTCATCATGCATAAAGCCTCTTGAAAGAGAGACAACATATGCCAAATGGCCCCCTGCTCCCTTCTTCCTTCTTTCCCTGAGCTTTTATTGCTGAGAATGATGTAATGTGGCATGGGACATCTCTTGCATTAGTTAGGGTCAGTTTTGCCAGCTATGTCCCCTACCAGTTGCTTGTGCATTCCCAGCCTACAGACTGGCTAGGCAGTGAGAGAAATCCTTGACCCTGTGTAAGAACCATTCAGCAATAGCTAAAATATCTGTGTTATCAAAAGGTGGTCCAGCACAAATCCAAAACACAGCCCTGCACCAGGTACTGTGAAGAAAATAAACTCTATCCTAGCCAAAACCAGTACAGAGAGAAAGAAAGGAACATGGCTCTGACTTGCTATAGTTAAAAACTTTTTTCACCACAAGGATTGTCTAGTTTTGGAACAAGTTGCCCAGTGATATTTTGAAGTTCACAGGGTAGAAAGCTCTGAGCAACCTTGGTCTGATCTCATAGCTGACCTGACTGAGCAGGAGGCTGGGCTAGAGAACAACTGCAGTTCTTTCCATACTGAACTATCCTGTAATTTTGTAGGTGTGGCTGAATCTTGCAGCCCAAGACAGATGAGCCAAACAGCCCAACAGCTCCATCTCCCACATTCAGCCTAACAAAGCTCAACATGTACTCCCGAGAGACACACAGACAGAAGTAAACAACACATATATAAATATACACATGGCCAGCCACACAGATCAACACAGACAGAAACACAAACAATATTCAATATTCATGCAAACACAAAAAGTACCAGCAGCCTCATGCTGTTCTCTTCTCTGTCTGATCAGGATAAAAGTCCATTAGTGGAAAATTTATTGGCATATATAGACACATATACAATGTGGATCCCTCCAGGAGCTGGCTTTGGACACTGTTTGTTATGTGAGTCAGTAGCCTGAAAAACATTTCCCTAGTGATATTTTGTATCTAAACTACAATATGATCAAAATGCAATAGAAAACTGTGTACTCAAATTTTGGATCCAAAGATCTGCATTAGTGAGCTGGGACTTCAACAGATAAAGAGGGAGAATTTTAGCATTAAGCCTTCTAGGAGGAAGAAAAACAAACAAACAACAAAACAAAACAAACAAACAAAACCCAACCAAACAAAACCCAAAGAAAGAAAGAAAAAAAAAAAAAACCACACCACAAACTAAAACAAAACAAAGAAACCACCAAAAACCAAATGCACCTTCTTATCTTGAATATTAACTCAGAAGACATGAAAGATAACACAGGTTCAGGGTTCTTATATCCTTTGTATTTTGTCTCATTTTTAACACTTGAACCTGAATGGTGCAGAAAAGGTGATTTTTGGAATGGGCTGCCCAGGGTAGTTATGAAGTCACCATCCCTGGAGATGTTCAAGAAACAACTGGACATGGCACTGTTCTGGTCTAGTTGACCAAGTTTTGATCAGTCAGATGTTGAACTGAATTACCCCAGATGTCTTTTTCAACCTAAATGATCTTGTGATTCTGCAATTATATAACTCTGCATTAAAATGTTGAAATTGACTCATGAGTTTTGAACCTTTTGATTTGCCATGCCATGACTGCAGTATATGCTTTCCTAAAATAGTACACTATCTTACAATTATGAAGTATTCTTCAACCCTAAAAATCAACTGAGGCCAATTTCTCAGTTTCACAGAAGCTATTTTGCATTTCATGGCAATATAATGAACCATTTGGTGGGCACAACTTCAATTTATTCTCATTTTTAGACCCCTTTAAATTGCCACAGATGTATAATCAAGCCTTTGTGTGACCAGAAATCACAGGCAGGACTGTCATTACAAGAATCACCATGCTAATCACTGCCTGGGACTCAGCAATGTAACAAGCCTTTTAGGACAGCAAAGGAAGGGATATTAGAAGTAAAAGATGTAGATAAATATTGATAAAATGTAATTTCCATTAGTAGGATTGACTGGAAAATCCTTTATTTTTTTTTTAAAGTTGTATTTATTTTTATTAATTATTACTAAATTACTCAGCAACCATATTTTAAGGCTAAAGGGAAGGAAAATGTACATGTAGTCACTAAGGAACGTCTCATGACTCTGCAAGTTACATATGCAAGGCAAAAGAAATTAAAGGTACTTCCCAAAAGGCTGCTGAGAGGGACAAGAAAACAGGATCCTCAGTGAGTTATTGTCTGCTACAGTCACTATTGCAATAGGAAAAATACTGTAAATTCACATGGATTTTGAAGGCAGCTGAGAAAGCGCTAGTGCCCCCTGCTCCATACACTGTTGATCAGGCTGAACTGAAAGCAGATGTCATTTTAAGGCATTGACTAAAGCAGCAGAGGTTTAAAGAGAGATTTCCTTTCAGAGAGAGATTGTTCAGGGCTAAAGATGGTTCTTCTCCTTTACATAGCCACATTGCCAAAAAAAGATATTTCTTCCATCACAGCTTCACTGGCATTCCCTGCAGCAGGGTCAGTGGAAGTCCATACTTTCAGACAGATGAGATCACCTCTCAGAGATAAAACATCATAGTGCTCTTATCAAGGGCATGAACTGCAGTGAAAGACACAGCACTAGAAAGACGAGACAGTTATTGTAACTGCTTGACCAAAAATCCTGTTTAAATAGGCCTACAGAATTTAGCACCTTTCAATAGCAGGGAAACCTAAGTTAACAGAGAACATTGCTTATCCTTGGTGATGATTTAAGTAAATTTATATGTGTGATAAGTAAAGCTGTGGTGTGTTTTAGTCCCTTGTGAAGTTTCTCTATCACCCTCAGTCACACACCCAGGACAAAAGGAAAGCAGTACCATCAAAATAATCAGGTCAAAAGTTTATGAGAGGTATGATTTCCCACTCCTTCTAAGAATGTGACCTCCTTACCCTTAATCATCTTAATTATGAGTTCTCTTCCATGAATGATAGACTGTTGTTAACATTAAAAACTGCAGCTGATTAATTCTCAGCAGGAGCAATAACCAAGTTTTAAATCTCAGGGACTCCAGAATAAGCATCAAAGTCTAATAGCATTGCTTTGGACTCCAACTGGTAAATGTGAGATCATAACATGGAGCACCAAAACATTAAACACCTTGATTTAATGTCTCAGTACTTCATACTATGTCTGCTTAGTCAGATTCCACCTTCCAAAGCAACAATACCTCTTATGGACTTTCTTTAAAAGATTCCTGCCTTTGTACTAATCTAGTCACACCTAGGTTCACATCAGCTACTGACATTGAGATGTCTACATCCTTCTGGTTTTTAATAAATATAAATTTTCTTATTCCAAAATCTTAAATGCATAGATACAATTCTACTATGGTAGGAAAAGTCTGTTAGAAAAGTTTGTCAGCCTACTGTCACATTTATGATTTAGGGTGGCATTGCAGAAAACTTTTTTGATTATAGGAAGATAAATTCTCCAGACAATTTATGTTAATTTTTTTAATGGAACGGAAGTTTGGAACAGAGTGATTATTAAAACAGGGAAACTCATCCAGCCTCTTATTAGATTAGATAAGGAAGTCATTTTGCTTAGAGCAACAAATTTGAAATCTCTTAATTTTCTTTCCCGTTCATGTGACTCTAGCAGTTTAGATAAAACAAGCAGTTAAAGCAGATGATGAGTATCTGATCTCAAGTTAATACAAAGTAAATTGAATTCTGAAGTATCTCTTCTATTTGCAACTTTGCTGCAGGTGCAAAGGTTCACTTTGTGAATAGCTTCACTTATTTAGCAACATTGCAAAGGTCCAAAAGTCAGACAGAGGAAAATAAACTTAAATAAACGTCTTTCAGCTTGACAGATTTTCTGCCCCTAAAAATCCTGAAGTACACTTCAGATTCACATATAGTTTTTAATGAAAATTCACTTTATAAATGACCCTCACCATTTTCCTTTCACAACAGCTATATCCTATTTTTATAGTCGGCATACATATGCCAGGAAGCCTCCCAGTAGAGATGCCTTAATACAACCTTGCTGGAAACAACCAAAACCCTTCAATTGAAAACTCATCTATGGGTTTTCAATCAGGCCTTCCTTAAATACTATGCATCTGTACTCATGCAGCTAAGTTTGGGATCGTGCATAGGAGTGTGTCTAAAGTCACTTGGTAGGAGATTATAAGGGTGGATTTACACTGTCTTGTGAAACTCAGTGAATTTGCATATAGTGATAGTTTCAAATTAGCACATGAATATCTCTTTTCTCTTCTGGGCTCACCAGAAACACTTTGGGAAAGAGATTTAAAAAATTTAAGAAAAGGCTCAAGGTACTATATATGTTGGCTAGAGGGTCATCCATACATTAGACAAAGCTCTGAATTTTACTGTTTGCTGGGATTTGGGGGTTCACACACTTTTTTATTCATAATTATATTTTTTTTTCACATATTTGAAATAGTCTGTGTGCTTGGACTGCTTGAATTTGGTCATATTCTGAAATTCGACTATGTGAGTTATAAACCATCAAGAAATAGACCAAAACTGGGATTACAGAAACCTACAGAGACAGAAAGGAAGAGGAATCTCCATTTATATAATCTCTCTATATGCTTCATTCCTCTGCTAGAGATCTCCCATCCATAATATTTTCTTCTCATCACAATCACCATGGTAATATTCATATCATTGCAATTCCCTTAAAAGCTGAATGACCAAGTCCTGGGACTGGGTTCTCCAAGTCATACAGCATTATTTATGTCTCTCTCTGTTTTCTAGAAATAAGAGTAAGATATGAGAATTTTGCTGTCTTAAGGGAGAATGCGTCAGAGGGAAAGGCATCAGGAAAGTAAACCGTGTCTGTTTGGAGAATATGAGGTGTGGTGGGTTGGCACTGACCAGTAGATAAGCCTCCACTCAGTCTTCCAGTTACTCCCCACAAATATCCATGAGGAAAAGAATGGGAGGAGCAAAAGTGAGCAAGCTGCTGGGTCAATATAAAGAGAGTTTAATAAGCAAGGCAAAGCAAAGCTGAGCCTACAAGCCAAACAAAATAAGTAGTTCCATCACTTCTTCCCATCAACAAGCAGATGTCAACCACTCTCTGGAAAACAGGGACTCAGCACAGGTAATGGTTCCTGGAGAAGACAAGCACCTTAAACTCAAAAATTCCCTTTTCCTGATCCTTTCTCTCAGCTTTTATTGATGAATATAATCATAAGACATGGAATATTCCATTGGTTGGTTTGGGTCAGCTGATCCACCAGTGTCCCCTCACTGCTTGGTATACACCCTGCTCGCTGGGGAAAATAAAGAAAACCATGACAGTGGGCAAGCACCACTCCAGAATGGCCAAAACACAGTGTGTTACTGACACTGGTTTAGCCATGAACTCCAGACAGCACCATATGGGATGTCTTAAATAAAGTTAACTCTTTCCTAGTCAGATCCAGATCACTAGTATACAAAAAAGCAAACTGAAAATGCTAGGTTTCAGCCTTGCATGTAGCATCTTGATTATGTGTGTTGATAAATTGTTCTGGTAGTTTCAGTTTTTTTCAGCCAAAACTACTTCTTGAACAGTGCCTGGCTGTTGCTCAGAAGTGAGCACAACCCAGGGACCAGTCTCAGCAGGCAGTTTCGATGCAGTCACTCTGTTTTGGAGAGAAAGAGATTGTAGCCTTATGCATGTAACCTCAGGGCCAGATAATGAGTCTAATTCTGATCAGTTTTGTAAAATAAAAACAACTTTTATTTTAAAAGCTGTCCTCTCTTTTATACATATATGAATATTTGGATTATTTTAAAAAAATAGATTAATCCTTTAATATTAATTAAAATAACTGAGAAGGAAGACATACACCACTTAGACCAAAATTTACTGGCAGTGTACAAAAAGCTACCTTTACCTTTTGTCACCATTACACATGGTAATTGTATTTGCATTTACAATCCTGTTTGAAAAGGGCATTGTCACATATCCTTGCCCATCTTGTTTGATTAATTGCCTCACTGTCAAGATGTTAACCAAGGATTTTGGTACTCTGTTTTCCTGTCACTGATTTAATACTCCATGATTCTTTCTGTTAAATTAGTATAATTTTTTCCTATAGTTTTCTCACTGAGGATCTGACTAAAGTTCTTTAAAGTATCGTATTTAATGATGCCACTTAAAATTACATCATTAGAAGGATCCTTACATCTTTAGATGTAAGGCAAATGATATATTTTCTTAGACCAGCTGGGAAAAAGATTGGACATGCAGAAATTTATGACCTGTAATTCCATCTTGTAAGAACAATTTTATATCCAAATCATATTTGATTTAAAGTATGAGAGAATATCTTTACTAAAAGGAAAAGACAGCAAAGACTCAGTCTCTGATAAACCATTAGCCTTTTCAATTGCCACTTTTTTACTGTTGTTGTTTGCTATTCATGCAGTAGCAGCCCCATATTGTGTTAAGTATTGTACAAGGAAAGTGAAACAAAATATATTCACCCTACCAAAATCATTAAAATCTAAATGTTCCCACACAAGTATGGATACAAAGCTTTCTGTAAAGCTTTATGAGCTGAAAACTTTGGTGTTTTGTCAGGAGTTTTCCTCTGCATTGTATTCCCCAAAAGACAGAATCAATTACAAATTCTTGGTTAATCCCTTAAGTTATATGTGAAGCATGCTAAAGATCGTTAAGATGAAACCTTGGGATCAGCAGTGATGAAAACATTACTAAACTAATAACAGTAATGGATTGATGCTGAGGAGATAATCTTCCTTTTTTTTTTTTATTTTTTTTTTCTTTTCCCCCCAGTTTTTAATCATTTAACACGTAAGGGGAAAAGTTCTGCTCAGAATACAAATGCTAAATGTTTACCCTTCAAAACAGAGTTTAGTCTAAGTTCACTCCCATTTTCCATCTGCCCACTGCTGTAGAATTTGAGCTGCTATTCTGTCGTGGAAGAAATTAGAGAGTAAAAAAGGCACATTTGTGCAATGACACTCTCACAGTTACACTTGGCACACTGAAGGCAAATACACACCACACAAATACAGCAGAAAGTTGCCATGGGCAATGCAAGTGGACCTGTGGAACTGCACAAAGCAGAGGCACTTGGCTTTTAGAGAACAGGAAAATTAACCTAATTTATTATAAAAACCACATACATAGCAAGAAAAAGAAAAAAAATCTTCTATCAATAGTCTCTGGTTAATTCTGGACATGTCAGAAAGTGCATCTTTCCTAATCAAAGAAGGAGAACTAAATCTGAGATTTGACTCCCCCGCTGACAGCCTTCATAAGCTTTGAAGAATGATGCATATGAGATGTGGGGGCCTATCATCTACAACAAGATGGTTATTAATTTAACTCTTTTGTAATTTTTTTCCCTTAAAGAGAAGAAGAAGGAATCTAATCACCATCTAAATGTTATTACCATTTTGGATGGCTTTATATTACCTAGACAATTTTAAACACTACAAAATCTGTCATTTGGATCTCTGTAGTCCCTAAACTACAGCTGAAGTGAGAAACATTTCAATGATTCTCTTTAAAGAGGTGCATATAGAACTCAAACAGTATTAATATGTAGCATAGTTTGACTGAATCAACTTAGTCCTGCAAAGACATTTTTTAAATCAAAATTCCCTAGGACTCCATATTCTGTTTATACAGAAACTTCACTAGAAAGTATTAATGAGTCATAAGATGTGAAAAAATGAAGATAAAATGGAAGTACCATATCAAATGTCTGTATCTTTCTCCCACAGCTTGAGCTGTGCATTCAAGTTTATCACTTTTCACATTCCTGTGACTTTTCTGTTATTTTTAGAATTTCAAGAGATGCTTAACGACTATTTAATTCTGCAGTGATTAGAGTCAACTTTACAAAATAGTATAAGTAAACAGGGTTAAATTTGGAAGTAAAAAGGAAAACCATGCAAACAAACAGAACTGCAACAATATTTTTGATAATTAAATTCTCATGCAGTCAAATAGCAATTTTCCTCAGTTGTATACATGATACAAAAACTAACGTATAGTTATTCCCAAAAATACTATTCACTGTAAAATAAGCATCATATTTAGATGAACAAAGAAAATTTTTCATAAACATCTAAGACAATTAAAATCACTATCTCAAAAATATAATCACCAGCTATTTAGAATTTCTTAATTTGAAATATCATTTGGAATACTTTTATTCTATGTGAGATTCTTGAGCCTTTGAGTAGGTCATTGTTCTATTTAGTTAATGAATCCAGAATCACTTGCAGTTGAATTGGAAAAAGCTGCACTGTATAGAGTTATTATGTCACAAAATCACAGAACAACTGAGGTTGGAAGGTCCCTTTGGACATCTACTAGTCCGAAGCTCTTGGATTCATAGCAGATTAAATCAGGGCAGGTTACGCAGGTAAATACCCATTCAGATCTTGATTACCTGATATGCAGACTCAACAACCTCTCTGGGTAAGCAGTTCCAATATCTGACTGACCTCCCAATAAAGAAAAGGGGTTATTATGTTTACACTGGATTTCTGTATTTAAAATTGCGCTCATTTTAATAGGCATCAATGAGACTAGTTGTCTTTTTTGTACTTCCTGATCAGATTTATCAATTGATGAAACTCCCCTGAGCCTTCTTTTCTCCAGACTGAACAGACACAGATTTCTCAGCCTCTCCCTATAGGTCAAATGCTCCATTACATTAATCATCTTCTTGGCCCTCTGTTGGACTCACATCAATGTTCCTGTTTCTCTTTCGCCCTGGGGTGCCCAGAACTGCACCTATCACTCCAACTGGTTCTTGCCAGGACTCATGAGAGGGGAAGGATCACCTCCCTTGACCTGCTGGTAATGCTCTGTTTCCTGAAGCTCAGAGGGCTTCTGGCCTTCCCTGACATTAGGGCACATTTCTGACACTTGGTCATCTTTTTGTTCCAGCTGGATCCCTCAAGTCCTGAACCACTGAACACCCCGCAAACACTGAGCTAGCAACTTCATTTTAGAAAGCTCTCAGGTGGATCAAACACTTCCATTTCACAAAGTCTAATTGCTCCCAATCACATTGTTCTTCATGAGTTGGAAAATCATTTCCAGCATTAACCATTCCATAAAATTCCCAGGGATTGAAGTGACAATGACCAGCCTGTAGTTTCCTGGGTTCTCCTTCTTGACATTCACAAAGATAGGAGTGACATTTGCTTTCTTCCAGTCCTCAGTAATCTTTCCTGATTGCATGATCTCCATAATCTCTCCGGCTTGCCTGAGCTTTTGAAAATTTGTAACAAGAGTGGCCTCACAATGACATTGTCCAGCTTTCTCAGCACTCATGAGGGCATTACATCAGATCCCATGGTTTTATTTATGTCCAGATAAAATGTTCTCTGTCCTGATCCTGCTTTACAGAGATCACATTCTTTTTAAAATTCAGATGTCCTTATCTTTACTGTGGTATAGCTTGACACAGCAATCTACCACCTACAAGTTTTCTTACGCTGGCCCCTCCATCCTCTAACTCCTGTGTTTGCTCCAGACACTGGCTAAATGTCACAGGTCAGGTTGTGGTCTCTTTAAGACAAGGATTGGCAAGTTACAATACATTCTTGCAAAAGCTTTCTGGCCTCAGTTGTGCTGTTCTTGATCCAATTTCACTGAAAATGTGTAAGTACGTAGTGAATACAATAGTCCAACAGCATGAGGCGCCCTGAATGGACATGTATATGCCATTAGAAAGTCTATAAAACAGAAATGATGTGCCAGCAAGTGGAGTGAGAAGACACTATCATTTTTCTTGTGATGCAACTGCAGAAGTCTAAAGTGAGATGATAATTTGAAGATGCTTCAGTTCTTGAATGTATAATTCTCTAAACTGCTGTATTTTCTTCATATAGAGTGAAAATGAAAGAACAAAACCCCCAAATTCAAACCATATTGTATCATTATTTCCTTCAAATTGTTCCAGATTTGTTTCCTTTGGAGTTTTGCAATTCAACCATCCCCTGTAGTACATGTGAGAACAATTGTTTGAGACAAGTAGTTACAGGTGGAATGGAAACAAAAAAGCCATCTCAATTCAGGACTTCCCGCTATTCCAGCTGCTTCTGATTGTCATCTGTTGCATTCATCCATCAGACCTGACTAAATTTACTTTTCTGGCTCTATTTATTTGTAAATAAATACCCTTTACAAAACAGACAGATAACATCTGTACTAAACTAACATCAATACTTCCAAAGTCTATGCCAAAAGGCACAAAATTTGACCTGCAAATAAAAAAGACAAATATTCCCCTCCAAATGTCCAAACATTGCTTCTTTAACCCCTTGTATCCATACTGTCCATGATATTTCTTTTCTTCAAGGCACATTGAAACAACAGGTATTTCTGTTCAGTGCTAGAATTGAATTCAAATGGATGTTTGTTAGAGATGTCAAAATATCCATGACACCTACTTTTTTTCTTTAAAATATTTGTCTTTTCTAGTATAGGCAGGCATACCACCAAAAATGGCAGAAAGAGTCTGCCTTCCGACATTGGTAACAGCTGTGCTGGGAATCTCTTACCACCTCCAGGCAGCACAAGACTTCCAAAACAATTTTAATACTGGAAAACATCAGGTGAACAACCAAACCATTAGGTATAAAGCCGACACATATGCAAACTGAAGAATATTTGAGATTTATTTTTATTATACTGCTACTGGAATAAGATAACTGAAGGTATTTCTGAAAGGCACTCTTCAGGGCGGATACTGAACTGCAGCAAATTCAACAGACTTCAGCTGAAATCGATATGGTACTAGAATAGTCATCAATCTACTCCTTTCTTGCTTAATCCAGGCCAGGATTTAGACAGATTGCATATGGTGACACTGCATACTAACAGGTATTATTAGTGTCTAGAAGCTGGAAAGCCTTGGACAGTTTTTCTCTTTTGTGAGCAGAGTATCTCTGTTAAAGAGCAGTGATTCTACTTTCCATGAGGATCTGAAGAAAAATTCACATAGCTTGCAGTGGATAACCTGAGAAAGAAGGATCTTTCAGGTATGAGAAACTCACTGTATGCACCTAACAGGGTCTCACTGGAGGTACAGGTGAAGGAGAGGGTGTTCTGCAGTCTCCTTTGGGTGGGACTAGGTGTCATATAGTGTATCTCAAGATGATCAAAAATTATAGAACTTCTTCCAGTGAAAAATATTTTTTCTCCTTTCACCTGAAGGTGTTTTGAGCATATAGGATTGCTGAGGATCACACACAAAGGGAAAATGCGGAAGAAGAAAGGAATTTTGAGGATAGGATGGAGACTGATAAAAAACTAAAAAAGAATTAGTCGGTGCTCTGGATGTATTCATATGGGTTTCCCTTAACGAACACAGCTGTTGATTTCCTTTGTTCACACATCTGTTGTGATGCTTGTGAAGTTTGATTTTTGTCTTAAGAAGCTAATGTTTCACGACTGATGTTTTCAGCAGAATTCATGGCAACTGATATACAAGGATGGCCTGAGGCCTGACATATCTTTATACTGACAATCAATGTCATGCATTGCATGGTGATCAAAAGGAAAAAAGCTGTTTATTCTAGAACTTAAATGCATCATTAAGAAGTAGCCTTCTAAAGCTACTCATTAATACAAAGATTTGTCCATCTAATAAGTTATGGTTTATTCTTGTTTTACTGTTCATTAACACATGGTTAAAATAGCTGGCATCTCACAAAACTATTTTAAGAACTACAGTCATTATTTTATTTTTGATTCAAGGGAAATATTTTGATTAGACTGACCAAAACATAAAGCTATGGTGGCTATTATCAGTCTATCATAATCAGGCTGATGATTAGGGTCAAAATTTGCAAATTATTTTTAAAAGGATTTCTACTCCAGGTTGCATAGTGCTTTCATATTTATGTAGCAATTAGCCTCCTTTTAAGTAGTCTGGTTTTGTCTTGAAAATATATTGTCCTTCTCTCAAACCAGAATGATGAGGTAGAAAACAAATTCATCACGACCAGCAGACTCTAAAGGAAAGTGAAACAAAGATGACAACCTGTGTTATGTAGCTGTAAGGGTTTGGCTTGAAGCAACTCAGGAGGAAAATGAAAATCTATTTCTCTTTGAAAAAAAATAAAATACACACAACATGATATGAATTGCTGTGATTCTAATCATAGTGATCATGGAACTTATAATTAAAGCCCTAGTGATCCACATTAAGTCCCACCCTTGGATCACTGGTCTGAAAGTAGTAGTGGATTTTTCTGATGCTCCCATTCTTCCTGTTTCTAAGAATATGGTATCAACTGTCCCCCACCAACAGAAACTGAGATTCCAAATCGAAAAGATGAAGCAGTCTCATAACCCATGTGTCTCTTCTACAACACACCTCATTGTGGAATCTTTAGGGGAATCACACTGCCTTTAACATCTAAATAGCCTCCATCTCTGGTGCAGGATATCCAGACCTCAAACCATGTATTTATCAAGTGTAAACTCATTTCATTCTATTGCCTTCAAGGGTTTTAGTCTATCCAGCTGAGGATGTATGCTCATGCACCTTCTATTTATTGTGTAAGAGTATTATTTTCTGTGGAAAATCCTTTCTTTCATTTCTTTACTGATGCTGCCGTTCAGTTCTACAGCATTGATGTTTAGTGTCAGAGGCAGGGGTACTTGACATTACTACAAAGAAGCTAAATATTACGGGTGAAAAAGTTCTAAAGTATCAACCTGTATATGCACAACATAAAAAATAGTGGAATAAGAATCCAAACAAATAAAAAAATTAAATGCTAGTTTTCTGATCCCTGTGGTTTCACTAAATACTGCAACCATTATTAAGGAAATCAGAGACTTTGGAGAGTTCTTAAAAAAATAAATTAAAGAAAACAGCTGAGAATGATGCAGGAATATCCATGAAGGAAATGTGTGAAAAACAGATAAGGAAAAGGCAACATCACCACAAAACTATTGGCAATAAACTAAATCATTAACAAAGGTTGTATTCAACACCCTTCTTTCTTCTCTCCACTCCCTCCTGCAAAGTGTAACCATCTGGCTGAGATACTGAAGGCAGAAATTTTGCAAAGCATACATAAATCACTGAAGTAAAACTGTTCAGATCATAAACAGGATGAATCTATCCTCTAGTTTGAGATCAAATAAGACCAGATCTTTTGGAGTGACACTCCTCTTCTAGTCCTGCTTCACTCATAAATTCAGAAAGCTGCTAAAGTTGTTCTTAATAGATCAACATGAACTCTTTCCCCTTTCTTTTTGCATCACTTCCTGCCTGCTTTTTTTTTCCAATAGTCCTCAGAAAAGCAGCATTGCCTCCATACAGATATCTCTCTGATGATTAGGAAATGATTTTTATAATTAGACTTTGCAGTTAAGCACCTAAATAAAAATCCTAAATTTTTATGACCCTGGCTTTTGGCATGCTGTCCACAGAACACATTGATTTTACACTCACAAAATGAAGTACTGTGCCATTAAGGTTAAAAAAGAATAGTGCAATTCTTACAACAATGAAAAAAATCAAATGTCAAATTACACAGGTAATCCTTACACTTCTATTTTCAAAGTAGATGAACTCAGTTTATATGGTTCATTCATTAGCACACCAGTTTGTGTTTATGAATGAAAAATTACTTTTCTATGAGCAAATCGCTGAAACTCTTTAGTCTCTGTGTATTGTCAGATAATAATATTTACCTTTATTAAACATGCTGTCAAGTCTAGTAAGTATAATATTCTGGTGGTAACACTGATAGTGAAAATATAGATTATTCTTAAAGCCATTGTTGCTAGCCAGAGTGACAGATGAGTTTGGTGGTTTGGTTACTTACCTGAAAGCTTGAACATATATCTGAATTTCACCCCAAAAATTAACTTCATAAAATGGAAACATTTGGCTAGAAATGTCTCGTAAACAGGTTCTCTTGCATTGCATCCAGTATTTGCAGCTCCTAGTCTGATTTGTGAGATGTAGAGAACAAGGAAAGCTCCACTCCTCACTTGCTGAGGTCTTTGGTGCGAGTCTGGAGAAGACTGTGTTTGGGAGCAATGCATCATCCTGTTCCCAGCATTACCCTGAAGTGGAGTCTAAGCACAAAATTTGAGGCCAACTTCAGGCATCCTCAACGTGAGTATGATTTACTGTGTTCCTAGAGAAGGAGAAACGTGGCTTTAACTGGTGTTCCCTATAGATAAAGTGTTTACTGTAAGTCTTTTATGGTTCAAGATTTTTCTTCTGTTTTAAAAATGGAAAATAACTATTTTGAAGTTAAGATAATGACAGCAAAGTATGCCTCTGCTGAAGGAAGTGACAGTTTTGCTGTCAGGGGGCAGGATTTCACAAGTAATGGTCTGGTTTACATACAAATTAGAGTTCTTAATAGTGCCTTAAACTGATTATTTTCAAAATACATAACAAAATATATTTCATGCATATCTTTGTATACTGAATCAACTTTATTATAAATTAATTATCATTTTGTTTCGTAATCTTAAGAGATAAAGAAAAAAGAAAAAAAAAAGGAATAGATAAAAGAAATTAATAATACTGGAAATCGCTCTTCATTACATCAATGCATCTCCACTGGATTAAAGACAAGTACCTTGACATTAAATTAGTGTTGTGAAATGCAGAATCAAGTCCTTTGAAAAAAAGAAATCCCAGAACTTTAATTATATTGCAGCTTTACCAGTGACCCTCCTGACAATAGACATCCTTCTTAGTTTTGCTCAGGATTTAGTTATTGAATACCCACATAATCCTCTCAGTGACTTTTCTTTTAAGTAGTGCCATTTGCCCTGAAAAAACCTGTTTGTTGTCATATGATAATGAGAATCAAATGTAGTACTTACTGGGCGCTTCACATTGTCTAGCACAGTGTTGTTGTGGATATAATGGTCTATGGATATAATCAAGTCAAGCTTTGTAGGATGATATAAACCTGTTATGACGGGAAAAATAATGTGGATGTCATGGTTTGAAGTTCCCTGTATCTTCTCCATGGACACCCCCTTGTCGTGGGGGAGAAGCTTGTGTGCCCTCATAAAGTTGGGAGCTGTGCTGGTGGTGGTTCATGCCTCCGGTAGGGTCTCCCATGCTAGTTAGGTCTCAACTGAAGGGTCAGACAAAGTGTGTCCACGGGCAGGATGGGCTCGCTAGCTCCTCAGCAACCATCCTAGGAGAAGGACAACTCTAACTCCAAACCCGGGCAGATGGAGCTCGCTTAGCCCTGTAAGGCCAT
>JAWWEE010000105.1:108537127-108568078 GCA_035221455.1 Xenops minutus
GCCGTATTGACCACCATCAGTGGTCCACCCTGGCCTCCAATCGGGAGAAATGGAGACACACCATCCATAACGCTGCTTCTTTCTTTGATTACACACACAGAATCAGCCTGGAGGAAAAAAGGCAACGCAGGGAGAACCGTGCCTTGCCAGTAGTGCCGACAGAGACTTTCCACTGTGCCTTTTGCAATTGGACTTGCCTATCTCGCACTGGCCTTTTTAGCCACCAGCGTGCTTGTAGCAAGCATGGGTAGAGCCCTTGTAAATCTTCATTCGTGAAGCCTAGCCATGATGATGATGATTTAGAGGCAGAGCCTATATGTGCACCTCCCATCTGAATTTCCCACATGCATTTTTGTGGAGGTGCACTGGAAAGGCTCATGGCATGATTAGCTCAACCCAGTTAATAGGTGTGAATGAAAAAAGGATGAGAAAGTCAGGGCCTGGTGTTCAAAATATCCGCACACCAAGGGAGGTGCATCATAGGAAACTCTGAGCCAAATGGACAGAAGGTTTTATAGCCAGAAAGAGATATTCTTTCCCCACATCAATATCAGTTGCTCTAATTGCAATATTTAATTTTCAAAACACCTTACAAGCATGACTCAATGTTTTAATAAAACAACACATCAGTCTTTGTCCTCTTTTTGTGTTCACAGCTTGGTAGTAAACCTAGTAGTTAGGAATAGACATCTCATCCTTTTATCACTCCAGCCCTAAGCTATTTTCAAATTATGGCACCAGCATTCTCATATGCAGTTTGTAAATTCAGTCCTACAAGTCTTTTATCAAAGATAAAAGATGTATTGTTAGACTGCATGGGCATTCTCATCTATATAATCCCTAATCAAGAACACTTAAATTTATTAATCCATTAATACTAGAAATCATGGTGGGTTTCTTTACAAGAGAAGAGAGGGGATGAAAAATTCTCTCAAACAATTAGCATTTTTGATACTGAAATACTTACACACATGACCTTGAAGGCTATGAATGAGAGAGGATTAAGAGGCTTAGACCTTCAGCACATAGTGTTGCCCTGAAAATGAAGAAAGCTTTGCAAGGGAGTTACAGCTTGTTTCATCATCTATTCTCGGTGCAGCATTCAAAAGGAATTAAAGAGGAGAACAGAAAATGAAGAAACAGAATTAGAAGCACCCTTAATAACAAATTATTGCAGCTTTTCTAGGGAAAAAAAAGCATCAATATTGTATATGAGAAAAGTTCTGAAAGTTCGATTGAGGAGACACAAATAGTACTTGGAATAACTTAGTGATAAAACTTATCACCTCATTTTGTTTGCCTTGAATCTTCTCTCCAGCAATGAATCTATCTACAGGTTGAGAGCAAAACACAATTGCAATTATCTGCACCAAACTGTGCTCTGTTGAATCTTTGTTGTCAGGGTAAATATCTGTAAATAGGTACAGTCCTAGATGACTGCAACATCATAAGGAAAGACAAAATGTCCACATCAAAGGGGAAAAAGGTATACTATCAGAACTTCAATTTACCATGCGCTGAAAGGACATCTGCAGTCATAGAGGTGGTAGGGATTCAACTTCAAAGTCCAAACTGTAAGGGTTTACATGTAAACTCTCACATTGAACTCCATAAACTCAAACTGATCACATAGAGACAACTAGTGCTATTTCAGACATTATACACTGCCAGATATAGGTCCACACTATATAGGAGCCTTTCTGTATCTCAAATGGAAGTAGATGACTATTTTTGGGCAGCTGAACAAGACCTAAGTTTTTCACTCTGAGTTGCCTGTCTGAGCTTCCATTTTACTGAATGGAGAGCTCATCAGCGCAGTCTATGGATCCTACAGAGCAGTTCAAATTGTGTCTCTGCTACAAAGCAGTGATAACCACCTCTTCTGCCTCCACCGATGTGATTTGCCAGGAGTGAGATGCCGTGTTCAGATTTTGTCTAGCCTCCAGCTGTTGCTTCAGAAACAAAAATATCTCCCCTAGCTTCCAAACCATACTATAAGCCCTATGTAGATGCCTCAAACCCTCTGCACTCAGCCACCACCAGGGACCCATATTAGGCAACAGAATCCGACTGGAGAGCCCCAATGGCTGCACTGAAACCTTAGAGAAGGGATTATATTCTGACACCAACATTGTGAACACCTAAATTAATCTGAAGATGAATCTTAATGCTTCTGGAGAATTCTATGTTATATTTTCACAAGCATCACTCTTGGGATAAAAACAGTTTCTGTCTTCTCATCCTTCTCTCTAGTAATGATTCTGTCTTCACATTGAGAATCAACTTGACTTAACCATAATGAAAAAATAGATATGAAGACTAGTAATTATGAATCAACATAAAAGATTATATGTCTGAAAGGTAAATAGAACCTTAAATAAAGGAAATTAATTTATTAATGTCATTAGCCACAGTGAATACTAGGGACTCAATCCTTTTACTAGCATAAATAACCTGAACAAAGCTGCTCACATGGGTAAAGTCTATCTGATACCCTAAATTCAGATTATCCAAAGAATTACTCTTTAGGGTAGAATAAATCCTTCTAGAGGGGTATCTCAAATAAGTTAGAAAGTAGTTTGTAGAGGTTTAGATTTTTTTTTTTTTTTTTGCTGTTTTTAGGACTTTTGGCTCATCTTTTTTTTATTATTTCTTTTCTCCCATGAAACTATTTATAATACATATCTAGACTGTCACAAGTAAAAATTTGAATGATTTTTTTTTTCTCAGACTAAATACAGTTGCTTTCAGTATTTCAAGATTTCCCCCACATATAATGCTTTTCTAAAAAATGTAAGAAGTTAATTTGGTCACAGATTTTCTATTTTCATGCCCTATAGGAGACTAATAGTTCTTTCTTTTGATTTAGAAGAGAATATGTCAGATTTAAATATTGACTGACTTCCAAGACTGTGTCATTAAACAGACTAATACAAGAAATATATATTCACATCACTAAATCTCTATTACAGTGAAGCCATTTTTCAAACCAGTACATTTTCAGAATAAGCAAAGCTGTCAGCAGCACTTTGCCAGATGCTCTGGAAGAACATCCGACTTCCATTCTATTTCTTTATAAAAACTACAATTTCATGGGATCCAAGTTTGCTACTGGCTAAATTACTTTTACAGACCTCAGCTGGAGTATCTCAGCCATATTCCCAGGATGGCCAGAGGGTCAAGAATGAAGGAACACTTCCCAAGGCAGAGGAATTAAATAGAACCTCTTCATAAAACTCCATTTTAGTCCCAAGGACAAACAATCTTCAGAGACCAGGCTACCTCAGGGTCAAACAGGTCTAATCTAATTCTTAAGAAGATCTCCACCACAGGTGGGCTCCTTCTCCTATAATCCTATTCTGCTAAGCATTAATAACTCAGCTGCAGCCAGTCTTCTTAGCTCCCCCCACACTCGGGTGGCCATTCATCATCCTGTGTGCTCCTGCCAACATCCCAGAGGCAAGAGGGAAACAGAACTGGTCAAACAGCAGCAAGCACTAAGCTGTGATAGATCGGAGGAGAAGAGGAAGGTGAGAAAGTAGGGACTGGCTCAGTCCTTTAATGTGACTCTAGGATCCCTCCTGCTTACAACAGCCATATCCTGCTGCATTATGCAAGTAGCCTCATACACTGTACTAGGACCATATGAAATATTTGTTTGTAAATCACAGTAATACTTAAATCTTTGCCTAAATTATGGCCTCTTAAAAAGTGAGTAATAGCAGCTTAGGCATCAGAAGAAATATGTCTTAATTATTTTAGCTTATCCATAACCCCTCTGGATCTCTCTATGCCAGCTGCAGAGGCACTCATTTGGAAACTGCACTGTTCAATAACCTCTGCGTATCACGTCCCATTAAGATATGAAAGCCTGAGCTATCTACTTGCGTCAGAGCCTAGAAGTCAGTGCAACTTTAAATTGATGCTTAATATTCACAAATTCTTGTATTAGCATGCAAGAACATAAGCAGTTGTTTTGGGGGTTTTTTCCCCTTATTTTTGTTTATTATTTTAGATTTCTTCTGAATGCAAACAGTCTCCTTGCACAGGATGTAAATTATTATTACAATGAAAGCAGCCAGAAGGACAGAAGCTTGGAAATGATTTCTCCTCTGAGCAGTAGGAGATTGTTCGGGTCCTGCTGTTTTGAAAACCTTCTTCCCCCCACGCAGGCTACCCTGTGAAGATAAAGCCGTTTGAATATTTTGGCAATCAGAGAAGGCCCCAACATAAATTATGGATACAGAAACTCAGAAGACATTCTAACAAATAGAATACTATGGGACCCATTTTTCAGCCACCATATGGTGTCAACAGAATGCCACTTTGTTTCTTTTGGGTAGCAGCTCGTCATTAAAAAACTAAACAGGCTGGGCCTTTTCTTTTTTTTTTTTTTTGTTTTGTTTTGTTTCTTCTTTTTCTTGAGGGAATCTAAAGTGATTATGTTTAAAAAATGACAAAATTATAAACTAGCCTATTGCTTTACCATCTTATTTCTGTGGTGCATATAAATATTTAGTTGTTTCCTTTTTCAAGCAGGAACAGGAAAGTGTCTGTCACTGAAGCTCAAATGATTAGATTTGTTACATATTTTCAGGTGTGAGGAAAGTTATTTTATAACATTAGACTTGTTCCAGGTAATTTACAATTGTTCTTTTAAGATCTAAACCTTGCCTCTATCTTGGTCACTATCTATAGTGACCTTGCCTCTCTCTATAGTCCATGTATTTCCCTTGTATCCTGGAAGATTGTAATCGAAGATGAGACCAATTTTGATTTTTGGTGTTCATTTATGCAGAGAAAAGGGTGTGGTATGAAGAATGCAAATATCTCCTGACACAGAGAAGATTTTGTTTGCTTTGGCAGGTTTTCCTTCATAATATCATCTGATATAAACCAAACTATTTCCTTCCATTAAGTGAAAAACTTGAAAAATAGATCAGTTTTAGCCATAGTTTCATGAACATTTTATGCAACTTATATAATTTTTATTTCTTCTAAAATAACCCTAAAGTAAATTAGGTCAGTCTTTACTTTTTCTCTATTGAAAGTAGTGCAGCTGTTTTGGAAGGGATACTCCAAAAAACAGCTCCAGAAAAACAGCCTGTCCCTCTTTTTTCTGAGTTTTCTATACTCACATCTCCTTCTGCCACTATCCTGCAGACAGAACATTAATTGGGTCTTTGAGTTTGATTTTGGGCCTTATGATGACAATTAGCTCTCAGAGAGTGCAAGGTTACAAACAGAACAATTTGAATTTGCTGCACTTCCATTTTTTGGATGAAATAAGTCAATCGTCTGGACAGGTACTGGTGTACGAGGATTGAAGTTGTTACCCTTAATTTTTGTCTTTTCCATGCCAAAATAATTTTTTTGTCTTTTCTATGCCAAAGTAAATATGCTTTGAGAGATCTCTTGATTCTTTCATTGGTCTTCTTTGTCTCTAATTTTCCTTCAATACTACCAAGTTATATATTAAAAGAAAAAAAAATAATTATGTAGTGATGGAATAAGCGATACTCACAAGCTGTCAAAACAATGACCCTGAGTCCATTTACAATCATAGATATTTGATTCTGTATGGAAAATTACTAATTTGTCCACAGTCCTATGTGTCTTTTTCCTCCCTCATGGAGGAATACATCACAAATATTCCCCTCTCCCTTTCCCAGCTGAGAGCAGCAAATCATGAAGCACATGTAGTAATTTCTCCCCTCTTTCAAGTTAGCTTAACCTAGAAAAAGGTTTGTGTAATGATAAAACAATATTGGAATCTGTCTCTGTAGCTAAAAATCACACTCATAAAACCAGCAAAACTCAAAAATCAACTATATGGAATTAAAGAAATCAGAATGAAATCATTCAGTTTTGTGTTAATCAAGTGTTGTCCTGGTTTCAGCTGGGATAGAGTTAATTTTCTTATTAGTACCTGGTACAGTGCTGTGTTTTGGGATTTAGTATGAAAATAATATTGACAGCACACTGATGTTGTAGTTATTCCTAAAGAGTGTTTACTGGAAATCAAGGACTTTTCAGTTTCCCATGGTCTGACAGTGAGGATGTGCACAAGAACCTGGGAGGGACAATGGCCAGGACAGCTGTCCCAAACTGGCCAAAGGAATATCCCCTACTACATGGAATAAACATACTACAGTGCATAAACTGGGGGAAACAGGCCGAGAGCTGCAGACTACTCCCAGGGTTGGGCAAGCCATTGGTCAGTGGGTGGGGAGCAATTGTGTTGTGCATCACTTGTTTCTCTTGGGTTTTATCTCTGTATTTTCTCTTCCTTATTAGTAGTATTATTGTCATTATTACTATTATTAATATAGTAAAATTACTGTTGTATTTTATTTTCTTTCAATAAACAAGCTGTTCTTATCTCAGCCCACAAGGTTTACCATTTCTTTCCAATTGTCCTCCACACAAGGGCCTGGAAGGGGAGTGAACAAGCAGTTGTGTTGTTCTTAGTTTCCAGCTGGGGTAAACCACGACAGGTAGTTTACAAGTTAGGAATGGAATAAACCTCCTAAATCATTCTCCCAAGACAAACTTTATCTGGAATATTTTGTCCAATGCATTTTTCAATCCAGTTGTAAAAAGCTATTGATTAGGCGTGATTTCCTGTAGGGGATCCATTATTAGCCCAAGATATATCACAGCCAGAAAAATCTTATTATTTGTTCTTTTTCTCAATTTTTTGGAATATTTTTCCCAAAAATGACCTTCAGAAAGCTCCCATTAGTAGACTAGGTATTCCTCCTTTTTTTGTTGGTGTTGTTATTTAGTCTATTTTTTCTTTTTTTTTTCTTTTTGCTTTCAAATGTGAAAGCAAATAAGTGAAAAACCAAATCAAACATGCTGCTTATAAGCACAAGTCTTTTTATTCACAGATATTCCATCTGAAATTTATACAATTCAGCTCTGTTTGTCTGGTCACAGTTGTCTTTCTTCCATTTATGTCTGACTGCATAAGTATGAATTAGAACTATAAATAGCTGTTGATATTTATTATTTGTATAACACCATCAGTATTAGAGAGATATTTAAAATAATAAAAAAAAAAAGGTGTTAGCATATCTCTGGCTACATAAGGTGACAGCAAAAAGTGATGGAGCCCTGACAGTTTTGGTTTTGAATTATATGCTGATGTACAGGAAATACAAGACTTTCCCTGAGGAAATTCCGTCCTATTGGCTAGGGGTGGAAATAAAGCAGGGAAAGTCTAGGAAAGTAAGTGTGGCAATGTATGCATATAAATATATGTCCATTAGGGAATTAGAGATGGCTAAGTTGGGAGTGCTTAGAAGACTGAAAGATCATCCAGTTTAAATCATATCTTTGCTGAATTAATTTATTTCTTAATAGCACATATGCTAATGGTTAATCCTTACACATTATTAATCACTAGGGCCATACAAAGCTATTAGCCTTTAGTACCTATATCCTAAATCAGAGATGAGCGCACACCACCGCAGCTGTGTAGTTAATACTGATAGCTACGGCCACTGATGATTGTGGTAGCTGAGATCAGACTTCAGAGAAGTTGATTAGAGAAGTCAGAATTGAGTCAGACTTATCTTGTTTCATCCTGTGACATTGTTGCTATGGGCCCCCTCCCTCATCTGCCTTACCTGCTCCTGGCTGCTTATCTTAGTTTTTGGGTTTGCCAATCATTTTCCTTGTATTCAGCAGGATGATCTGTTTGCTATTATTTGAGCTTTCCTTCTCCTTTGTCTAGCAAATTATCATCATTTGAATGTCTCCTACCAGCAGCTACATTTATCTTCCCTTGCTTTGACTATGTCAGCTTAAATAGTCACATAAAATATATATATGTTGTATCTGTCTATGCCATCATACTGCTACAATAGACTTACAGAATCACAGCATGTTTTGGGTTGGAAGGAACCTTAAAGGCCATCTAGTTCCAAATCCCCATGCCTTAGGTAGAGACACCTTCCACTAGACCAGGTTGCTCATTTACCTGCTCTTATTACAGTATTTTAGTATGCATATGTTCAGATTCAAAGTAAATATTGATTATATTCTGATAAGACATCTGCTTTAGCTGCAGAGTTTGACCTCTTCCCAAAGAAAGAAGGGAAAAAGTATTAATCTTATAATCTGACCTAAGATTCCCTATTTGAGCTGTCCAAAGATGGTTTCACTCAAATTTACTTGCTCACTGAAAGGTGTTCATTAGTGAGCAAGACCAATGTGGAACCAGTTGCTTTTTGTTAGCAGCAAACAAAACCATCATGATTAGGCTTCCTACAAAGACAACTCAGAGAAGAGAATAAAGGCATGAGAGGAACTCAGACCTTGTTCTTAATCATGTTCTACTAATTTTTTTTTACGGAGTTGAGCAAACTTTAGAGCAAATGTGATTATTTTTTCAGCAATAATAACTGTATAACAAGGCTTCAAACAGCTCAAGGCATGTTTTTTAGTTGATGTACAATGCTGTAAATATTGCTGTTAGTTTACCATTTCATATCTAATAAAAATCCCTGTGCCTTATCTGGCAATTTATGATGTGAAGACAGAAAGAAAAGGGTCTTTATGTGGCTACTACACTCCTTAAATTAATTTTTATGGTGCTTTCAGAAAGTTATTGTTATCCATTTCACCAACAGAGAAATGAATCATGGATAATGGGTAAGCACCTTTGTACTGTTTACAGAGTTTCAGACTTTAAAGTTTACATCCTGGTAAGAAAGTATATCAATTTAATTAGGTGCTTTGAGTAATTTAACCAAGTAAGTTGTTTGGTGATAAGTCCTTAGTCCTCAGTCTTCTTCTGATTAAAAGGATGATTAATTTTCAGTTGCTTAAAAAGCCTTCAGCAACAAAGGATCCAACCACAGGTTTTGCTAATATTCTCTTTTCCATTTATATTCTGAGCATGGGAAGTAGGTGGAGATGAGCTGCCTGGCACTTTGTTTGTTGGAATATATTCAGTATTCCATAATTGCAAAATTTCCTCATGTCATGCTTCAAGGGTGGGCAGTTTTATGTTATTCCCAGTTTTGATGATATGCCAGTTGGTACAGCTCAGTGCATTTTGGAGCACTGTAAAATTGGAGTTCATGGAACAACTGGTTTTCATTTCAGACCCTCCTTTCTCATAGTCTGTTGCTTTCTCCTTGGTTTTGAAGTTCAATCTTTATGTGGAATTGTATTTCTACTTTTTGGAGTACCCTGACACACACCATTACATAATCTCTCCAGTAATAATTGTGGGTTTAAAGCCTCTGATCCCTTTTTCTCTCCCTGGAGGAATAAACACCAGACACTTTTCTGCCCTCTGCCCACCGTGTTCCTTAATGTAGGAATTTCTTTGGAATTTCAGCGGCAGTTCCCAGCTGCCCTGGAGGGAGAATCTTCATCTTGAACAACCCCAGAAAGCTGTCAGGAAAGCAAACATGAGCACTCTGGGCTTGTGGAAACCATGGATGTCTCCCTAAAAGAATTTCTGGAGGGTGTCAGGAGGAGAGCTGCTTTCTGCTATAAAGGAGAACGCTAACTTTGGGTCACTAAGTCTTTCTGTCCCAATTTGAAACTTCTCCAAGACTGTTTGCTGTCACCAGTGGTGTCTTTGCATTCCAGTAGCCATGCTACATGTCACACCTGTCGATCAGTACTGCATGTGGCACTTTGCAACACGGTGGGGCAAGGATGCCTGTTCTTTGGGATCTGAGGCGCTCCCACAGTGCTGGCCACTCCCAACATATGAAAGTAAATGATGCCGGGAGAGGAGAAAGGTTACCTCACCCAACTTCTTCACTGCCATTCAGAAAGTAATAGTCAAGAATTAGAGTATTTGCATTTTAAAAGTGTCAGAAGGAAGAATATGGCTAAAGCCCAAGCATCCTGCTCCTGTCACGTTTTTCAGGGCAGGAAAAGTATCTCAAAGGTTTCTCACTTCAGTTGTACACAGGTCCAGTCATTTTAAGTCATACAAGTTTATAATTTATTTTCATACACTTACTAGACTTGCTCTTACTTCATGCACTACATTTTAGCTGAACCAGATTAATTTAACCTGTATTTGTGGCTGTCCATATTTTAGACTGCCTTCAGCGTGCTATTTTACCACATTTAAATCAGCAGTGAATCACAAGCAAACTTTGGTCTGGCATTACTTATCTTGCCCTCAGGTTAGCAGCACTGCTTAGAAATGTGTCTTAAAGAAAGATGCCTGATATGCTAACCTGAGCAATTTTAACTTCTCTCTTTTGTATAACACTGCTCTAGGCTTACAGGGGTAATTACATCAAGCAGAAATACCTGCTGCCATGCTCACTTTCTACACTTGTGACTGTGGAAGGTCTGTGAATCTGCTTGGGAATTTTTAATTAGTTATTTATTATTTATTTCGGGGCACTTAGCACTGTCTCTCACTGTCTGTCTTCCCCTCTCTCTTTTTAGCTCATTGTCCCTATTTCCTTATGTCCCACAATATCCTCAGGACCTCCTTTCCTGCTCTCTCCTTTTTCCTTATCCTTTGTTTATTCCCCCCCAACCCAACTGTTAAGCCTTGTCTTTCTGCTTTCCTGTTGCCTTCCCTGCCATTATTTTTGCAGGTGACACAAACCTAATGTTTTCAGATTGAAAAACTATCCAACAGAATGCCTCTTCCCTCCATTAACTAAGGAGAGGGAATTAGCTAGGCCACTAAATCTGAAGGCTATTTCCTTATCTAATCCAGAAGATACTGCTGCTGTGGGAGAAAGACAACTGTGATTTCAGAATGTAGATTTTAGAATGTGAGTGTAATAATGATGTAACATCTTTGCTAAACTTTGCCAAACAATCCCTCATTCCATTTTCCTCTCATTTACTGTGTTTATTGTGGCATGCAGAGCAAGGCAAAGGATTTGCCTGATTTAATGTCAGCAAGTCCAATGGGATCAAAACATTGCTACCCAGTGTTTTTCTTGTTTCAAACAGGTCATGGGGAGTTAAACTACCTGAGCAGTCTCTTCCATCACCTCAGTTTGGACTGTTTCCTCCAAAGGAAACCTACACAGAATGGCTGTTGATTAGCAAAACTTCTCATAAAATATCCTGCTTTCTGTAACTCAGCTGAGCACATACTTGCAATGAAGTGTAAAGGACTGACTTTGCATTAATCTAATACATTCTCCCTTTAAAGAAAGTAAAAATATAAAAGCCAGCATTAATTCTTCTGCATTAAAGTATACCACAGTCACAAAATCATGGAATCACAGGATTGTTTAACCAGGAAGAGACATTTTGGAAATCAGCTCTTAGGTCAGAACAGATTTTTCTGAGCTTTGTACTGAAAATCTACCAAGATAAAGTTTGCACAGCCTCTCTGACAACCTGTCCCACTGCAAGACAGTGATTAAAAAAGAAAAAAAAGGCAGAAGATACCAGAAAAATTCTTCTTTATATAAAATTTCAACTTCTTTCAGTTTATTGTGCCCCATTCTCATATCCTGCCCCACTTTAAAGACCTTGGCTCAGTCTTCTGCTTTTTCTCCAGAGCTGCCCTTCAGCTCCAGAATGGATAAGTACAAGTTCTTCCCTCCCAAATGTAGTTGTTTTGCCCTTTTCTTTGGCTCTTCTCCTATCATTGATGAACATTTCTTCTTACTCTCATCAACAGAGCCATGACATCTTCTGATGAGTTTGCTTACCTGCTTGTAACCCAGTTTTCATCTGCTGCTAGATATTGCAAGACACATCATGCATAATGACTGGAGTTTCTTGCATTTCTTACTCTGGGACTTTGCATAAACAAATCTAAGTATTTCTCACATACATTCCTGTTAAGAAGTAAATTTTCCCTTTCTCATCTTTTCCTTAGTGCCATAGTCATTAATCTTTTTCTAGTCTTCAGTCTTTATTTTAAAATCAGTTGTCTTTTTCTCTTTCATGACCAGACAACTCTGCATAGCTAAACCTTCTTCTCATTTCAAAAATGTCTCAGAGAAAAGAGATAAGAGTCTTGTGGAAATCTTTCTGATGTTATATTTTTAAAAAAAAAATAAATGTTAAAGTTTACTTTCCTCTCATTTGTTGGCACAATTCCTTCCCACTTACAGTTAAATGATATGGGGGAAAGTGTCTCTGTTCCTTCAAATCTTTCTACTAATCTTGTCCTTCTCAAAGTAACACAGATTAAGAAGAAATCCAACAAATTTTCTTCTTAACTGGCCTTTTGAGTAGACATTACAGTGGTGGCAAAAGCTAAACCTTGTCCAAAAGGCTCTGTAAATGTTAGGCGCTTTTCAGTGGCTAGTGCAACCATAATGTACTGACTAAACCATTGACATTCAGCAGAAGCCATATAAAATTCATGGTCTTCAATAATATTGTTTTCTGATCCAGTTCACTGATCTCCAATTTTCAGGATAAAAGGCATCGATACATAACACTCACTTTTTTTCATCTTAATAATGCGGCTCTTTCAGAAAAGTAGGCCTTCTAACAACTCAGGTTCTACAGCTAACAAAAAGTTCATCAGTTCTGATGCAGTTTCTAGCTCTTTACAGCAGGTTCCATGTCTTTATATAGCATTGACACTTTCATTTATCCAAATCCTATCTGTCACCAGATGTAATCTCTTCTTCAGTGATTTACTTTGGGCTCTTATGCCGATTTAGGCTGTGTTTCCTACTCCTCTGATAATGCTATTCAATTTTAGTTACGTCCTTCACTGGTACTGCCAGGTATTAAAACATTACTCCTACAATTCTTGCCCCATTATCTAGAACATTTCTTTTTGTCCAGGAAGCATCTAGAAGACTTCTCTTAAAGTGCTACTTTCCCAAGGGAGTGTTGAAACACCTGGCTTTAGTCAATCCAGTCAGACAGAATGTAATGTGAAACCAAATATCCTGAATATATCTTGCCACCAAGAACTCATATACAACTTGTCAAAATGAGGACAGCATATGAGTGTCCCACACATTATTTTCCTCATAGTCAAAGAGTCAAAAACACCCCACTATAATGCCACTTTTCAGTGTTACCACCTAGGAATAAAAGTTTTCTGCAACTCTCACAGTTTCTTTCCATTCCTTTCACAAATATCAGTTGGTCCAATTCTATGGTCCCAGCACTTCTTCAGCAATGTACAGAGCTGCAGACACTGGAAGTCCTTTTCCACTTCTAATATTACTGTTTGGGGAAGTTTTTTCCTGACAGTACTGTTTCACACTTAAGTGAAGTAGATTCCTTTTATTCCCACTAGTCTGACTGATAAAGAAATATTTTTGCAGTGTTGACATAATGTTTTAGAAATGCTTTTATTTTGCTTTGTCTGAAGGAAACAGTTAAGGTGTGATTCAGTATCAGTTTGAATTTATGGTCCTTCCAAGAGGCACCTCATCAGTCTTTTCCCTGTTTGAGCACCTCTGGAAGAGTTTAATCTTTCTCCACTGAGTAAGGAGACACTTAGAGACCAACTTCTAATTCTATGGAAGCTGGCCCAATGTACAAACTAACAGTTTTCTATCCTTGGAAGGAGCAGATGGCAATTTGAACCAATCTTAAACTGTGTAGGGCCTAAGACCAGATTTACAATGTCTGTTACAATTTCTCCTACAGTCTACAAAGTCAGACTAAGTGCTTTGATTCTGGTGCCAACCTGTTGCTTTGGTAACAGAAGGTAGAGGAGAAGGAGAAAATAGAACAATACTCTTCAGTTTTTTCTCCCTAAAAAAGTACCTTTCAAAAACAAAATAAAAAGAAAAAAAAAAGAGGGAAAAAAACTAAAAGAAAAAACAAACAAAAAAACAAACAAACAAACAAACAAAAAACAAACATAAAAGCCTAAGTCAAGTTGCCGTTCTATAAAGAGGTCCTTGAGGATTTCCCTGCTTGTGGTAAATTACATTATTGTGTGGTGAATCATAAAGAAGCAAAAGGGTGAAAAACAGTGATTGCTGCTCATTGTTTTGTCTCACTTTTCCTTGTACCACTGGCAAGAGTCAGAAGACAGACTCTGAGATTTAAGAGAATCGCTAAATTATTGTATTGCCCATAGAGCTTGTTTGCTGCACCAGGTGATTCATGGAATCCATGCTAATAAATAAAACTCTTTTCCTTTATTACTCTTTCCTCTGTGAGAGTTCACTCTCAATTTAAAAGGAAATAAAGAAGTGGTCATAGACAAAAAGTTCAGTCCACCAGTTTTATTTAACATAGTGCAACAAGGTTTTTGCAATCAGGAGAACTGCTGCAAGAAAGTAACAGACAATTACTTGTCCAAACAAAACAGAAACAAGGAAGAAAGTCAATTTGTTTACAAAGTAAGAAATGTGACCGCCCTGTAATAAAGTCCCTTTCCAGCAATAACTTAGAGCGATAAAGCTTAAAATCTATAATAAAGCCCTGTGATACAGCTTAGAAACGTTTATAGCAGGAAGAGGACAAATTAAATCCCAGCAATTTGTAGAGAAATGTTATTATATTTTGTTAAAATATAAGTATCTATCTTCGTCTCCCTGTAACCTAAAATGTCAAAAGAAGAATGCTAAGTAATGCCATGAACTCAGCTGGCTGCCTGTTTCCAACAGATCTATGGATGTGACCATCATTGTTTAAATCTTAAGACTATTTAATGACTTGAATGAGATCTCATGGTGTACTGGGTATCGCTGTGATGGACACAATTTTCTTCCATGTGGTGCTGTGCTTTGCTTTTGTGACAAAGACAACGCCAATAACATACTGGTGTTTTGGCTGTGGTGGAGCAGCACTTGCAGAGTGTCAAGTCTTTATTCTTTTTCCAAATCTTCTTCCCACCCCAAGTAATTATATTAGGGGCACACAATAAGTTGGGAAGGGACATAACCAGCAGACAACTCAAACTGACGAAAGGGATATTCCATGCCATATATTGTCATGCTCAACAATTGAAACATAGCGGAGAGGTTTCAGGAAGGAAGGCAGACATTGCTCAGAAACTGAGCAACAGCCTGTTTGTAAGAGGTGGTGAATCATTGCCTTTGCACCGCTTGTTTTGTTATTTATTCCTTTTTTTCTTTTATTTTTCCTTTCATCTTTCCCATCCTTGATTTATTAAACTATTTTTATTTTGATCCGTAAGGTCTTTTTTAGTCTTGCTTTCCTATTGTTTCCCCTGTCTCACTGCAGGAGGCAGGGAGTCAGCAAGTGGTTGTGTGGTGCTCAGCTGCTGCCTGGGGCTAACCCACAACATATGTCTGAAGAACTGCCTCTAGTACAGCTAGTTTGCCAGTAGAAGTAGTCTGAGTCATCTTGTTATTCACTAAATTCATAAATCTATTTCTAATCCTTGGTCATCTTCTGCTGATAATTTTTGGTGTAGAAGAGTGACTTTAGCTATTCATTGTTGAGTTACTCATGCATAAATGTTTTCAGAAAAAGCAAGGGATCAATAGAATCAATTATTATAATTAACTGGAAAAGAGAAGAATCACAAGTGATCTAACGCTGCAGCAAGACATATTTTAGTTGGCTATTAGGAAAGTTTTTATCTCAGGATGGAGTTTACTGCCAATAACAATAAGGAAATCAGCTGGAATATCAAAATTGCTTGAGACTTTAATGGATGCATTTTAATGATAAAATTTGATACCTAAAATGTCCTACTAGCACACTCTAATCACTATTAGACAACTACAACTCTACTGGAATTCCCTGTATTTTGGGACAAGGGTTTTTCTCCTAGGATGGATTGTGGTATTGCTGTTTGCCAGATCTCTTGCATGACCTTGAACTCATCAGATACCCATTCATAAAAACACTAGTTTATGAATACTTTAATAGCATTTTGGGAAAAGATTGTGAAGTGCAGAGATATTATGATGATGGAAGCTGTATACATTCTAAAGTGATTGTTTTTGTTTGACTTTCATTTCTTTTTTTCCCCTGAATAATCATGGGTTCATTTTTAAGGCATTACTTTGTTGAAGTCACTGTGAGTTTTGCTTGCACAGGGTCTAGATGACTGAGTAAGCTCTGTGAGTGATGAGGGGCTGTTTGGTAATTACTTTTGAGGCATGTCATTATTCCGAATATCACCCAAACTTAAGGCTACATCTGACTCATTAGATTTGTGAAAGGTTTTTTTTGCCATGGCACAACACAGCATTTACATTCAAGCCACAGCTCTTGCTGTCACTGTACTTTAACCACATTATATCATGTTATGTTATTTTGATAAAAGGTAGTACAATTGTTGAGATATTCAAGGTCTTGATAAGCAAATGATTCAGTACAAACCATTAAAATATGTACTGTATAATGGAGGGACATGACATTGGTGAATTGTTTCCTTTTAAATCATTAACTGTCCATTAGTGAGACAGTTTAATTAAAGCTTTAAAAGGCTAAGCTATTTCTAAAACCCAGTAAAGAATGATAGTCATATGGAAGTGAATCTGATGCAAAATATTTTCAAGACATATGAGATCCAGAGAATATACCCATCCAATCCTTGAATTTATCAACCTTTTCCTCCAAAAAGGCAATATCAGACCTCATGTTGTCTTCTGTCACCTAGTGCAGAAGTATTTAGAATACAGGAGGTGGTCATCTGTTCATTTGGAAGAAGCAGAAGAAAGTAATTTTTTTTGTCTCTCATCTGGGGCTCTGGGTCAAGTTCTGAGTTCCTCAGTACAAGAGAGACGTTCACATACTGGAACGTGTCCAGCAAAAGTCCACAGCTTAGTAGAGGGTTTGGAATATCTGACATAAAAAGAGAGGCTGAAAGAAATGGAACTGCTCAGCCTGGAGAAGAGAAAGTTCAGAGGAGGAGTCTATCATTGTGTGTAAACATCTGAAGGGAGAGTAAAGAAACTGGAGACAGGCCCAGTGGTGCCCAGGGAAAGGATAAGAGATAATAAACAGAAGGCAAAGCACAGGGAATTCTGTTTAAATAGAAGAATTTTTTTTCTTATTTTTATTTTTACTGTGAGGCCAGTCAAACACTGGCATAGGTTGCCCAGAGAGGTTGCAGACTCTCCATCCTTGAAGGTATTCACACATGACTGGATGCTGTTTTGAGCAACCTGTTTTAGCTGATCCTGCTTTGAGCAGACTTGTTGAACTATGTGATCTCCAGAGTTTTCCTACAGCCCTAGTGGTTCTGTGATTCTTTGATTATTAGTGTAAAAGACTTTTCAACTGCACTGCAAAAGTGCCTTCCCTGTCCTTCTCTCCTGTGTATATCTATTTAATCACAATTTATAACATTAATAAAACCAACTAAGAACATAGCTGATTGCTGAAAGAGCTGTGAGCTACGAATTCAGTTCCTACTCCTCAAAAGAACTTCTTGGCAGATATAAAAAAAATTTAGTACTTTGTTATCAGCAGCATAATGTGGATATACCCAGTGCCAGAAATGGAACATCCATTTCTGGTAAGGAGAAAGTAATGCCTCTATCCTTTCTTCCTCTGCCACAGAAGGGCCCCGATTTATGTCAACTGTGCTGGTGGCTTTTGTGTTACAGACACCTGTCTGCTCTGCACCAGAGGGACATCAAACCATTTTAATTAAATTTTCTCTAGGGGGAGTTTAGTAGAGCAGGATGTAATTACCCAGACAGGAATTTTGTAAGAACATTGAACTTAATATCCTCTGCTTTGGGTAAAGCTGTCATTGGATGTTTAATGAAACAAAATGGTGAGGGACCTCTCTTACTTTTCTTCTAAAACACAGTACTTCGTTATGAGCCATAAGTATTGATTTAATGAATAAAGTGTTTACTAATTGACTACCAATGCCACTTCTTTTAGCTTTTTGCCCCAGTATAGCATCTTCTTGACTCATTTGTGAGATTTGATTCAAAGAACCAGGTCAAACGTCACATTTTGAGGCAGCTGAACATGAACACAGTCATGAAAATTGGAAGATTTTAGGGTTTTCTTGTAAGAAAAATATGTTCGTTTTTAAATCATTTTTGCTCCTCACAGGAAATTCTTTCACAGAGAGGGATGGTTGTCTCTACAGTTAGAATTTATGAAAGAAAAATAAATCTTCCCCACTAAAATAGAAAAGTGAGGGGGTTTTTTCAGAATTCATTTAAATGTCTATCTATAGTTAATTTGGGCTGCAGCTTGGGTTGCAAATTGATTTACCTATGAGTATCATTTTGTTTATGCATCTGCAGTTGTCAAGTGATATATGAATTAGGCTAGGTACACACAGAGTAATTGAGTCTCCTAATGCCAATATAAGGTATCCTTAGAAATCAGAGAAACCATGGTCAGCAAGGAGTTCAGTTTAAAACAGACCTGGAGTTCCTGCAAAATAAATAGTAGGGAAATGTCCAGCTGCTCATGTTTTGGTGGTTTTTTTTAGTGTTTTTTGTTTTGTTTCGTTTTGTTTAGTTTTGTTTTTGCTCTGAGACAGCAAATTCAATGCAGGCTTCACAGGCCACACTTAAATCAGGAGAAAAAAACCCACAATCTATTATTAGAGCTGAGATTGCTGGAATGAACTGATAAGCATCAATTTTTTTATTTTGTAAGACTCTCTTATCATGGCAAATCAGTGGCACAACCCTTACAAAGTCAGATTAGACAAGATAGTGTCATGGTTTTGGCAGGTGGGAACTACAGAGCTGCAGAAAATACTGTCTTCTTATCAGATAGGAACTCAGCTGGAAATAATGCTTCTAGCCCATGAATTTTGGAAAAAGGAAGAACTGTATAATAAGGAAGTGTTCTAGCCAGTCAAATTTGGACCATCAGATTTCCTAGAGTCCTGCATTGGCTCTACTCAGTCCCCAAACCAATGTAGTTATTGGTTTTTTGGGCTCCCTCTCACTTTCCACAATCAAGTATGTTTTACCTACAAGACTAAAAATAAAAGGAAAAAACACCAATAAACTTTATCACACCAGGAAAGGGAAGGAAACTGGGCATCCTTTTTCTTTTCTTCTATTATTTCTAGACCAAGAAATTAACAGAATTGAGATTAAGGTCATGTCAAGTGCTTCACTTACCTGGGATGGAGCATCTTGTCGGCACTGCATGTATGGCAGTGAGAAAAGCAAATTGTTGGCTTCAAAACGCACCCCAGTTCTTTGACGTCATTGAGAAGAATTTTTCAGGAAGTCAGGTGTGTTTTCTTGAGGCTGAGGTTCCAGATTATTCACAAGTCCCAGATACAAGACAGGAAGACCACACTTTACTTCTCTTTCCTATACAATATGCACATACATGCAAGTGTTTGGCAAGATCTCAACCCCTGATAATTTCATGTTAACTGATCCACATAAAGCCATAAAGGACAGATGTACTTTTTATGACTTCTGATCTCTCACAAAGTATCCTAAGTTCCTTTATACTTAGCATTTTCCTTAAGTGTTTGAGTTAGATGCAGTACTGGAGTTAAAAATTTTCAGTGTAATTTGGACACAGATCATAATCAATTGCTCTTAATTCCTATATCAACTTTAGGAAAGGCAAAAGAAAATACACTTTTCTAATAATTCTTCTAAAATTAATTAGTTCTACCTGTACATGCAAATATTGAAGATTTAATGAAATTTCTGACAGATCCCTCCAAGCTTCTAGACAATTTAGAAGAGAGGGAAGAGAGAGACATGGGAAACAAGCGATACCATTTCTGAGCAAGACTCACAAAATATGTCTAGCAAAGTGATTATCAATAAACGTAAGTATTTTAAGTGACAAAACACGCAAAAGATGCAGTTCATATTGCTGATAAATAGCAGTACTTCATCTTTCTTCCCTCTCCATCTAACTTCGGTACATATCGGCAATAGCTGAACTCTTCAGTCCTTTATATTCAAATGAATGTTTCCTACCAAAGTATTTATTCAAATGGCAATGGTAGCTATTTTCAGATTCTCACAGGCAGAGTGGAAACAGAAAGATAAATTACTTTCTCACATTACTTCAGTGTTATTGTTATCATATATTGTGTGATGTTCCCTCATTATCTGTCAGTACACAAATCCAAGCAACGCGTAATTTCTGAACCAAAAGTAAAATAGCAAAACATTTTTCAAGATGTTTTCAGCATTTTTAGATTTAGATGAAGAGAAAAATGTGCCTAACCCTGGTTGATAATAGACATTAAAATTCTGAACATGTGCATAGGCTCGAGGTACCTGAGCAGACAAGCAGCTGAAGTCTCTCGCTGTTGAGTTCTGGTCCTTTTGTTCCACTCAGGTTACGTGAAATGGAGAGATTTTAATTTAAACAGCCATGAAGGGTTATCATTGCTCATAAAATGATGGGATGATGAGATCTGCTCTAATGAATCCCTCCCTCCATCCTGAAAAGATGTTAGTTTCAGAGGAGGGACACTGTAGCAAAGTAGAGTTATCCGTGAACCTCTTTCCTGCTCTCACACTCTAGGCCATCGCGACACAAACATTTAGGCTGTGTAACCACCTTTCAAAGTGAAAGAACTTGCATGCTGCAGAAAGAAATCTATCCCAACACAATTTCCAAGCTGAAGTTTTCTCTTTCTTTCAGCATAGGAAATGTAGATTCGTTCATATGAGAAGGGGTGGATGAAAGGAACCAGAATACTGTAAGATTAGGAGGAGATTTCTGAATTAGATTATATTTTTAACTCCTTATATTGTAAGCAAATACAGTGAGATGTAGGAAATCTGAGAAAATATATATAACAGAGACACTTTATGTGGTTGTGGAAGCACAGGTTCTTCATCCTCCAGATTTTTTAGAAAAATATATCTAGTTAGATAATTGGCAGCTGGTAGAGTTCATTTAATTTAGATTTATGCCTAAATTTTAGGCCTCCAGTGAATTCCTAAACCCTACATTCTTAGAAAGTCAGCGAAGAAAATAAATGCATTTGAAGATTTCAGAAGAGGAGCCTGTTTGCCTAAACTTGAATTTAAACAAAAATTTTATACAACAGACCTACCAATCCTTCTCCTGCAGAATTCCATTGCAAGAGGACAAACACTGACATAATGAGGGACCACATTAATAAATGATGCTGAAGTGACATGTGTTTAGGGATTCAGATGTCACAGAAGAATGTTGCTTGATCTTACATAGATCAGTAGCTCCTGAACGGACTTTTAAACCAATTATTCTATTTATCATCTATCTTCATCCTGGTCTCTCTATCTTCATCCTGGTCTCTAATAGCTCTTGGGTTGACATGTTCATGATGAAATGCTTTCTGTTTGCCTTCAAAAAGAGCTGCATACCTGTTAAATGTTAGACGTTCCCTTTTTTGAGTTCTTTGGGGTTCTTTCAGTGTGTTGTTCTGCTTTTTTCCTACTAAAATATAGAAATAATCATGTTTATATTTGTGGGTTTCCTGCCTACCTTTAGAGAAAGTGATGTAACATGGTTCTTACAAAACATGCAAAGAAAAGAAATGGAGAAGATCAAACCAATTAGACTAGAAGATTAGTTCAGATGAATAACTTTAACCTCAAATCTGGTGCATTGGTGAGGTCTGTTAGGAACTTAATTTTCTGAATTCCTTCAGTAGAAGTTAACAGGTAAGTATTTCTGGATGGCCTTTTCCTACATCTAAGATGTGAAATGCCTTTATAATTGCCCCCTGTAAAGACAGCCTTAGGGACTAGCTTTTTCAGACAACTAACAATGCCTGATCAATAATGCAGTCTTGGCTGAAATCCTCAGACATCCATCTGTGACCTGTTTTTGGAGGGATTTTTTTCCTCTTTTTCTTCTTTTTTTCTTTTTTTCCCCTGCCTTTATTTCATTTTATGACTTTAGAAGTTTCTAATCTGTAAAAGAATTTTAATTTTCATCTGTAGGTAATAAGGCATCTAATGCTATATCTTGAGAGGGACATTGGAACTCCCCAAAAAGACACATAAAGTACTTATATACAAATGTATCTTATTCTGTAAGATAACCCTTTATATGTTTTGTTTTGTGCTTTTTTTCCTCTGAGAAACTCCAAAAATCATTGTAGATCAGGTCCAAAATTTTAGAGGAAAAATAGTAACCATAAAAAGAGCGATATTTTCTGTCCTTATTATGGCATGGTTTATAATTTCCTTTTAAAATTTTCATTTAAGCAAATGTTCTGGGTCCTGAAATAATTTTGAATGACCTTTACTTTTCCTCAATATTCCTTTTCAAAACTATTGATCCTTCCAAGCTAAAAGTAATTTGCAAAAAAGCCTTCCACAGTACTTTGAGTGCTTTCTATTGACCATGTTGCAGACAAAAATAGTAAAAAACAGCCTCTCCAAGTATTTTGCAGTGTCTATGTTGGGACTGCATCAGTGCAGAATATTTGAAACTGGAACTTAAAAATCACTCCTTTGAATTTGAGGAAATTATAATTCACAAGAATTAAGATTTTAAGGGGTTTCAGAATACAAGGAAATTCACAAATAATTGTGATAAGAAGGAAAACTGTGAGTAGTTTGTTGTATAATTTGAATTTTCTAAGGTTTCTGACCTACAAATCTGAATTCTTGTCATGAGGTCACCATGGTCTAATGGATAGTTGGCTCAAATTTATTTGACTTCTGTTAATTTCTGAAACTTCCATTTCTAACTTGGCTTGCAGGAAAGCAATGCTGCACATCCCCCTGTGTGCCTCTGAACAGGATATCCATTGTATCAGGCAGCAGAGTGTCCAAATTCAAATATGTCTCCCTTTTATTATAAGTAACATTTCTAGTGGTAACAGTTAATTCTTACATCTGACAGTCTTCATGCACTTTCACTTTCCCCACAATCTTACACTTCAGACTAATTCAATTTATCTTGTCCATTTTACTCAAACAACTGAAACAGATCTATGGTAAATTAATGTAGTATAGATAATTTGGAATGCAGTGCAAGAATTCAATGCACACCAGCACTACTGTATTACCTAAGGATATAAGATTTTAATTTAAAAAGTTAAAGGTCCATAAATCACATTCTATCTACACTTGTCAACATTTCTGACAACCTCTTTTAACATCTAGAATTATTTCTTTCTTTATCACATATGAGATTTTAGTTTAACTCCACTTTACCCTGAAAAGGAATGAGGGAGCCTAAAGTGATCAGAAAAAGGAGGAAAATATTGAAAAAAAGTAAAAGAAGCACCAGTTACTCCCTGAAGACATTCCCAAAATATGGTAGGGGTACTCCTCAGGTGAATGAGGATTGAGAAAATAACTTTCTTGTGGTATTTTTTGTTACTTAGCTCATGCAGATAAGGCTAAGATACACGAGTTATAGGATTGAGAAGGCATGTGCACTGCATGGCAGAAGACAGCTGGTGACAGCACCCCTGACAATCCAAGTCTAGGAAAGCCTGCAATGTATTCCAAAGCATGAGGGCAAAGTGATGACCTCATTCCTACTTGGGTCTGTAAACAGCAGTTACAAGTGACTAGCAGAAGGAAAATAAAGGTACATCTAAATTAACATCTACTAACATCTATTCTGACTCAGATCTAGAAGGTAAGCCAGGGTTTGTTATGTTGTCCTCCTTTCTATCTCAAGGGCACACTCTAAACCCTACAGCATGCTTTGTGTTGCCATGGCTATCTTCCTAACAGCTGTAGAAAGCAGGCAGTTCAAAACCACCTTGCAGAAGTCTCCAATATATGATAGTCAGACAGTCTTGGTGTAAACATAATCTAACAAACTGCTACCAAAGGTGGCAAAAAAAAAAAAAAAAAAAAAAAAGAGACAAAGTATGGAAATTTCAGATCAGGAAACAAAAATTTATAAGAAAAAAGCTTTTTCTTCACAATTTAAGGCTAGCATCTCAGGAAAGGAAAAAAAGACAGAAAAGACTTCCCAGTTATACTCTGCGATACTAACAGGAGTTCCACCCTTCAGTATCTTCTGCACTTTGACTTATTTTTCACGAAAAATATGCTCATACATAGAACCAGAATTGTAGAAAACTTTCATGACACTCAAGCAAAGATTTCACAATTATGTTCTCTTTGCATCTTTTTCTCATCTATTCTCTCTCAGCACACCCTCTCTTAACCTCCCAAGCATCTCCCTGCATCATGGCTTCTCCCACAAGCACATACCAGTTGTAGTCTTAGTTACAATCCCCCCGGGTAGGAATGTGTTTCTCCAAAGCAAGAAATAAAAAAAGTCTTTGTTTCTAAACCAATTTGCTTCCCTTTTGTATTGAACACTCCAACCGTGAACTGTCCAGATCTCTCTGTCTCCCAAAGCCAACCTTTCCTGTGCAACCCACCTGGGTTTGTTTCTTGACATTGTTCAGAGCTTTGGAAGAATAAGTAAAACATCTGTATGTTTCCGTCACTTCACACTTCTGCTTTTCTCCATTTGGTATCCTCTCTCACAGGAATTATTTTAGGGTTTTTTTAGGCATATGCCTCTCATGCAGCCCTTTCTGGAATTTTGGATACTAGTAAGTGGGAGAAGGGACAAAAATGTCAGAAAAATAGAGGTACTGCTGTACTGGATGTCTCCAAGCATGAATGATTTCAATTGCAATAAAGTGTTGGAAGCTATGTAGCCAACAAACCAGAGATGCAAATTCAATGCAGATAATATATCAACATCTTAACAGTACATATATCAAAATGAACGCTAAAGCAAATAACAATAACTAAATTAGTCATGTTTTTAACCTACCATTTATATGAACCACTGTTCATTACAGTTTGAAAAGCAAAGTATAATTACACCAAATGCATGATGGTAAGTACGTTTTTCCCAGAGCATACCCTTTCTCATGCATTACTTTCCACTGAATTCTTTTTGTGATGGGATTTATCCCACCTTATTACAGCATTTTGAAACTGGACAGCTAATTTTAGTCAGCTGAAGAGGAGGTACTTTCAGCAAGCAATTTTTTTCCACCTATTTGGGCTATTATGAATTGGCATTCTGCCATTACACTGCTAAAATCTCTTCAAAGGTGATGAATGGAGGGAAATTTAGCTCTTATATATGAAAAACAAAAAAAAAAGGAAAAAAAAAAGCAAAAAAAAAAAAAAAAAGCATCAAACTCTTTTATGTTGCTACCAGAATTTTTTCATTCCTTTTGGGGCAGATAGTAGAAGGTAAGGAAGCTGATGACAGTCCCACTGTAGCTATTGATCTGTTTCCATGTAAGTTTTGTTGAAACAATGTTGTTTTTATTTTTTTTTCATTAAAGAGAACAGTAATCTTGTATTTTATTCCTCAACATCTAGGCTTATGTCAAAAACAACATTTGCCTTCAGAAATTAAAAAATGTTACTCATTACTGTTTTTTTCTTCCTGATATTCATGTTGGAAATGTGGTTAAATTAAAATCTGTTAGTTCCAATTTCAAGCCATTGGCTTCCATTGTGACTTCAACAGTAAAAAACTTTAATATCTTGATTTTTCTCCCTTTGAAAGAACATACACGGTGTAATCCAGACACCTCTCATCATTCTTATGGATAATTTAAATAGCCTGAGCATTATAACAGGTCTGTAACTTTATCCAGCTTCTGGATGTTTTATGGGGTTCTTATCAGATTTTTCTTTAATTTTAAAAATGTATACAAAACATGAACATCATTGATGACAAAATTCTGAGTTTTGTTGCAATAATTTCTTCTGCATATGATTAGGAAATTATATATATTCTAGACACAACCTTGGTTAATGAAGAGTCTAGCATTACATCAATTTTTCTAATGAAGATGATTTTTCTGGTGTTTATCTTTTTCTTCAATGGTCATCTCTTACTCCTAACAACAAAATTTTCATCAACATTTAAATACTTATTTCCCCTCAGCTTTTCTGTTAAAAAATAATGATATATTCTCTTAGTCCTCAGGTGCTTCATGTGTCCAAAAATAAGAGTACTTTGAAGTTTGTGAAAATAGAATTTTCTTGATGTTGAGTGTGTCACCAAATATCCTTGTGGATTAATATAGAAAAATCAGCTGTGATAGTTTCTGTTTTATCAATATATATTTAGGATACTCTCCATGATGGTTTTGTTCCAGTGCTGGCCTGTTTGTTGTGCCCTGAGATGTTCTCAGCTCTTGGTAATCTGATCTCATTTTACCTGTGTGTGAGTTAACTGTTTGTTTTGTATATTTGATCTGTGAGTTCAGAGGATATTTTTTTTTTCCTAGATGAGGGAATGAAAGGAAGATAAAGGATATACTCAAGTCAGTACATTGTCAAAAGTAATGATGTCCACTTAGATCACTGGAAGTCACTTAATCCACCTTTGTGGAATATGTATTACTGGAATTGTACCCTGCAATGTGTTGTAATAAATGTTGCAATAATACATGAATCAGTGACCCATGTCAGGATGAAAGTCACCTCACTGAAGAACAGTCAAATTCCCCGATAGCCATTTATGCTCCCACTACAGTATTTGAAGACAAAGAGAAGAGCATATCAATTGATATAATTCAGATCACCTTCTTTATGTGCCTGTTTCAGAAAGGGAATGAATAATTGTCAAAGACATCTGTCTTGTCTATGAAAAGAGCCTTACTGGTCACCTTACTCTGGATACCCAGCTTTTTAATTGCTGACTCCAGCCCTGCTAACTGAGATTCATAGTTGTAGACTTCAACCAAGATTTCTGCTTAGCAAGTGATCAACATATTTGCTTCCTGAAATTATTTTGCCTCATTCTGAAACAGAGACAGAAGGGTTTGGACTATTTTTTCCTGTTAAGTTAATTGATGCAATTAACATTCCCATCCTGACTACTGACACCGAGGCCCAGAGTCAAACACTCTACAGAGTAGTTCATTGAGATGTACTAACCAGTCTCATCTATTCAACATCCGTGAACACATTTACTTTGGGTTGTGCTGTCTGTGGTCAGAAACCATGTAGTTAAAAAAAGTGATCTCATTCACAACACAAAAGAAAACTAAGATAAATAAACTTTTTTTTTTCCCCTCTGAATTGGCCTCAGGTTGTAGTCAGCCTAAAGAAATTACAATAAATTGTGGGTATGCAAAAGAGTTGTTGATATTCCAAACTCAGTTAACTGTTAATCATTTCAGCAAACCTGTTGGCTTGCTTTGCATTCCAGTACAATTACATGCGTTAGAATTCCCCTAAGCATGCTGTCTTCATAGGCTAATTTATTTTTATGAACATCCCAGGGACACTGAAGACATTTTGCTGAACTTTGTTAACACAACTTACTGTCAAGGTGGTGCATTAATGAAAATAGTTCCACCTTTCTGATATTCTACCGACATTTAATTTCAAAAGCACAATTAATATATGCAATGTTATTGTGTCTCTCTCTCTTTTTTAAGCCAGTAAACACTAACTTGGGATTTATTAACTGCTAAAAGCAGTAGACATTCAATCAATACAGTATACTTCTGGCATGTGAATGCGGCAAGAGGATAATCAATCTTTTGGGAGAGATGTAAAACTTAAATCCTGACTATCTGAGGGGTTTAAAATGTTAGAACATTGTTTCATTGGTTTGTTTTGGTTGGTTTGGGTTTTATTCTTGTTTTTGGAGTGGCTTTTTCTGTTTTGGGTTTGTTTGTTTGTTTGTTTGGGCAATGCTCGTAAAAGAGAGGAGCAGCTAACAAAGCAAATACATTGGTTACATTTTTGCTTGGCAAAGTACCTCACAGATTTGTAGTTACCTCACAAAGGCCATGACTACAATAAAATACGATTGCCATGACAAAATACCATGGCCATATTACCCTGGGATGTCCTGCTTGAATTCACAGCCTCTTGACATGTAAAACAGAGTAAAGTCTTTATAAGCTGCAGCACTTCAGAAATTTATAGTCATATCTAGTGTTTATTTATCAGATAGCATTTGGGTGACCCAACACTCCATCCTCCAGAAGCCTATAGAACATAAAGACCAGCTAGTAGATTATATTGTGTCAAGCCCAATTTGGAAACCTGTTCTCATCCTAAATTCAAGCTGTGTTTCCAGCATCAGGATCTCCATGTTTTTTTCTCAAAAATCTAGTCTTGTTTTTGGGCTTTAGGTAACAGGAGAATCATTTGTAATAAAAGAAGCTAAATAAATACAACACACTGGTATAACCATAAAACATTTCTTTCTGTGTTTTGATTACTACAGGTTGAAAATGGTATTTCCAAAACCCCATTAATGGTTCATATTAAATGTAATGTGCTATAATATTTTATTGGATAAGATTATATTTTAAATGGCTTTTATCTGCAGATTGAATGACTGTCTTGAAAACTGAACACTTTGTCCATAAAAGTATGACATAAGATTTCTTCTTTTTCTGAAAAATGTCAAACACAATGGGAAAAAAACCTAGGTCTTCAAAGTCAGTCTCTAATACAATTCCTGGTATGTTTTCTAAAACTTAATCTTAAAACTTAGAATAAGACATAATATTCTTAAAAGTCATGTGTTTAGAAGTGAATATGACAACTGCCAGCCTTCTAATGAAAAACATGTCCAGTTGGGTTTGCTGTGTGATGCTACTTAACATTGGACAGCATTGAGATAATAATGCTGGCCAATAACAGACTCCAGCACAAATGTCTCACTGGCTTGAAGTTTGTTGTTTGCTATGAAGTAAAATTTTCTGTTGGGGTCTTTTTGTTTTTTCGTTTGTTTGTTTGTTTTGTTGGGTTTTTTTTATTGCAAAACCAGGCTTTTGACCAACCAATATGCTTAATCATTTGTGATAAGCATCTACTTCCCTGCAGCATTTAAAGATTTCATTGAGAAATTAAAAGCTTTGGTCTAGACTATCTTATCAGAATAACTTTTCTGCAATGCAACACAGGTATAGTATATTATACATCACACTCAGGGCCCTGCAGAATCAGTAAGAGGTTCACCCCATGGAAGAGTTTAAAAGACATAGGCATACCAGTATTTTGGCAGCACCTATGGCTTTCCTGAATACGTTTTACTGATGAACTTTGAGTTCCTTTATTTTTAAAAATAATAATTACCTTCTATTCTTCTCTCCACATAAAGTGAATTTTTCAGGGAAAGGCACTGCTGTTCTGCTGGCAAAAGCTTTTGAGAACCAGACATGTCTCTTCTTCATCAGCATAATGCCATCTGCCACAGACAGGAAGGAGGAGATTAAAACTGAGGAAGAAGGAAGAAGTCTTTTCCAACAGGAAAGATCTTCATTAAGCCTCTGATGATGTCCATTCAGTATTCCCTAGTTCTGGTCAGGAAACAGTCAGACTGTTCAAGACCTAATTTATTCCCAGAAAAAGAAGTGCATTAATTTTCTTTCTCCTTCATAATACTACAATTGATCCGTGTGTACTTTTGAAGACTGAGAAACTCTGAGAATACCACAAAAAAAAAAAGTACATCTAATAACACTTTTGAGACAAGGAACACTAAGATATTTTGTGTTTCAAATATTTGAGGGCATTAAGGAAATGTCACTCAGGGTAGGAAGAATACCAAGAAGAAAACAAATGTAAAAGTCCTCTCACATGTCTATTAAGAAAATAATAGACTGAATCTTTATTTCTGGATTAGCTGCCTGAATCCAAGATAATATACCAACAAACACAAAATGTAGTTTCTGTTTATATAAGGTAATGAACACCACAGAAATATGAAAACTACTTTGATCTTTTTGCATTAAAGTTACACTTACAGGTTTTATCTAAAATGGATCCTCACTGAATTAAAATATTGCAGAAACACTCAGATAGGGCAACCTCCTTTAAAATTTACATCACATGCAGAGAAATTAGATCATGAATAAATAAAAAGAATTTGTTTTTTTAACTTGAAAACTTTGTGGATTTGTGCAGGGAAGCAGAAAGAAGTAGAAGGGCTTCCAGTCTTCTTACAGCTGCTTATTTACAAAAACAGAGTATAAGTAAAGTTGATGTTCTTACTGTCACTCTAATATGTGAAGAAAACTGGTTTAGAACCCCTTCTTGAGCTCTGATATGAGGCTGCTACATCCAGATGAACTGGGCTGTAAACCCAAGTGGAGGAAAATGCTGCTTTTCAAGAAGGAATCATCCATCTAGCAAATTAATCCCCATCCAGAACACTATTTCTTTGGGCAGCAACTTGCTTAAGGATGCCACTTTGCTATGTTCATTTCTCCACATACACTGTGCAGGAAGACAAAGAACCTAATGCAGGATGCTGGATACCCTCTGGGAACGTGGAACAGAAATGCTCTGATATAACCATGGTGATGCACGGACCACAGGTAACCGGCACAAGGTCACACAGGAGAACTACAGTATATTTAGGCAAAAATCATGCCCTGTGCCATCCCTGTGAATGAATCCTTTAGTGATCCTCACCATTTAATTGATGGTCCCTTTTCAAATACATATCGCCAGTCATTACCAAGAAAGCTGCTACCTCCTGTGCAATACCTAAGACTGCATAACAACACAAGTTGCAACACAAGCAAGGAGAAAAAGCTAAAATGAAGACATATCATAACATCATCAATACTAAGCCTGAAAAGTTATATAGTAATATACCTGTCAATACTGAAATGCCCTCCAGAGTATGATTTCTCATTCCTTTTCAGCAATACTATTGCATGTTTCAATCGATTTCACTCACTGAAAGTTTGGCTTAATACTCAGCTTGAAACTGTTTTTCCTTTTCTTCACACCATTATTTCTAATTTCTATTAAGATTCTTTAAATTAGGCTCTGCGCATGCTGAGCAGAAGAGATTCTGCTCAGGTTGTGGTCTGTGCTTCAGAAAAGAGGCAGGTGGTAGAGTAAAACACTGTGTGAAATACTGAATTATGTCAGTGACTTACTGTTTGTCTTACACAGGTTCTTATGCCCGCTTTGTAGATTTTTCCATTTTAGTTTTATCTCTCAGGACATATGTCTTATTCATTCTTATTCTTTAAATACTAACAAAATGGTTTCTTTCTTTTCATCCTGAAGATACTCAAACCAATGAGAAGAATAGGATTTCTTTTTACTTTTCCTTCCTTCCTTCCTTCCTTCCTTCCTTCCTTCCTTCCTTCCTTCCTTCCTTCCTTCCTTCCTTCCTTCC
>JAWWEE010000105.1:108568172-108585223 GCA_035221455.1 Xenops minutus
TCCTTCCTTCCTTCCTTCCTTCCTTCCTTCCTTCCTTCCTTCCTTCCTGCCTTCCGTCCTTCCTTCCTTCCGTCCTCCCTCCCTCCCTCCCTCCCTCCCTCCCTCCCTCCATGCCTGCCTGCCTGCCTCCCTTTCTGCCTTCCCTCCCTTCCTCCCTTTTCTTCCTGTTCCTTCCTCTTTTTCTCTCTCTGTCCTTTTTCTTTCTCTATTGGCCAACATAGTTGCTGTTCTGTCACAACCCAGATGAAATACATAATCCCACCATACTCAGCTCCATGGGAGTTTTGATACTGAACTTTCTGCAGACGGGATATCAGCTGTTATCCAAACCTTTCAGTTTCATAGGCAGTGTATTTATATATTTATAAATATATAAAAAATATGTATTTTTAAAAATGCAGCACTGAGTGTATATGAGATGAATTGCTTTTCGTTTATACATAATACAAAGTTATTCGGTGGATATTTAAGAACAAACCTGCAGACAAAAGTCAGATGCACATTTGCAGCAAGTTAGTCAGTAATTTTTAAGGCCATAGGAAAAATTTTATCACCTAACCAAGATCATATTACTCAGCATAGCTCATCTAGGGCTAATATATGTTTAAAATAATTTATTCATTTAGCTTGACTCTTTGTCATATTCTTTTGTCACATTTCCATCCTAAATCATTACCATCATTAATATTTCTTATTTATTGCTGAAAAGTAAGAAAACACATGTAATGCATATTTTCCATCTCACCTTTAAATGTGTAAATGCCTTTAAAACTGTAGCCCTAACTGATTTATGTGCCTTCAAAACAGAGAATGAGTACCTTAAAAGGTTGCTTAATATTCATAACCATGTACTTGTCTATTGTTTTTAGTGAAAGAAATCACTCATTTTGGGCAGAGTTTTCTAAATGTGTGTTTGCATTTGAGTTACTTTTCTGGGTTCTCTTTAACATCACTAAAGAAAGATTGGCGTTTGAGAGAGTGATTAACCCTTCCTAAAGCTGGCACCTGGTAAGATGGAGTGGATCATCACTTAGAACCTCTGCCTGTCCATTAGTTTTAAGAGAAACTTGCAGCAAATTCTGAAGCTGAAGACATCTATGATTCAATATTATAAGATCTGATTCACAAACAATGTCAATAGGGGTGTGTGAGTGAGCACTTGTGCATGTGGGGTTTTGAGCACGTCATCTTATATTTTCAGAGGAAGATTAGTGGTGTGGTAATGGGTTATGGATTCCATTTAAAGTTTGACACTCACACACACACACACACACACACACACATATGTATGTGTGTGTGTATAACTAACTTACTCTACATTTTACCCAGGGAAAGTGGTCAATATGTATCTTTCTAATTGTTCTAAGGTAACTGGTTCATAATAGCTGTGAAATACTTCCAAGATTTCACAGGGAAGAGTTGAAAAATACTGTATTATTAACTTGTATTTTCCCTTTTCTTACTTCTGTTTCAAGTTTTTCTGCCAAACTCACTGTAAAAACAATTTTAAAAAGGAACCAAACTTTCACTCATGAATTAATCCGGGACTTTAAGTGGTAACAATATCTACAGAATGTGTTGCTTTGGATAAGACTGGGTGTAAAGAGAGATGCATTAATGAAAGGAAAACAGCGTTTCATGTTCGCTGAACAACAAAATATGCAGTAGACTCTCCTTTGTGTTTGATTATAAACTTTTTGCAAAGATAAAGCCTTCTGGCAATACATCAAACCTTCCTGCTTAGTTTCAGTCTAACAACTCCAAACCGAGTATTTCTTTACAACTTCCCTCCACAGTCCTCTTTAGAATGTCCTTAGGTTTTCCTGCAGGCAATGGCAGCTACAGTATGTGCTGAAGGATTTGTCACTACAGATATTAATACACCATCAAATAGAGAAATTCTTTTCAACTCTGTGTCAAATGCAAAATTATCATCACTAATACAAGAACTTAACTGTGTACTGGTTTTTTTTAATCTAATGTATTTTCATTAATGTAGCTTTCTTAACAAACTTGAGGGAAACCGTAACAGACAAACTGTGATGACCTTGGACTTATTCAGTACTGAGATTTTTAATTTGAATACATAATATTACATATTCAAAAAAGGACAATATGGATCACAGGAATAACTTTTTTTCTTTTTTTTGCACAATTAGGTTGTCAGTAGTGTAAGTAGTATACTAATTCCAAAATTAAAATCTAAATAACATTTTTGCTGCACATATATAGAAAATTATTCAGATGCACAAAATACCAACCAGAATTTAAATAACACACTTAAAAACAGTGTCAGAGTACTACTTCAAAACTACTCTCCTCTCCATTAAGGTCTTCTTATAAGTCTACATAGGTGAAAAGGTACTGAAATGAGTATATTTTTTATTTGCTTTTAGATTAAGATCTCAATATATCTTTAAAATAGATTTTAATGATTCTGCTCTTTGTGTGGGTGAACAGAAAATGTTGCTGTATTAATTTCTATATCTGTATTTTTTAAAAAAAGGATTTGAGGGATTTGTCCTTTTTATTGTGGACAAATCAGAAACTGACTGACAGCATCATGTCTTAGCCAAAAGATGATATACCTCCTTCCCAAGGTATAGAGTATTTTCTCATATTTTTACATTGCCATGTTCATTTTTATTACTGTTGTTATTATTCACAGCATGTGTGTTTAATCTTGCTTCTGATATGCAGCAATGCACCAAGTTTTTGCTTTTCTTCTTTTCCCTAGGAAATGATTTGTTCTCCCCCCTCAACACTTCATTCGCAAGCGAGCTGTAACAGCTTAGAAAAGAGATTTTCAGCTTTAAGCCTGGAGACTGGGAACAGGACAGGATCAGGTTTTAGGCTCCTTTTCTCCATGTTAGAATTGAAGAAGGTTCCCATCCGTACAAAATGTACAGCCTATCCACTTCAGATGTTTATAAACCCCCAATTTGCTGTCCCTGTGCTAAGCTGTGTGGTTTGCAGTAGAAGGACAGCCTAAGTGCTGTAATGTCTGCCAGAACAGGCTGGAAAGTCTCAGATCATATTTCCTCCAAAGATTCTGCTCCTCATCTCCAAGGTGATTTTGGGCAAGCTATTCTGCCTCATTCGCCATAAGACCATAAGACAGATATAATAACAATGATCTTCCCATATAAAGAAATTTGCTATCTGTGGCCACAAACCCTGGCCAAAAAAAAAAAAAAAAAAAAAAAAAAGAAAAGAAGAAAGTCAATAGTATTAATGGAATTGTGAGTTTAGGGCCTTAACAGAGTGCTTAGTGCTTGGCCTGAATTTGCACCACCACTGAAAAGTCTCCCTGGCTCCATCCCTGGCCTTTCCACGTGCACAGCTGAAACCACCATTCAGATTTTGGATATTTTGTGATGCACACAATTTGAGGGATGTGCTGACCGACTTTATTGTTCCTGAGAGCCTGCTATAATTAAGCCTGACAAAGAAAGTATTAGCAACCTATCTCTTCACAAACTTAGAAATTCCTCTAATATCTTACTTCTGTTTTGAAATGCACCTTATTAGTGAATGAGTCTGGAAAGTAAGAGTAAAATCCTCTTAACTGCTTTGAAGTTCTGGAGAATTTAATGTAATAAATAATTTTTTCTTCTTTTAAAGTACATTTTAGAATTAACAAAAAGTTTTAAGCACAGTTTTTGAAAAAGAATGTTGTTAGAATTTTGAAACTTCTCTTGGATAAGGTGTGTGTAGATTTCAGGTTGAGACTTGTAAAGTAAAAATGAGATCACTGTTGCATAAAAATTTGAGACTACTTCAAGTTTTACTTTTTTTTTTTTTTTTTTTTTTTTTACCAGATATGATGAACTCCTTTGTAGTCAGTAAATACAAAAAGAATTTTTATTACATCCCAGTTAATATTTTGGACTGAAATCTGACAGTGTTCTTGAATTTAGGTAAAGAGTAAGTGATACATTTCAGATATCAAGTTGGTCAGAGAATAAAAATATTCCCTTTAAAACAGCTTCCAAGTTGTTTCTCTGAAATATTTTTTAAGGACCACCATTGTGATTATTGAGATAAAATTCTAGTTTCGTTTTTCTCATTTTTCTTTACTAGGTTTTTTTAAACACAAAAAATTATCCAAAAAGGTTATTGAAATTCTTCTTAATCCAAACCCCATTATTTCCCAAGTATTTTTATGATTTCTAATGATTTCAATTTTAAAAATAAAATTAAAATAGTAAAACAGTTTTTGTTGAAAAAGTCTAAATATATTCACAAGCCTAAACCACAGAAACAAAATATTGTTTGTACATTTTAAAACCTGGATGCTTTCTTTGATTTCTAATAGATTTTGTGTACATCCAGTTATTTTTCAACTTGCAAATATATCTTCTTTTTCTTTTTAATTAAGTAATGAATAATCTTACAAGTACTGCACAGTAAGAAACAACCTCACAGAAAGTGAAATAGGTCTCATAGCAAGTACATGGCATTATTTGGAATAAAATGCATGGTTTGATGAATGCGACTTTGGTCTGGATTGGACTTGAAGAAAAGTGTTTCAGTCTTACTTTGGTTGCTGACCTTTCATATAATCTTCATCAAGCTTTATTATTTCTGCTTTCCCTTTTCAGACTTTTTCTTCCCTCTTTGTGAGGTCAAGTCTTAAGATCAGGGGCACAGACTGACTCTGTCTCCACAGTATTTAGCACAGTAAGGTTTTAGTCATAAATAGCTTGCAAAAACATCTATATTTATCTTTACAATCAAATGATTTAGTCATGTTTGGTCTAGACAAATTGTACAGTTACTCTTGAATGATGAGCAGAAATAAAATATAGGAGTTTTTCAGATTCATTATTCTCAGGATAGTCTCTACTTATGTGCTTATCTCTAGCAAGGATGAATATTTTATGATTGCAAGCACTTAAAGTGCACCCCTTCACTTGCTAAAATACCACATTTATGGTTCACATGAACTCAGTTGATACCAAAACATGGATATTAGGGCATGCTGCACAAGGAGCCTATTGTCTGGGGAATTTATTTAACTTATGATGTGAAATAGTCTGCATTTATAAATCTTATAAACTATGTTTTCCTAGTCTATAAAGAGAGAGAAGAGATTAAACACCTTACATTTTTGCAAGGAACAGCTGGTTGGATAGGACACTGAAGAAGAGTGTTCAAGCACTATTGTGATGGGCAGCAGCTTTAAATCCCACAGCATGAGTGTGGAGTTAGCAGAAATGTCAATACGAGCTTCACAAAGCAGAATGCCACCAGTATTCTCATTGAGGGATAGGAAAAGGGAAATGAGTTTTTTAAAACAGTCATAAATAATAAAAAATGGTTGGCCTATAGCATTTTTCTTAAATTAACAAGAAGAACTTGAACCCAGTATAAAATGCATTGAAAAAAACCTGTCCTGTCTTGAGGGATGGGGGTTTTGATCAGGATAGATCAAGTGTGTGAACAATTTTCAGACGTGTAATTTATTTCCTGTTTTGAAAGAAATTGCTTAGCCTTGAAAGGTTTGTCAGGAACATTATCAAGTTTTTTAAGAGTGTTCAGGGAGTTCAGCAGGAGGAAAGCAATACATTCCCAGCAGATCCTTTCCAAACTAAAATACCATTTCATAAAATATTCAGCATCTTTGTGGTCTTATACTTATAGGAACCCATTCTCCTAGGATAAGGAACTGAATCTGTTGCATATATAATGAAGCCATAGGTAATCATCGTCATAAATGAGGGTAGAATCCATCCTTCCTTACACGAAGCTCTTCTGGGGAACAAAAATGGAAGGAGCTCCGCAGCATGTCAGAGTTATTATTCGAATTTATGAGCCAGTCACCAAGCTGCAGTGCAGCTCCCATATAGGCTAGAAAAACATTCATGGTATCTCTGAAAGCAGGGCATTTGAGTCACAGAGGCTTTGATTTTGCCTCTGAGTACTACCACAGCTCTTACTCCCCATCCCTTTGCAGAGAACTCTCTGGGAAAGCTCTGTACTAGTGCCAGGTCCCTACCCCAGCTGGCCCAGGAAGTCTTACACAGTCTGCTCACCCTCTGACCAGAAAAGGGAAGGAGACTTAAACTGAAGAGGTTAGGGGGAAAAAAAACACAAAACAAAACAAGGAAATCTGTGAGGAGACAAAAAGAAGTGAATGTATTTTGTCTGGTGCTTGGTAAATGTGAGCAACTGCTCATCAGATTGGAGGCAAGGGAGTCCAGTCAGTTCTGTACTAGACTTTGACCAGATTCACAGCGTTGGGTGAATCATTTCCATTCTGTTTCCTTTTCCAGTCTTTCCTTTACTGATTTTTAGTCAGACCCAGACTTCATAATTGAAATGTCCAACCTGTGTTTTTAAAAAGAAACCCTTTTAATGAAGTTTTGCTTCCTAGTAATGTGTGTAGCAGGATGCTCTGCTCAGAATGGGTAAAACAACTCGAACAATGCCCTGTTTGCAAAACTACCGATGGTGAATGAACAGAGTGTCATGCTGCTTTTCGTGTTAAATAATGCTGACACCAGTCTGAATCATCAATTCCAAAGTTAAATATCCTGATAGTGTGATGAAGTTGTGATAGACCTGATAAAATACCCAGATAAAGGAACAAACAAGTGATGCTATGAATAACTTATCCAAAGTTGCTGAGCTGACACAGCTGGCTTGGAGACATATGACTGACAGTCAATCACTCAGTACTATAAAAGCCCAGTCCCAAATTTTAATGTCAGTCTTCTGACATACCCCTTCTTGGAGTGAATGTGTGGAGATTCCTCCCTTGAGCAAGGACATTCTTCAAGGTTACTCCACAAGGCTGAATGAAAGAGATTTTCCCACAGTTAGTCCTATGGGTGAGTAGCATCACTATCTACTTAATAATAGTTTTTACTAGCTTTAATAAAATTGCTTAATATAATTGCTTCAATATTGCTTCATAGTGCACTATATTATAATAGTTGTTATAACTCCCATACTGCATAGTAAATAATTCTGATTAAGATCTTTTATCTATTCATTATGATAATAAATCATATCCATTAATAAAAATATATCTGGTTTGCCATCCCTAATCCTGCAGGACAGAGTTGTGTAGAGGTCCAATTACACTTTTAGACATAAACTGTTCACAAATTTGGGACTAAGATTGCATCCAGACACACCTAGGCTTCTTTTTCAGGAATTTAGGTAGGAGGGGGGTCCTTTCTGCATGCTGTGACTCAACAGGAGGGCTTCTTTAATAAACTTTGTCTGAAGCTCCCACTCTACCTATTACAATGTGCTACTAATAGTGTCTGTGTCACCTTACCTGCTGTGCTGTTTCATGGCCCAGGTCTTGGGCTTTATCACCTGGGTCCAATATCACCCATCAGCCACCTCTGCTAGGGCTTTTCCCCTTGAGGAAACCAGTGTGTTTGCATCAAACCAGAGACAGGCACGCAAGAGTCACACAGACTGTACTGATGCTCAGGAAGGTTGGGATTTGGTGTGAGGACAAGTCCAAACTAATTTGATTACATAAACACTCAGCCTGGTGTACCAGAGTGGTCGATGAAGGAGGTGGAGGCTTCCACGTAGAGCAATGAGCTTCTTGTTTATAATAATGAATTAACAGCTCAGAATGAAGACCTTGAAAGATCAACTGGTCCAACCTTTTGTGAGAAAGAGCCTTTATACTATCTACCACCCCATCCAATCACATCTTGAAAATTTCCAGCAATGGGTCTCTACCCCATCCCTGGGGAGGTTGCTCCAGTTTTCATGGTATTTTCCACTCTGAGTGAGGAAGTCAGGTATGGTTTTTTTGCTGCCTCCCTATATGCTTGAAATGAACGTCTCCCTGGGGTGTCCAAGGCTGGATCTCACTATTATGAAGACTTCAAAGTAAATATTTTTATTCAACATGAATCTGTGCTAATAAAATAGAGCTCTGGTTTCATCTAGGTCCCATAGCTGTTGCTGTAATACAAATAATCACAAATACAAGATTGAGATTTTCAGAAAGGGTTGGGAAAATAGGTTTAATGCAGTAAAACTTGTGTAAATAATGTCCAAAAACGTAGTCAGTGAGGAAAATGGTGAAGAACGAGGTAAATAAAGGTGGTAGAATGGTATAGGTAGGAAAAAAAAACAAAATAGGTAATTTTACATGAAAATGATATTTGAAGATATGAAGCCTTACACACATTTCTCCCCAGCAGATCCCTTCCGATGCAGAATGTAAATCACAAAGACTTGATATTGCTTTGTCAGTAATTCAAAGAGAAAGATATCATTTCAGAAAAAAAATCATAAATAGGATGGAAAGAATAAACATGTAAGATATGGTCACATGGAAATGAAAATGGAGATTTGTTTTGGATGGAAATAGCAGTATAGCATATGGAGTAACGTGCAGTGAAATATTTAGCTGCACAATGCTATTTTTGAAAACAGTGTGTTAAATTATAAAGCAAAAACTAGAAAAAACTTACAGAATAATTTATTGATAGTGTAAGAAACTTATTTTCAATCCACCCATGATTGTGCTAAGGTGGGTGCATATTGCAAATTAGTAATGAGAAAATCTAATAATTGAAACGAAGATAGATGTGAAGAGAGGCGTGAGAAGAGACCTAGAAATCCTTTAGGAAAGTTTATTCCACACACTGGAAATTTTATAAGTTGATTTATACATTTCTCTATATCATGTAAACATGACCATCTGCCAAAGATAACCTGCTTTTCCTAAAAATCTACATATATTAGCTTAAGATGTAAGAGCACACAACATATTCATGAGCAAAAAACTGTGTGTGTGTGAGTGTAGATGCATACACAGATCTAGACATGTGTTGTTGTCATGCTTCTTTTTATAATATTTGCTATTACACAAGCATTGCTTGCACACAATTGTGTTATGTGTCTTCTGAACCTTCAGAAAGTTCATTCCCAGGGAGAGAACAAGGGGATCAAGAGAGATATGTAGGAAGTAAAATTGCACAAAGGAGACAGACGTCATTAATCCATCGATCTGACTGGCTGGGTCTGCCTTTCTATGCACTGCTGATTCCCTGGCAGGCTCGAGCCAGGTAACGTAGGAAGTGCTAATGCGATCTGACTCAAGATCAATACTAACATGGTCTTAGATGCACTGTTTGTGCTTGCCAGAGTACTAGTTTGGAGACGCTACTGGATTATGTTTTACACCTTTTTAGCATCTAACAAGCATTCTGAGCCTCTAACAGAAACCAAACACAATTATCAGAAGGCAGACAAAGGCTGGAGGACTTGGTGATGTTGTGATAACAGAGTGAACCTTTGACCTCTTGGTTAATAGTCTAAACCTTGCTTAAATTAGTCATGACAGAGGGCTAAATTCTTCACTGACTTTTGCCCTCTAGAGACTTAAGGAAATAAACAGGCTTGCAGGAATTCTGGCAGATCTAAAATTTGGTCTTCAAACTAAAAAGCAATTAGAAATGAATCAGGATTCTAAATCCTGTTCCTGTGATCAGTTTAGACATGCAGGCACACAGGAAGTGGCACCAGTCGTGTTTGCGAGCAACCTCCACAGGGATGCTGCTACTGCAGACTTCATCTTTCCCATCCTCAAAGAGACCTACCCAGCTGGCGTCACAAGCTGTCGGAAGGCAATGTGGGGTGGTACTGCTGCCATCCGTCCTCTGCGTCAGCTGTGGGTAAAGGTCTTCTGCCTCTGAATGCAAACCCAGCTCTCTCCAAAAGTGCCAAATCTATCTGAAACAAAAAGTCTAAACCAACTTAGAATCATTTAGTGACTCTGATATCAGTTCACTGCAGAGATTCAGAGTTAGAGCTCCCATTCTAGCTACAGGATGCCACTTAGACATTATAGTATGCAATAATTTCAGATAGCATATTTGTACAGAGCCATTTAAGCTCCCTAAGGCACTTCACATGTAAGATATAGACAAGCATTATTTCATTCAGGAGCAAAATGAAGTCATGTGTTCATCTGAAATATTCTTCTATACTTCAAGTATGTTAACCTCTAAGCAAAATTAAAAAAAAAAAAAAAAAAAAAAAAGTAGGGAAAATAGGGAAAACCTATGGGGAGAAAAAGCATGAGAAATGTAATCCACAAAAGATAAAGATTACAGCCTTATTTGCTTCCCAGTGCCTCCTGATAGGATGGGAAAAATTTATATCCAAAGAAAAAAATCCTTCAAAATGTATGTTGTCTCTGATAATCTGACAAAATCAGGAGCTTTGTTTATGTGTATTTCTAAGTCCTCTTTCTTATTTTCAAATTATTCAAAGTAGGACACTTTCATCAGTTCAGAAACTTGAGGAAAATCTGTCCTGTTCAGATTTTCCCTTAGTTTCTTTGGTGACCAAGTGGTCAAAGTGCATGAAGAGAAGTTCTCCTATAGATCCATCTAGAATGCCTCTATCCCTACAGAGATTCGGGAGAAATTTGCCATCCTCATTGGCTGAGCTCAGCTCAAATAGATCAAAGAGTAGAGGTAGGATATTAGCTGCTAGCACTGCTTTTCTGTATAGGAAGAGGTCTTCATTTGCCATACTGCTAGAAAGGACTCCTATCAAGGACACAGGACTGTTATACTGTGACAATATAGGAAGATGATTACTCAGAAAATCCTCAGAATTAGACTCACCAGAATCACTATATGGACAAAAGAATATGTGAAAACTGTTGCTTGAAACTACACAGCTGTTCACGTCTTGTGTCTTCCCCTGTTGTGACTGATCTCAACATCAGCATTTCCCTAATTCTTTCCTGTCTGAAAAATTGTTACTACAGATGCAAAGAAATGAGCATGAAGCATTGATAAGTCTGAGGCAACATGGAGTATCTGTACTGCTGTTTTTCTTTGTAGCAAAGCAAAAAGATGTGTTCAATTTAAAGAAGAACTAATCTTAATGTAAATAAGCAAATGCTGTACGTATTCCACACAGTTCTGGAGCTTATAGATACCAAGTTTGCCCAGCACAAGCAAGACAGCTTTGTTTCTCTTTAGAGCTCCGGAAGGCGAAGGTCAGACAAATCAGAATATGGAACATTTGGTTCCTCATTGGCCTCCCTGGTGCTTTTTCCTCTCAGTGCATTTCATTTTCTTGGCAAATGTCTGTGACATATCAGTAAGTCATTTTAACACTTCTTCATGCCCTACTATTTCAGTTTCAAGATCATTAATAAAACAGCAGCTTGGAAGGTGGCACAACAGGCATTCTAGTATGAGAGCAGGTAGGGTAGCTGTCTGATTTTTTCCCTGCTATTAGCATAGGTAGACCTCAGTCTCATAAATAAAGAGAATATGGTCTACAGAGAGTTTCATATATATATATATACATATAAAATCACAGTATGATTTTCACTGACTAGCTCTCTGCTATTGAATCATCTATTAGAGAAACTTTACCCTGGAAATTCAGGCCTTATAATTTTAAAGTTTTAAAATGAAACCCCCTCAGGCTAGCCCAGCATAAACAATTAGTTGCTCCCTGTTAAACTCCATATCCATAACAGTCCATTTTGAATGTTTCATAAGGTACACTAAGGGACATCATTAGTATGTGAATTTCTTTTGCAAAGATCACAATGAGGGCTTTAGGAAGAGAATGCACATATCCAGGGAAGATTGGCAGATGGAACGTTGCAAGCTGCTCGTGCTGAGTCGATTCAGAATCAAGTGAAAGCGTTTGAGCCATTTAACTCTATTTCTTTTGATCCTCAAATCTCTGGCTTCACATAATCTTATGAGTACAGTTTTCTAAACCCAATTTAATAGCCTATCTTGATATTCCCTACTGGGTTTCTAGATTATTTCTTTAACTGTTTTTTTTTCCTCCTTTTCTATTTTCCTTTTTAAAATTTTATGATTTTGTGTGTGTGTGTGTTGTTCTAATATGAAAACATTTGACCTTTTTGCCTTTTAACCTATTTGCCTAGTTCAGGAGTATCCACCATACAGTATATTTTGTCATCTATCTTTATAGGCAAGTCTAATGCTGCATCTGATCAGTTTCATTGATTGCTGCATCCATGATGCTTTACCTGAAATAGCATGGAATGCACACCACCTCTTCCTTGATTCCTAACTCAGAACCCAATTCCAAAACTTGAAATCTAAGAATATTCACCCCCCCACATCCTTCATTCACATAAAGGTATTCTAGGGATCTTAACAGAAATCTTTATCTACAGATAAACCTTGGACTTAATGAAATCAATAGCTGGAATTCCAATAATGCATCAAAAATAAGATCTGTTGAGGAAAAAATTAATTGAACTTTTTTGGCAATTAGGCTTATTTAATGTCATAGCAGGACAAATCATTTACTTTAGCTCTGTTCCTCAATAGAAAGGATTGTATTGGAAACAGCAGAAAATTTCAAATAATAGAGGTTATCCAGGTTCCCTAAATTCACATACTTAATTGTAATGAGAAAAAGGAGTAAGTGATTCTTCAAAGGACAGTACTGTATTGCCATTATAAAACATGTTCTGTCTTATTCTGCATGGGCTCACATAATCACCAAACCCACATGTAATATTTGAGAGTTATAACATCAGGAACGTTATATCAGTCAGGAATGACTCTACCCAAATGCTCTGATAGGTTTTGTAACATTGATGTTGCCCAAAAAGAAATAAAGTAGTTGCAATTAATACTTTTTCAAAGAAATCAATAAGTGATGAAATTTGATCCTATTTATTGGTGCTACACATAGATGGAAAGTTACAATGAGTAGCTGAGCAAATGCAAACCATGAAGCCTTGTCAGCAATGTTCTTCTTTCATGCAATTCCTCACTAATATCCAGTTTAATTATTTTGGGTTCATCTGTGGCATAAGTGGAACTATAGTTACAAAAGTAAATCATAGTTTTTCCTATTTTTGGTTGAAGCTTTGTGTGGACACTCTTATTTCAACATAAGAGTGTTTTTGTATAAAATCAGCTAAATTGGAAAGAAATCAGATTTAAGCTATATCAAAATAAGTCACAGACTGAAATAATAGTGTCAGCACAGAGACTTAAAAGAAAATAATGATGGGTGTGAATAATAGCTGATATATTTTTTTGGATTCTGTTCAACACATAGTGCTTTATAGCCGAAGCAGCAAGTGAGGGTTGTTTTTAAGATGCCTACCTTGATAGTAAGAACTCAAAAATAAAAAGTTTGCAAAAAAATCCTGATGTTGCAGTTTTTGCAGAGTGCCAGGTAGCTCTGCTTCACAGCCTGAACTGATCACTGGATCAACAGAGAAATATAAGGCTAGAAAGGAAAGAAAATAAAAGGAGGCCTGAGGGTCTGAACTGGGAGAGGAAGAGTCCTGATGTGCAGCACAGGAGTCACAACACAAATTATTGTCAAGCATATGAGTTATTTATTTAGACACTCAACTCCTACTAAGATTCCCCTACTCTTGTTGCAAAATGTGCATAGATAGATAGATAGATAGATATTCATACTTCTATTTGGATGTGTCCCAAGGGGTCTGATATTAAGCAAGAGTTTAGTTCAGTTATAGTGAGGTGCATTACCCTCTTGTTGATGTAGTTATGTCTCTGATTATGATTTGCAGAATTTACAGAATTTCTATTGATTGCTTTCACTATATTAATTTCAAAAATACCTTTTTGATATTGGGTCACACTATATATATTATGTCACACAGCTTCCATATTAAAGAAAATGTTGGGAACACCATTATTGCTCTGTATGTATAGATAAAGACTGACATTTCCTAAAGACATTCTTCAGCTGAGACTACCACTATGTTAAATGAAGCCACCAATTCATAATTTATTACTCCATCCTAAAGCAAATATTTCAGAATCCAGCATCAATCTGTGACACTAAAATTTTAAATTTTCTGTTAGTCAATAAAGAGAAAGCTTATACAAACCACAAGGGCTTGCTTTGCATTTATGTTTGCTTTGTCAAGTTTCTTCATAATTTGCTTTTAAAAGTGAATGTTACTGAATTATCAAGTTAGCAAAAAATGCTCATTTCAATCTCAGCTTGTGCAGCACGAATAGTTAAGCCCCCTGTAATCCAGTTGCATGATTTATTTTACAAATATAAAAAGTGACACAAAATGGAGGTGTGTGTTCTTTGTTGGTTTTGTTTGCCTTTTTGTTTGGTTGGGTTTTTTTTTTTAATGATGTACAATTGTTGGACTCTGTGTGTTCAAGAGTGATTATACCTTAGAAAAAAAAGGTGTATTGAAAGCTTCTTGTTTCATTTGTGTACTGAGGAGATTTTGGTATGGTAAGAATATTTAAAATATCTTTCTAGAAACAATCTTATTTAAGATGATTTAATACCTGTAGAGAACAGGGAAAACTAGCTCTGAGTAACAGAAAAGAAGCAGAGAGGAAGGAAAAAAAAATCCATTCCTTAACTTCCAAGATTGCTGCTGTCCCCTTATATGTAGAAGTCCTGCCAAAACCAGGACAGAATGTTCCCAGTGCTAAAATTCAAATTAAATACCATGTTCATACTGCAGGTCTGTGTGGCTCCTAGTCTTTTCAGCTCTGAAAGTAAAACGAATTTGCTTGATAAGAGCTTTACATGGAACAGCTTTTGGTCTTTCTGCTAGTTTCAGGATACAGAGAAAAGTAAAAGTGGAAATAAAAATATTGTTAATTACCATTTGTTAAATTAGTAGCTGCTTCCCCCCACCACGGAGGGGAAAAAAAAAAAAAAAAAGAAAAAAAAAGAAAATTCCTAGGAAGATAGGAAGAGACTCTCCTGCTATGTAATCTGTTATACTACAGGAAGGGGCAGCAGCTACTGAAGAACAACATATCACTGGGATAGTGATAAGCTGGTTGTAAGAGAAGAAAGAATGTTTCTAAGGAAATGAAGTCTGCTTAAAAGCTGATTGCAGGAAATGAAGAACTACATGCTGCCTTAGGAAACTGAAGCCTGGGACTGGACAAAATCACCTAGATCATTGAAACCGGGTCCTTGCAGTCATGTACGTTTGTTGCTTCATCCAACTTTGATCAGCTCATTGCTATGGCTCCAAATCAAGCTGTTTGTCTATGGACTGCTACTGTACACAGAAAGAACAGTCTGAAACAGAAATAGGTCTTGGAGTCCCAAGTTCCAAGAACTAATGCTCAAAACACAGCTCCATCCACTAAAACACATCTCAGCAACTTACAGATACATCCAGGGCATTAAGAAGAAGATCAAAGATCAAATGTCAGACAGTCAGTAACACAAAAAGAAAAAGAGAGAGCAAGAGTACTATTCATATCCTTATTCCTGAAACAACCAATAATTTATCAGGACACAACCCCATCAGACTATAAGAACACAGAATACACTACTATCTTTAACTACTGCTCGGTTCTGGTACCTCACTCTTTAGAGCACTTTAATAATGCTTGAAATAGAGAAAAAAACTAGTGCTGATTGCCATATATAATACAGTAAACATCTATATTTTTGATAAATAGATATCTAAATACCTTAAATAGACATTTTATAAAGCAAAGCATACAATAGAGTGAATCAAATTATAATTTACTGCTGGTTTTGGGGAAATCTCATTATAAAAAAGAGAAGGAAGAAGAAGAAGGAAAATATCCAGCTTGTTTGACAAGTGGAGGAATTTTTTTTATGAACAAAACAAGACAGAGTTAAGCAAAATAAGAATACCTTTACTGGAGAAAATTCCATTGTAACAGCACTTAAGGCTTTTTGTTCCTTTTTGGCTGAAAGGAATTGGCTAGGTGAAAAACTGAAATTCTTAGCAAAACAAAATGTTCAATGTGAAGTATTTTCTTTTCAGGAGAGATGCTTGCTCTGAGCCAGTTCAGCATCAAACATCATCACCCATGACTGCATGGCTTGCTGGAGGCTGTGGTTCCACAGCCTTTTACCCCAGCTCTTGGCTATAACTTGTGCCACCCTGCTCTGCTGTGAGCTAGAAGACAGTGGAAATCTCCTGTGATTAAATGCCTGTCTGTCTATACTGTTGCCTGTATCTCTATACATGACAGTTTTAAACTGTATCATTAAGTTCTAGCTAAACTAAAATGAAGTATCCACAAATGAGTTACCACAAATGAAAAATTACTATTTATCTGGCATCAGCTGAACAAGACTATCTGGTTAAGAATGCAATTTAATTTGTTTCATATTCTCAAGAAAAATTTTTCTGAAGATATTTGACAAGCCCCTGAATTTTCTGAGATAACTTGGATTCTTGCAACAGCTTATATGGTCTTTCAAAATCTGTTGCCTTTTTTTTTATTCTCAAAGTTACAGTTTTATTTAAAATGCCATTAAATCCAGGCTGTGTTTTCCAAGTTAAACATTTTCTCATTGTCAATTGTCCTCTCTTTAAAAACGAAGTTAATGTCTTTCTAGTTATTAACACTGTCAATATTTTCCTTTTTAGAGTAAAAGTATTTTAATTTAAAAATTAGTGAAATATCAAAACTTTCTACCTCATCACATCTAGGTTTGCAATAAAAAGAAATGTGAAAAGCAAAATTGATCCATTAACACTACAAAAGGCTAAGCAGTGCCAACAATATATGTCACTCAGTCATTTTCCATTTATTAATTACAATGACAAAGCCTCAATAAAGGGTAAGAAAGAGGAAACTTTTGATTAACTGTTAAACAAAGATCTGTTAAAGGTCTTTGTTTCCTAATATTTTAATCTCTAATTTTAATTTGAGCCAATCTAATTTCTCATCTTACTGAAAACAAAAAAAATATATAATCTTTTTCTGTGCAGCAAATCACTATCAGCTTTAGAGACAGAGTAGCAGGCACAAAGACAATGCTAAGTAAATCAGCTGTTTATGGTCAGCTCTCCTGGGTTTGTCTGAAATGAAACTGATTTCCTTCATAGCAGCTTGTGAAACTCTGTCCTTTGGAACTGTGACCAAAGCACTGTTAATGATATAGGGATGTCAGCGCTAGTCAGGGGGGTGAGCAAATGGCTGCGAGATTGGCTCCCAGCTAGGGCTAACCCAATTCATCAATTAATCCAACCCACTTTTTCTTTTCTTTTCTTTTCTTTTCTTTTCTTTTCTTTTCTTTTCTTTTCT
>JAWWEE010000105.1:108585323-108612043 GCA_035221455.1 Xenops minutus
CTCCGCCCCTCTCCTCTCCTCTCCTCGCCTCTCCTCTCCTCTCCTCGCCTCGCCTCTCCTCTCCGCTCCTCGCCGCTCCTCTCCTCGCCTCTCCTTTTTTTTTTTTTTTTCAGTTTTTCTTAATTCACTATATTCCATACAAAACATCTGCAAAATGCCATCTAAATTAAGGTCCTGCTCTATCAGAGGTTAGGCAAATGTGTGATTCAAAGAAGTTTAGTTCATACCATCTGAGACAGGTATCACAAGTTTTGAGACAGGTATCACAAGTTTTCAGACGGGTTACATTTTCTGTACTACAAAAAGCCTCCAAATAGTCAGATATGGTATGTCACAGTAATCCAGGTTACAGTAGCAAAAATATGGATAAGAATGGCAGACTTCATGTAGAAGAGGAAAGATCACAGACTGAGCTACCCACATATAACAGAACTTTTTTGAGACTAGCACTAATAGCTTGAGACATTTTGTTGACCTTTTTTCCTTATTGTCATTTACTTTTATTATGAATATATTTTAAGATGTACATGCTAGGTTGTTAGTTATAATAATTTCTGCAGTTTAAAGCGTTAGCATTTTCTGTTGTACATGCAACTCTGTCATTTCATGAAAGTTTTTCCTATCTTTCCAAACATGTACTGACCTAGTTTCAGTATCTGAATGTCAGGAGCAGCAATCAGGAATTACACAGCTCAACCTTGCAGTGCTAAATGCTAAAATACCCTTTCTCTTTCTTTCTAGTTGAAGTGTCATTGTGAAACATTTCCATTTCTTCCAATTTTTTTTTAGCTTACAGTAGTGTTTTACTCACATGTAGGGAGCACTGAGACTTTCTTTTATAATGATGTCTAGAAAACATACCTTCTCTTCACTAGATCTACTACAGAAATATTTGTGGTGTCTTTAACTATGTGGAGACATTCTGCAGGCAGCTCTTTGTTCTCATTCATGTCTTCCACTCTCTCATTATCTAAAACAATGTTAGGCAAGCAGTTTATTACCTCCACATTTCTTCAGCCTTTCTCAGAGATCTCCTCAACCCTTATCACTTATCTAACAACCAGCAAACAACTTCCACATGTTAGTTGAACTATTATGAGCCAACACATTTCATTTGCTTAGTTTAAGAGCTCAAATACAAAATACTTTATTTGTTTGCTTGGTTTAAGCTATTTCACATAAACATCAGACTTGGCATTTAGTCCGACTCCAGGGACCATGCCTACAAATTAGGTAGCCAAGAGGGGCCCTTAAGTGGGATTTAGCTTATTGAGATGAAATGCAGCTGTTGGCAATATTCCAGATTCCTAACACTTTGCAATATTCTGTCAAAAAAAAAAAAAAAAAAAAAAAATCCAACCAAAAGACAGTTTAGCTGGTTTTTAGCATGTATGGAGACAGTTCCAAGACAGCATGAAAAACTTTTGCTTTGCATTTTCTGATTCAACCAGAACTTGACTTTACTGTAAATGTGACTCAATGTCCCTAAGGAACCCAGGAAGTAGAAGTGTCTACAGTTAAACTCTTCTATTTCTTTACCATGATTTTAAAATGCTGTGTTTGTCAAACAGGGTACTGTTTCTTCCTCTGTAATTTGGAAAGGACGGTAATGATTCATGAAACAAGCTGCTACTAATGCTCTGGAGGGCATAGACATGTTTTTGTATTAGTTTTGTAATTTCTTCTAGATGAGGTAGATAAGCCCTTAGCTTCTATAGATACAAAATCGGATATTAAATATTAAAATTGCAGTAATTCTGTAGCCTACTGTGGGCAATTAAACTGTGGTGCAGGTTTTAATGACTCAGTCTCTCTACCTTTATTTACTTACAGATGATAATTCTTGTAGATGAAAACAAATCTGGAAAAAATTACTCTTTCAAATGAAAAAGTAGAACTACATTTCTATGTTTAACCTTCTGTAAACCTCAGCAATATTTCAAAATGGCATGAGGCTAAATCTCTTAAAATTGGTCAGCATAAATTCTAGTATTTTCAAGTATTGCCTTTATTGAGAAGGGGTTCTTTTTGTATGATTGTTCTTCATTTTTACTGGATCACTGTGATCCTAAGCAGTTTCAATTTGAGCTACAGCAGGAACTTTGTGAGTGTTGCAATTCAGATGTGTCACATCCTCATTCTCTTTCAGATCTAGCCTAGATTTTCTATACATATTGGGTTTTTTGATGCATAGAAAGTTCCTCTTTCTGGCTTCTGACAAACTGAAAAGATAAAAAGAGTCTTCTACTCCATTGGTTAGAACTCTTATATCATACCAGGATCAATCAACTTAGGAAAACAAATGTTTCATTTTTTTCAGCAATATGTAACAACCATTTGTTATTTGGTATTTCATCAATATTTTAGATTATTATCTTCCACAAATAATTTTATATGTTGATTTTGAGATCCACTCTAGGACAAAAAGAAATTTTGATGCAAGGAATCTATATCGTATATACAAACATCACTACAATATAGTCAAATGTGTATGAATATTTAGGATGCAAGAGGTTGTTTGCTTGAGCAAAAAATCTCTTCTAAGATTTTCACAAATATCTTGTGATATTTTAGAGAAAGATACCACCTAGAAGGGAATGTGATGTAGGTTCAGGCCCTCTCTTTGCTTTTGAGCGAGTTCTGCCATCTGTTATTACATGAGACTATTTTGCATTGAAATAATGATATCCATAAAGGGAGTTCTTCCCTTATAACTACATAATTAGGAAAAGTCCCACAGCTAACTAATATTGTTGTAGTAATGCACAATCCATGAGTGGGCAGACTCTACTGAAGCATGAGTCTGCATTTAGATGTGCTTTTTGGCCATAGATGAGTCAAGATAAGAGAAAAACATTCCCATCTTGTTCTCACCTCTCCCTTTCTGCCCCAACAAAGACAAGAGTAACTTCTTCATCATTTCGGACTTCACCCATCCCTGGAAGACTTTGAAAAGTAGCTGCTCTAGAAACTGTGTGTTCTTCTGTTTGGATTTTTTTTCTCTCTTTATTATTGATGTTTTCCTTCAGGTTTCTCTGCATGTTTGTTGGTCTTTACATATTCTCTTTGACAGACTGCAGCTTTTTTTTTTTTTTCAGCGCATTTATTTCATTTGTTTTCATGTGCCTTTCTGTCTGCTCTTCATCTGCTGTCTCCTGGAGATGCATAAGAGAATGATCACAGTAAAGTTTGACTCAAATTTTCCAACATGCAACAGGTGAGAAGGTTCAAAATCAGGCAAAACTTGACTGCCCATCCATATTTAGAAGAGACACAAAAATAGTTGAAGCAGACATCTTCAGAAGAAAACATTTTAAAAGTATTCTCTACTTAGATTGACAGAAATGCCAAGTTTATGAGTGCCAAATGTGGATAAAATTAAACTGCATTAAACTATTGTGCTCGACAAATCCAGCTCACACTCCCTTGACATGGGCTGACTTTAAAAAAAACCAACAAAAATACTCTTCATATGTTCTAAACATTCAGTACTTCTTAAACCGGTATTCTCTTTGTAAATCTTTCTTTTCTGATGCTTTGTATATTTTTGTAAAGATTTTGTTAAAAGAAATAAGTATACACACATAAAAAAACCCCAAACCCTTCTATTAATTTCCTTACTATAGCATTCAAGCTCTTTGTGGCACTGTGCCTAGTTTATATTACCAGGACTAGGTTTTGCAAATGAAACTCTTTCAATTAGCATTTCAGGAAGCAATTAAATTGTCTAAAATGTATTAATGAATACATTGAAATCTGGATAGTACCCTTTTTCTAATACTTTCATTATTAATGCACCATCTGTTTTGTTTTGTTCTCTCACTGATGTACAGTTTCAGTAACCTCATGTCCACAGAAGACAATATTCTCAAAAAGCAAAGCCAAGAAATTTAAGCTGATAATCAGTCTTAATTATACAGTATACATTCCAAATAATTTTACAGATACAATAATCAAGGATGACTTTTTTCTTCTCTCTCTTTTGAATGTTCTGTATGAGAAAGAAGCTCTCTGAATAACTGTGGGTTTGATCTGTTTTTTTGTTTGGTTTTTTTTTTTTTTGCAACAATAAAGACAATTAAATATTTGGCTTCAGTATCTGGGGTTACTTGCATAGCAGGCAAAGAAACTAACTTTTGCACACGGACATATACAATAATGAAGTGTAGAGCTTTCATTAAAGCAAAGACTTCAGACATCAGATGCATTTGGGGTATTACGTGTGTAGAGTACTTGAAAGAATCTGAGCTAATCGAGGTAGAGCCATGTGTATCACCATCTGTAGAGAGTATTCATAAAATATCCTGAGGTGATGACTTCAAAAAACATAAGAAAAATATTAATTTATGCAGGCTGCTGCCAGAAGTATTTCTTTCTGGTTTTTTTGTTACCATTCTTTCTGTTAATGGTAGGAATTGTCTCACTTGACCTCAAACCAAGCTGAAGTATCAGATAGTTTCAAATGTGTTCTAAAAGGCACAAATTGCTCCCTTGAGCACTTGTGGCTCTTCTGTGGGGTGAAACAAGGTGCAGGGTGCGGTGATACATTGGCTGCCCTTACAGGGAGCATCAGACCATCATAGCACTTTCACTTCGGTGTTGGAGAGGTAATTTTTAAGGATCAGAACCAACTTTAGGGTTTCTAGTCCCACAGCAGTTAATTCTGAATATGCATTTAGTTATGGAGATCCTGAGACAAATTGCCTCATCACTCCTGGTTGTATTTGGAACACAATTGTTTATAAAACTAGAAGTCTGCAAAACCTCCCCCTTGACTAACTTTTGTGGGCCCTCACATAGTTTCCACAAAGAGCACGAGTCTTACCCGTTTTTCAGGATGGAGGCTTTTTTAAAAAAGATAAGGCCAGTTGGCAGTAAAGGGATTGTGATGGGATTTCTTTGGAAGCAGCTATACCTTAGACATGAAAGAGCCCAAATTTGCAATTTCAGAGGAGCAGCCTCAGTGTGCATTTCAAACCCAAGCTTTCAGAGAAGCCAGAGGTGATGTGCATCAGGAAGGAATGGCAGTGAATGGTATTATTTTGATTCGTACCACTGGTTGCCTGGGTTTGGTGTCAGGGGGCAATGGAGATTTATCATTTTTATGTATCTAAATTATTTATAGAGCCAAAATTTGAAGGTTTTGATCTTTTTTCATTAGATTCTTGTACAAATAGTAACTAGTCCCATGTCTTTGTAACATAATAGGATGGGAAATGGATTTGTACACTGCAAATTTTTTTCAGAGATGCAAGTTTCCTATGCTTTGCTGGTTCATCTGGCAGCTGAAAGTCACCCCTTCCCAGGAATGAAGAAAGCAACATATAGATTAATTGTGAGCAGACTAAAGGAGCCCACTATCAGAGTCAGGATATTTTTAATCTCAGTTGTGTGACTCAAACAACATAGAAAATTTCAGAGTACAAACCCAAGGTCCTCAGGATCTGCAGGCTACACTGTATTGCTTACCATTTGATAATTTAAAAATTAGCTTGTGTGCATCCGTCTGAGTGGCATTTGGGTCCAAGATCTCTGAGAAACTGCTGTTCTGTTGATTTGTAAGAGCTTGAAGAGAAAAAAAAAAATAAATTGCATTTGTGTTCACTTTAAGGAAGCTTTTTATTACCCAAACAGAGTGAAGAGATCTAGCATAAAGGAGATTTAGTCCTTAAATTTTAAACATTATATAAAAATTTAGATTAGTCTCTATTCTTCAAATTGTTGTCATTATGGAAAGGTCAGAGATGATGAATTGTTTGTTGCTGCTGCAGATATAATGTACTGTACAGTTCTATTATTTGCTGTTGAAGAAAATATGATTTATTGTATAGTGTCAGAAAATATTTGCTCCAGGCCTGCAGTATATGAAATATATAGCCTGTTTTCATCCATGTTGCTTAAGGGAACTAACATACTATCCTTTGAGGCTAAAGAGAAGATCTTCCTAGTAGCCTAAATCAATAGTTAGTGATTTAGCAGGAACACTATGTCTTCAAAATTGTTTTCACAGCTACATATCATGTGGTCTAATTAAGAGGGGAAGAAAACGTAATAAACAAAACATACTAAGTAGCATAAAGCTACTGACGTTTGCAGTTGTTTGAGGAACTATTCTGTGTGTTGCAACCATAGCCATGTGATGGGAGACACAGTTAGAAAGGCAACAAAAAGATGTGGCTGCTAATCATAGATTAAAAAAAAAATGTAAGTCATAACAATAATCTGTATTAAAAAATGTCCAGCCTGTGTAGAACTGTAAAGCAATCTCCAGTTTGATTGAAATTGTTGGCTTAGTTCTAATAACTTGAAAAGTCCTGCATTTAACTTAAAGTGAAAATCCAAAAGGTGAATTTAAATCAAAAAATTGGAAATATTGAAAGATTGCGGAAGATTTTTTTTAAAGAAATTAAATCTAACCACTTTTCTGCAAATGTACTCAGTCCCAAGAAACATTTTTTTTTTCTATCAAATAAAGGTTGTAGAAAATTTTGTGACATTCTTTAGTTGTGTGTTATGATCTGTAATACCAACATTTCATTTCAAATAACTAGTATTTTAGCAATGTCTAAAAAATGAACATTTTGAAATAATATCTTAGTCTAGCCTGTGCCATCATACTTATTTTGAGCAATGGGACACACAACCATTTTAAAAATGGCCAATTTTTCATGAGACTCTGAAACAGTTTTCAAGTCTTCGGACTGTTGCCGAATTCACCTTCACATATGAAAAATAAGACCAGGGTTATAATTATCTCAAGGCAGTTATTTTCAAAGAGTATCTGGAGCATTATATCTGCTCAACAGGAGAGTCTCAAAGAGTGTGGAGAGACGGTGTGAAAAGAAATGCAAGGAACACAAGAAGCTGGGAAAACTGGCATGTGTATGAACACACGCCGAGAAAGGCAAAGAGACATCTTTCCTAGGGTGTCTTTTGAGAATTATGACATCAAATTCTAAAGCACTTTACAAAAATGTGGCAAATTCATCTCTGCTGGTAGCTCTGTTAATGTCAGTGGAGTTACAGTGGGAATGAATTTGTTCCAATGAGAGCATCACAAGGAGTACACTATGGTTAGACTGTTACATTGGTTATTAACTCGCTTTCCTTTCAGTGCTAAAGAGTATAGCTCAAGTTCGTGGATCTATTTTTAAACTATGTAAAGTATTTGCTTCACAGATCAAAGAAATATTAAACCAAACTTACCATAGCACAGACTGGTGGAAAAACGGGCTAGACTGAAAATGTCTTTGAAATATTCTAGGGACCCAGCATGAAGCCTGGTTAAAGTTGTATAGCTTTCCATCTGAAAGGTCACATTCAGAATTGGCTTATAACTTTTTGAGAGAGTTACTTTTCAAGCTGAAATTGTCCATAGTTATTCTCAGTTAGAGACTTTTTTTTTTTAAATAATGAGCAAAAAAGGGGAAGTGATTTTTAAATTTTACTTTTGATTAATTGCCTTCAGTGCATATGGAAACATAGATTGAGCAGCTGGTGTGTATCAGAATCAAGAAGGTGAAAAATGTCGTTCAAGGAGATGAGAAACTTGTCTCCCTGAGTTCAGAGAATGACTTGGGAAGCACTAAATGGATTAGGGGCTGTACTGGGACTGAAGAAGGGGAGAATGGAGCCTAAACTTGTGTACTTCTTTTTAAATTTCATGGTGCTTTTCCCCTCCAGATTCCCTTTTCCCTTTTCAGTCTCTCCACAGTGAATTTTCACTCTTGGAGCCATCTGAACAATAGTCTATGGTGTACAGTGAGTAGAAAAAATAGTCCCAACTTGAATGGGACAAAACAAAGCCCACTTGTGTTCTCTGTCTGCCCTTGGCATCAGATTTACACAAAATAACCTCTCGGATGGCTGCACAGAGAGAGGTCACCTTGGTCCTGTTTGGGTGCTTCTGTTTCTGATATGTCAGCTGTAAAGTTTGGACTTAGTCCAGGGAAGGGTGCTGAGCTAATACACAAGCTAGAAACTGTTGAGGCATCTGCTGATACCCTCTCATTCCTCATGTTGCTCCTGCAATAGTTGGAAACACCAGTTGCTCGTCTCATGATAGAGGAAGAGAAAATTGTCTCTTGATTAACCAGATACCTCCTTCATAAGTTTACTCTGGATGAAACCTATCCAGCTCACCTACCAGTGCAGACACAATCTCAGGCTAAACTCTCTTCTTCCTTTTTGTTTAGTTTTATTGTGAATTATTTGAAAATGGAGCCCTGTTTCCTGGTCCATCCACCTGAGAGGACAGAGAAAAGCCTGCATAGATGCATCCTCAGCATTGCCCATTTCCTGGCACCAAAGGATCCTACCTCCCTCCTTGCTGTAGCCTTTTTTGTGTGGAATAAGATGCAGCAGTAAACAAAGAATAAGCTTTGTCTGTTCAAACACCTTAATGACCAACCAGTCGATACTACCTTATTCATTTATTAGAAACTGAGAAAATGGCTGTTACCTTTTGAGACCAGACTACTGCAGGTGGTGGGTTTGTTTGTTTAGTATATAAGAAATTATTGATCAGAATATTTAGTCAAAAGTTAGAATGCTTATTGTGAAGTGTTGTTGAGATGTGTGATTTTACTGGGCTAATCTGAAGCAAAAATTATTAAAGTTAGGTCAATAATATGGATTGCTCCCTTCTTTAACATCTTGCTCAAAGAAATACAAATGAATTTATTTATATCTATTTGTAATATAGATTTCTGCATCCATCTCTGATAAACTAATGTTTATTTTTATGGGAATTCAACTGGTAGGTCTTATCATATTTACTGTCATTAAATTTGTTGAATAATTCTGATAGATAATTCAATGTGTATATCCTATTAAATAGCTTAATAAAATTAGTGTTTAAGACTCTTTTAAAGCTTTGAAAAACATTTAGAAAGCCAATATATTATGGATTCTTGATTTAGGTTTGGAAGTATACTTTCATATTTCCCTGCAGTATTCTCCTTTTGGTTATATATCAAAAACAGATTTTCTCCCCTATAGCTTTCTAGTTTCCTGTATAAACATGTTTGTCTGCATTAGACCTTCACACATTGTAAATCATACACCACTTGCACACTGTGTTTTGTTTGTGACTACAAACAGGAGCCCCATATGTCCTTTATTGAAGTGAAATCATTTGTACTTTGGTAATTTTATTGCATTTAGTGTATGCAATTTCAGTTTAAATAAGCCTTTTGTAGCTTGCCTTTATATTGCTGTTCAATTATAAAGCACTCTAAATGCATTATGAAAACTTTGAAAGTACAGAAACAAATGATCATTTACAAGGAGGACATATACAAAAGGTCACATTTGATACTTAGATACAGTTGATGCTTCCCTGTATCCCAACTCTTCTGAGCCACAGGGCTGTATTGATAAGCACACTTATCTTTCTCGATGGTAAAAATGTCCTGCTTTCCAGAATCAGTCAAGTACTACAAAAACTAGTGGGGTCTCCCTAGAGGCATGTCCTCGTGCCTAGTTGTTCATATTTGTGTTTTTCAGCTGTCTCGTACAAGCACAGCATCCACATTCAGCCACATTCATCACTTCAGCATTAGGAGGCTTATCACTTGCTGTCATAAGGTGATCCACTGACAGATGCTCTGGCATTTTCATCACCCTCGGTACTGTTTCCATTATACCTTATATAGGTTCTCTGAAGGGAGATGACAAGCACATGTGGAGACAAATTCTTTGAAACACCGAGTAAACCCTTCTTTCTTTTCAAGGAGTATTGAATATTTCTAGTTTATTTGAAAATGAGCTGTGCTTTCTGAAGAATTTGGGTTTGAGTTATTTTGGGAGTGAATAGTTTTGTGGTGGTGGTGAAGGTTCTTATCCACGTGAATAAAATAGTCATAATCCTTTTAAAGAATTTTAATTCATCACACCATATTTATTACAACTCACCAATCCCAAAGCACTTTTAAACATATGCAATTAATTTCATGCATGCATCCCTTTGTTATGTAATTAAACTAATTTACAGAGAGCTGAAGGATAGTGCATCCAAGGTCCTACTATAAATTGGAAAGCTACTTTCAGCAGATCCATAATACTGCATATTATATGGCTAATAAATATATGTGCTGATTCTTTTTTCACTCAGAGTACTGACACCAGTCTGGTGTGGTCTGAAGGAAGAAAATCTGGAAAATAATAATGTGCCTTTAGAAGGGAGACTTCTGCCTAACTTCTTGGTAATAGCCTTTCTTGTACAAACCTACCAGAAAAAAAAAATAAATTCTTGTATTGTTTTTTGCCTTTTTTCTTTTTTTTTTTTTTTTTTTTTTGGTAACTTGAACTATTTGCAGTATCTCTGTTATTTACCTCTTCTGCAAGGGGGGCATAGAAAAGTATATTTATTGTACTCTGTTCTAGGTTAACCACAGGGCTTCAGATTTAATATCTCAGCACTTCAGAACTATAATGTTTACAACATCCATGAGATAGTGAAATTCCTGTTGTAGATGGTATTGTCTGATTTTTTTCAAGTCTGAAAGAGTTTAGCAATTCCTTGAGACTCCACAGTGCACATTCTAATGTAGACAAATCCTTCCATCATATACCAGAGCAACAGCAACTATCTCTATGGAAATAGTCACTGAAAATCAGACTATAACATAATATTATGTATATGGTTCTGTAGGAGTGAATCCGGTATCAGGTTTGCTCATAAATCACCATAACCATCCCACACCTACATGGTGTTTAAAGGGAGGTTGTTTTTATGCCAAGGCATTGCTGTTGCCCCTCAGTGTGAGGATGTTCAGTGAACACAATCTTCAGGCAATATAGGATAGCAATGTCAACACCTGCATGCTAAGCCAGCATATGAAAAAGTGCAGAGAGCACAATGTTCACAAGCTGTGAACAGGAAAGCAGCTATCTGGGTGGAAGTGCTGAACATGTCTTTTCTAATTAGGTCAGAACCAAATGGTTTGAAAAGGTCCCAAAACTACTTTTGTACTTGTAGTTGGTCACTGACATGGTGTATGGGATGTCTGGCAGTGGTTTTAGTTCAGGTTGGGGTAGATGACAGTAGTTACTACAGATGGGCATTTTCGTGGATATTGTTTCACACTTTGAACCTGGCAAAGACAAGGTCCTGAGATAAGAGCTTAAAGGAATTATTTGTTCTTTTTCCTATTAAAAAGAAAATTGTTTTAACATACATTATGTATACACATGTATTTTCTATCTATTTTTTTGGACAGGTGAGGACTGTTGTTTTTTATACAGGTTTTGGCTTTATGGATTTTCATACTGTTCACTATTTTGAAGAACGGTGAAAGTAAACACCTTCAGAAAATTCATGGAGATTATAAGCAAGGCCTCTGTATGTTCCTTCCCTGTTTCATTTCTCAAAGACTCCACAGGTTAGAAAAGAATCCAGCTTCTGATATTTCAATTTATCATCAAGATGCCTGATCAATACATCCTTGATCTCAGTAGGGCTATCCTACTGGGAGTTGGACTAGGTGCAGATTTATTTAGAAAAAAGTAGCCAGTTTGTGGCTGTTCCCAGATGACTTCCTGAGCCCTGCATATTTGTGGGCATTAGCTTTCAGGCTAGCTGGTTCAACAGATCTCTTTCCCCATGGTTATTTCAGAGTATCAAGACATAAGAGCAAGCAGTCCAGATATGTCAGGTTATATATTCTCTTCTCACTGTATTTTCTTGTTTTTCTAGTACATTTTCTGGGCTAGTTGTATTTGCTCATTTGTTTAGCTTTAAAGAGTCCTGTTCTAACATTTGAATCAATCCAGCAAGGTACACCTGTTTAGAAGACTGTTTTGTGAGTAAGAATGTTGACCTGAATAAAGCTCACTAAAACTTCCAGGTAAAATTCGCCCTTTTTAATTATAGCCTCTCTGTTAGGCTGAGAGGTGTATATAATTTTTTTCATATTCAGAACAATGAGAAGCTTGTTCATGAATGCCATTAGTACTGTTGTTCTCTGCACTTAGGAAAAAAAAGCAAATTCTAGTCTTTAGCATAACCATATTATACAAGTCTAGTGAGCAGTGATATAAATACCAGCACTGATGTCTTCAAGCACCAACTGATGTTTGCTAGACTTGACAGAATCTAGTAATTGGAGAACCTGTGATTGAATTAGCAATGCCTGTGCTGCTGTATATTGCTGTAGTAAAGCTTTCTCTGTGTCTATGAAGAGGGGCAGGGGAGTCTAACATAAAAAGAAGATTGGAAATGGTTTTAATTTATTAATCTCAAATGCCAGAACCACAGGGACTTTAATCATTGCGATTTTTGAGGTCTATCTATTATTACTGATTTTTCTTTCCATATTTCCCAAAATCAGAAATGAAATAAAAAAAAAGATAATTGGTTTTCTACTGATATCTGTTTCTCTGCTCATTGATCAATAACTAACAGGTACTCCTGGACCTGTCATGTTCTATGGGACCTGAAAAGTTTACACAGCACTTGGGTAACTACCATGATGCTTTTGCACCCCTGGAGAGCTTCTTCTGTAAATTGTTGGAATTGGTTATACAGACGTGGTTCAGTGTTTGTCACAAAGCAGCATTTAAAGGACTCATTTGACTTTATAATGTCTAATTTGTGCATGTTTTTATTAGAAGGAGAGGGTTTGAAATGAGCACGGGGCAAAATAAGACATAAATTAGGACAGTGACTACTCATAATATTCCAAAATTCCCCTTACTCTTCCATATTTTTCTGACACATCATCTCTTCCAGATGCAATGAGAGTGAAACACTAGCTATGCATGTCAGCGACAGTGTCTTAAAATCTCACTAAATGTTCTCAAACAGGAAACTTTTTGTGCTTATTACTGGCAAAGCAGGGGAGGAGAGCTGTGTGACCCCTTTCTGTCTGCTGCTCTTCCAACACTAATTTCAGTTTGCTGACTGATTGGCAAGTCGCAAATCTGTTAGCAAGAGCTGTTTGGCTGTGGGATCTGAGACAAGGTTGTTTAATAGTGTTGAGCTCTAAAAATGAGCTCCTTCTGAGTTCTGGGAGGGTTTGGCTTGAATATTCATTTTAGTTCTTTATATTGCTGGAGCTTTTCAGAAACAGATTACATACAAATGGGTAAATCATAGAACCAGAGAACTACAAAATCAGAATTGTTTAGATTGGAAAGGACAGTCACCCAGTTCAACTGCCTTGCCATGAGTAGGGCCACCTTCCAGTAGACCAGGTTGCTCAAATTCTCCTCTCCAGGTTGAACAGTCCCAATTGTCTCACTCTATCTTCAAATGAGAGGTGCTCCAGCCTCCTGAACGTCTTTGTAGCCTCCTCTGAACTCACTCCAACAGGTCCATGTCCTTCTTAACCTGGGGCCTCCAGAGCTGGATGCAGCACTCCAGGTGGGGTCTCATGAGAGTGGAGTAGAAGGGCAGAATCCCCTTCCTTGATCTGCTGGCCACATTGCTTTTGATTCAGCCTAGGACACAATTGGCTTTTTTGGGCTGCCAGTACACATTGCCTAGTCATTCTGACTGTCATTGTTGGGACGGACTCAATAAAAAGCAGGCGAAGATCCTGAATAGATAAAAGTAAAACCTCCTTCTTTATTTTTTCACACAGCTACTTATATATATTTCCTAAGTGTACATGCACTAACATTATTGGGGCTCATTACATGCAAACAATCACCTATTGGCCACAGTTACAAACTACTGTCTCTGTACAAACTCATCCAAGTTTCTTATCTTCTGCTTCTCCTGAGTTCTCTCAGTCTCTGTGAGTTGTTTATCTTCACAGGTACACAACAATCTGACCAAGGTCAAATTCTTCTTGCTCTGTCAAGAAATCCATAGGCCTGGTGCAGTTTCCCACAGTGGACCACCAACACCCCCAATTCCTTCTCCTCGGGGTTGTTCTAAATCACTTCTCTGCCCAGCCAGTATTTATGCTTTGGATTGCCCTGACCCAGGTGCAGGACTGTGCACTTGGCCTTGTTAAACTTCACAGAGTTTGCACAGGCCCATCTCTCAAACCTGTCAATGTCCATCTCTTCCCTCCAAAGTGTCAACTGCACCATACAACTTGGTGTGATTGGCAACTTTGCTGAAAGTGCACTTGATCCCACTCTCCATGTCACTGACAAAAATGTTAAACAGCACTGGAACCGCTACCAACCTCTGAGAATGACACTGGTCACTGACCTACATTTGGACATCGAGCTGTTGACGACAATCCTTTGGGTGTGACCATCCAGCCAATTCCTTATTCATCATGTGGTCCATGTGTCAAATCCAAGTCTCTTTAGTTTAGCAATGTTGTTCAGGACACTATCAAATTTTGCACAGGTTCTGTTGCTCTTCCCTTAACCACCAATGCTGTAGCCTTGCCATAGAAGGCCATCAAATTTTTCAGGCATGATTTGTCTTTAGTGAAGCCTGTTTCTGAGAACAGGGTTGGAATAGGTTATGTCTTTATGTGCCTTACATGTTTATTTTACAGGTTTGTGATGATAAATAGAGCTAAAGAACAAAGTTCTGTAAAGATGCAAAAAGTAATAATGATTTGGGCTAAAGGGTAGAGAAAAATCAGGTCTTATGGTCCCATGCTATTGTATAAAATCAGTTTTTGTAAATAATGCCCCTACTAATAGATTGAGGCATTTAGTCTGGGCTTGCTGCACATAGGTAGAACCTGTTTCTTCTTTTTAGCTTCTTAATCTATCAAATAAATAATCACAGCCTGTGCTTGTTAATGCGGAAATGGATATATTTCTTCTATCTTTAGCTCCTGATCTGCTCTGAGCAGCAAAAAATGGTGTGAATTAAAATGTTCATGATAAATGAGACTAAAATGTTTTCATCAGGTTTCCTGCTGTAGTTCCTTCTCACACCACAAATGTTGGCTGGAAAGGCTCATGCCATATAACTCAAGAACCACGCATTCTCCCAGGAAAGGTCACTACGATGGCATTTATATAGCCACAGCTCAGGTTTGTATTTGAAGAGCACAATACATGAATATAGGTTTATAATTATTTTTTCTTTTTTTTTTCTTTTTTAAATAAGCCATTTAATAGATTATTCAACACATCACTTCATACACCCAGCAGCTGGCATTTATCTCAAAAGTATCAAATGATGAACTGAAGAGAATAAGAGGTAGAAGAGAGAACTCTTCATAGGATTTTGCTGACTTATTTTTAACTTTGTAGAATGACCGTCTACCATGCCAACAGAAGCTTTAGAGAGGAGTATAATAATAAAAATCACTGTTAACATAATTCAGCTATATCTCATTATTGTGAACACTAAAAAAAAGGGGCTAACAAAAAATCTGGATTGTACTGATTTACGATTGTCCTCATTTAACTGAACTCTCCTTTGAGAAAGCACTCAGGCAAAGTTAAATTGCTGAAGTATTTATGCAAAAAAAAAAAAAAAGAAATAACTAAAAGAGATAAATCAGTTGCTTTCAGTGTGTCTTTTTCTACTAAAGTTTTAGAGTGATTACCCTAATTGGAAATGTTAACAGGAGAATGAGATGCCAGCTGTTGGAGAAAGGGATAATGGAAAAGGCTGTGTAAAAGAAGTCTGCAAGATCAAACCTTTTGAACGAAAAATTGTAATTTATCTCATGAGGCTCCAGTTTGGTTGAAAAAAAAATAGACAGAGATGACTGTTTTGAGTTTTTTGTTATTTGTTTTTTGGGGGTTTTTTGTTACAATTGTTGTTGGAGGTTTTTCCTGTTATTCATTTGTAATACACTTTCACTCACAGGAAAAACAAACCTAGTTTTCTGCAAACCAAGAGCTCCATCAGGAACACTTCATGGAGTGAGGTACTGAGTGTGATATGCTTGCCCATCCTAATGATGAACATGCAAATGCCTGTTCCCACAGCAGTCAGAGGAATAGCAAGAATTACTGTCTGTGGCCCCTTTTCTGTCAGCAGAACACAAAACTATTTCAGGAAGCTCTCATCAAGTGTGAATATTTTCCTCCCATTTCCTTTGCCTTACTGTTGTGAATGTGAACACTGTATGTCCTCCCTTAAGCTTCCTGAAGGCACCATGAGTGTAGCAGTCCATATTTCTTCCTTATTCTGTGTTTGACATATGTGATGTCACTGATCCAAGTCAAGGGAGAAAGAGTGAGGTGAAGAAAGCCAAGGAATACTGGTAAGAAAGAAGCAGTTTATACAGCAAATAAAAAGCCAAATGAAAGCTGTGCAGACACAATGAATCTTCCCACAGTATTTTTCATGTTCAACATACTCAAGGATGATACAGTGATTGCTGAAGGATGAAGAGAAGTCTGTTGGTCATTCTTTCCACAGTAACTTTTGGGAACAAATGGTCTGACATTGTGACTCTCCTACTCATCTCAACTGTGACAGCATTCTCTCTCTAAGAGTAGAAGACAAAAATGTTACAGGCATCCCTACTGCAGATAGTGCAGTAACAGTGATGAAACTATTAGGTTCAGACACATCTGAAAGTACTTAAGTGAAATAAGTCCCTTCTCTGACAATATCTTTATTTTTGAAAATACATTATGTGACTCTAATCAGTTCTTTGTTGACTACCATTTGTACAAACTTGATCATCATAAATATTCTATCAGAAAATTTAGAATAAATAATGCAAATTAATTACACTTTCAAACAAAACCTTTTGGTAACCAGTCAGTGGTGAGGGTCGTACTCACTCTTGAAGAAAAAGGAGACAAGACATATTAAGAGATAATTGAATGTATTTTGTCACGTGTTATTTCTATTCAAACACCTGAAAGCCTGGTTGGGACTGGCATACATACTGCATAATCTACATGAAACACATACCTTCTTGGAGACCGCTAGAAACACCACAGGACATTGGAAATGGTTGTAGTTGCCCACTGTCGCAAACAACATCTGTCTCTAAAGGGAGAGACATAGGTTTGACAGATGGACCACTCAGTGGATAAGAAATAGGTTGGATGATCACACTGAAAAGAGTTGCAGTCTTTTTGGAAATCATTTTTGCTGTCCTGATCTCCAGAAGGCTTCCAGAAACATTCATCTCTCCCTCAGTACCTGTTTTTTCACTATCATCTCCAGGTATAAGACTCAGAGCTACTGGCTACAAAAACTTTAGGAGCCACAGGTGGTTGTTTGCATGTTGGTGCTTTGGTCTCAAACTGAGCTCATATTTAACACTGTCAAGTACAGAACTGTGAAAATTGACACCACACTGGCTCCTGAAGAAAGATTTACACATCTTACTCCAAAAACCTGTGGTAGTTGAAAGATATGTTTGTAAAGGTAATGTGACTCGATGCTTTGGAAGCAGGGCGAAGACTGTCAGATGGCCCTTAGCTTATGACCACTCTTTATTTTTATAATTTCAAAGTTTCAGGTTTAAACTTGGTTTGTGCAAAAACTATGCAATAGAACTGCATATGGAATCTTGAATTTCAGTTTATTGGGGGTTTTTTGCCAAATTCAGATTTGGTCTTGGCAAGTCAGATGTCACGCAAATATTTTTGCAACCCTTGTGAAGGAATTCTTCTCACTTCTAGTTTTCTAGAACTTACTTCTAGTAAAGTACTTACTTCTAGTTTTGATTTAAGAACAAAGCAAATGGCTATGTAGGATGCACATTAAATGGTGACATAGCAATCAGCTTCTTATCTAATTGTATGGATGCATAGGAAAAGGTTCTATATATCTGAAATACTGCTTATTCAGCTGATAAATCTGAGGCAAATCAGATGCTGAAGTTTACAGCACACAAAGTATAAAAGTGCTGAGAAATGCTACTAGGTCTATCACAGTTTCCTTACAAAAGATCCGTTGCTACCATGGATTTTAAAATATGCTTGTAGCAATCCATTCTGCACAGCACAACTCAGTAAGACTGAAGCAGAGAGCAAGTGTTTTATTAATTTGCCTGTATTGTAATCCGAACAAGTCATTTGGATCCACATCTGATGCACAGTGGGTAGGGACATGCAATGTTTTCTTATTCTATCATTTGCAGATGTTTTTCAGTTTAAACTGTTCAACCTCACTAGTTTGTGGTCCTTTATATTAATTATTTAAAGATCTGTGAAAATATTTCAGCCAGGATATTTCCCATTATGTCAAATGCCAAATAAAGATAATGGCTACTGTCTCCAATGAGCTTACAAGTCTAGGCTCGTCATGCACATTTTCTGCACACATGAGGTTATAGGCATGACTGCTGACATTGACTGCTAGCATGGTTTCTCAGTAGTTTCCATCTTAACATTCTGTTTACAGAATCTGTCTGAAAACTTTGTCAAAACTTTAGTAGTTTAAGTGAAATGAATACATTTAGTTGCCAAAATTTGACTAGTGTAAGTGAAATGGATGCCTTTAGTTGTTCTGAAATGCTTAAGTCAAGAGTAAGAGCAGAAATGAGATAAGGTATTCTGTTTATCTAGAAAAAAAGTTTGTGACCTTTTTACTTATTAAAAAAACCCAACCAAACAAAAACAACAAATAAGCAAACAAAAAACACTCTGGTAGTCTAGCATTTTTCATCCAGCAATTACTTTTTGTGATACTAGAACTATATCTTCTACCACCACAATAGAAATCCACAAGTCAGCAATCAGCTCGGGGGGAAAATGAGTGTTCACTGCAGACATACTGAAGCTTCCCTACAAATAACTCTGGTGGCTCTGAGCACATTGGGGGGGGGGGGGCGGGTTCGCTGAAATTATGGCAATTTTCCCTTTAAAGTCATCCAGAGGAAATAGCTGCAGGGTTATTCTGTCTTATGAGTCTTCAACGATTCTTCAGCTACACAGACTAGAGAACACAAAGGACAGCAGCAGAACAGCAAAAGTACAAAAAGGCAAAGAGAGTAGACTGAGACAAAGAATCAGTCTGGGGACACTATAATTAGAGGATTCAGCCTTGATAAGAAGAAGATGGATATAGCATCAGTAGAGAAAACATACAAGACTGGAGAATGTGATATGAAAGTAAAAGAAAGGAGAAAGAAAGATTGAAGTTGAGTGAAGAGAGGGAAAAAGTGAACCTGGCCAGGCAACAAGACATTAAAAGTGGGACAGGGGTATGTGGGAGAGAGGCCTTGATGTTGCTGAGATGGAATTCAAAAGCAAATATCCCTTGAAGAAGGTGATGAAGGACCATTGCAGAATTGATCACTCGAAAGTTAGGAATACCAGAATTCATTTTGTTTAAGTGGAAGAGAAATGTTCTGTAAGGTGCAAAATTTCTTGAAAATAAAATAATTAGGGGTTTTTTAATTGTCTTTCAAAAACTTATTCAATGCTGCATCTTACTGGCAGTAGACTAGGAATCTCTTCTCCCCAAGGAATATCAAGCAGAGCAGTTAACATTTTCAGAGTGTTCAGATACTACAGAGGCATGTGTAAAAGATGAATGAGGAAATTGATCATTCTGTCCCTAGAGAGCAGATTTCATGCTCCAAATTTATTTCTTTGGATCCAGAACCTTGATGCTTCTGAAAACCTCTTTTAAAGCCTGCTGGTATCTTCAGGATTATAAATACCATGGAATGTTCTAGATAGATTTGTACCATCTTCAGTGCCAACACCTAAACTCATATTTGAGTTCCTTTAACAAGGAAATCAGCTGCTACACCTCAGCACATAGCAAAGTGGGCAGTGCGGACTCATATAAGAATATACAACAGTATTAAAAAAGGCAATATAACCTCATCCTCCATATCACAGATAAGGAGACCTTGCAGTTTCTTATGCTTCTGTGGTGATAAGTATAGGCTGAGGTGCCTAAATAGAAAATCTTGGGAGTAAGATAAGCATTTTAGGGAGATGTAACATAATTTCCCACTAGCATCACTGAATAAGAAATTAACAGTCTGAGAACAGAGACAAAGCTGCATATTTCATCTGCTAATGGAAGTTCTTTTTCTACACTCATTAACACAGCTGAATGACACATAGAGGACTTCATCATCAATCAATTGTTTGTGAATAATCTTCATACTCACTCTTCAATTTGCTGAAGAATTACTTTGAAAGAAAAGAATTGAATTACTATTATTAATGAAAGAAAGTTCCGTTACCAAAAAAAAAAAAAAAAAAAAAGAAAAAGAAGAAAAATAAATGCTTCGCTGTATTAGACTTAAAGAGCTAGCATGAAGATATTATTTATCCAGAAAGTCACAACTCTGAGAGCTGGATAATGTGCAACAGGTGAATAAACAAATAAAAGGTACAGAAGACAACACGAAGGGTTAGAAGAATGTTCACAACAAATACAGATGTGATGTGTAGTATTCAAATAACTGCATCAACAAATACCTTTGAGAATTTTGCAATCTCCTTATACATAATGGGAAGAGGGAGAAGGGAAGTGATATAAAGATTATCCAACTCAATCCTGTTTGCCATTTTCTGGTAATAAAAAAAAAAAATTGATTTGCTGCAAGAACAGCTGAATTCATGTCATACTTTTCTTATTTTGGCATAATTTGTGGTGGCTAGTGCCAGAAGAGATCAACAAGTCATCTAGTCTAATCTCCAGCCTACCACATACCATCTAATTTCCCTCAGTTATCCTTGTACTGTGTTCAGAAACATGCTTTCAGCAAATCATAACTTCAAGAAAGTATCCTGTCTTAATTTGAAGACTTCAGGGAACAGAGGCTTCATCAATTCCTTTTGTGATTTTTCCCATTAGTTTATCAAGAAAGGTTTACCACCTAATATACCTAATATCTAAACTGAAGTTGTCAATTCTTTGCTTTCACTTGTTCATTCATCTTCTACTTTTTCAGTTATTTTGATGTACATGGTACTTTCTATCTATTGAAAATATTTCTACTCTGTAATCACATCTATCTTTGGTCATCTTTGAGATACCCTAAATAGACTGAAGAAACATTTTCTTTTGAATTTTCTCTAATTCAAAAATAGATAGTTAGCTGTTTCTGCAATCGCTTCAATTTTTCAATATCCCTTTTAAAATAGAGGACACTTAGGACATGATTCGTCTCCAGCTTAATATACGTGACCTGACTCATTTTTGCTGATAATTTAGTACTATTTGTGATACCCATAGACATCTAAGACATAACACTGTGCAAGCAAAGGACTTTCAAAAGACGTGTGGCCCTTCTGACAGGAAATTAGAGTTCAGATGGGTTATCCTAGAGCATCATAAATGGCAATAGGTGCTAGAGTTTAGGGAAAGGAAACATGCCACAAGTTCCAGACTTAGTCAACCAAATCACATAATCTCACATTCACGTGCAAAGTACACCTTAAGTGTGCACATACATTTTGCATGCATATGCAAAATACACCTCACAAGTGCACATGTATTTCACATGCACATTTAAACTCTCTTTACAATCAATAACAGTCTGGTCAAGGTAGTCAGCAGTACTTAGAGAAAATGTCAGCTAATTGAAAATAGGTGAGATGAATTACTGCTTAGATTAATTACTATTGAATAGGGTCTCAAATGAGTAGCTCCCACACATTGACATTTATTGCCACTTATTTAAGACATTCTACGGTATCTTCCTTGGCCTCCAGTTTCCATACCAGGTGGCCAAGAAAATTCAACAATCCTGTGTCGGCTGTGTGTGTATGTCTTGGATGTCCTGAGAAATCTCAAGTAGTACAAGGCAAATATGTTTCATCAACTGATTGAGGCCTTTCCTTCTGAGTACCAAACCAGAAATACACTCCAGTTCTGGTAATATTTATACTACTTACATCTCTGACTACTTCCTTTTTGAATTGTTCCTACTCATACTCTAAAAATTACTGGAGCTTTTTGTGCTGCAGCATTCCACTGAGATAAAAATATTTGTTCCCTATGGTCCTAAAAGACTTTCAAGATATGGATGGAAACCACGTCAACCCTCATACGAGCCAGGTTCCTTTCATAGCTACTGGAGAGAAATTTCTACAGCATGAATTATCTGGGCTGTGTAGAGTTTGACCTTGAGATAGATGAATTGTAGCAAAGAAGTGCTTGTTTCTTCAAAGGGACAAAAAAGAGAAACTGGATTATTATACCAGATCTAAATATCTAAGTTGTACAGATCTAATAATTTGTATGATTAATAGAACCTTTACTGTCTAAGATATAGTCTTACCTTAGAGATTTAAATCAGTGAAACTTTTGAGTAACTCAGTGTTATACTTCTCAACAACTCTAATTGATGGGTCTCTAATTTCTTTTAGAGCTGTATCATCATTTTACAATGAACAATATATTGAAAGAAAAATGCCCTAATGCTACACTGGAGAGGAATTCAGGATGCCAGTTTTCTCAGAGGAATAGAAGGAAGGAAAGAAAAGTCTGTGCCATACAAAAGCAGCTGGTTTTCCTCCATGCTATAAGCATATATGGCTGAACCTGAAGAGTGAATGTTCCTAAGTCTGGCAATCATATCTGAAGTCCTTGAAAAATCCCAAGGATTTTCTATCATGAGAGTCACCTGGAATTTTCCCTTTACTTTATAGCACTTTGTTGTGTACTGCTTAGGTTAAAGGCAGTGCTGAACAGAATCATGCTCTCTGACACTTGAAAGATTGTTCTGCCTTCAGCATACATCTGTAACCCTTCTTAAAGTCTGGGGAAGTCAAGGATGCAAAACTGGGCACCTTGGAAGCCACCACTGGAACCAGCCTTCAAAAGGATGAGATATGAGAAGACAAGTCACTCAGAGGCAGGGGGGCCTTCAGGAGACAAATATTAATTGCCCCTTATATGCCTATTTTCATGTTTCTCTGCATTTCCTGAGCATAAACCTGTTAAACACAAGGCTGTTTTATTACAGCTGAGAGCACTCATCAGCTTTCAGAACTGAACCATCTGAGTTTTCTGTGTGTCTGCTGCATGGCATATGACTGAAAGCATGAGTTTGTTTGGTTTTCAGAAACCATGTGTGTGGAAAATAATTGTAAAGTGCTTTTGCTCTCTTTTAAGACTAATTCACTGTCTAAACCTGGCACATATTACTATTATTCTTTAGTCCAACATACAAGCCTATACGTAACATTTATAAAAGCAATGCTAGAAAATAGCCAAGGAAAACATCGTGCACTCACTGGAGTTTTGCCTCCATACATTTTCATCACATTCCAAAATGTAAATAGTCTGGCATCTCTAGCTTGTGTCAGTTATAAATCAAGCAGGCAAACATTTAACCTCATACTTGTAAGTTTGAAGAACAGTTTTTCTTTCTCTTCTGCTCTCAGTGCAGCTATTCCTGCTGCCACCCCAGCAGTTATTGCCATTGCTGTTTCTGCTTCTGCTCTTACTGCTTTCACTGTGCCCCATGTTACTGTCCCTGTACTGCACACACAGCAGTGACAGATATGGCAGTGTGGTTATGACAGTACAGAGAGAGCATCACAAGGAACTGTGATGGGGGAGAGGGCAGGAGCATTAAAACAGCTCTCATCTGGAGCAGATTTGAGGAAGGCAATACAGATCTTATGGGTATATGTGATGTTGCGAGTAATTAAATAAAAATCAAATTTTAAGAAGCCACTGTGTGTTGGTCCAGTCTATTAAAACTGAGACTTGTCCTGTTATTTTTGAAGATGAAAAAAAGTTTATAAGTCAAGCAATACAAGATACCTTTTCATTACAAGTTATCTTTTCATTATATACCTTAGTATGTATTTTCTAACTTCTGAGAGATTCATTTTCCTTTAGGATTTCAAAATATCTAGCACTCCATAATCAGGTGAATGCAGTCCCTAGACAGAAGAATATGAAAATTGCATTGTGTTTGTGAGGGCAGAGTACCCAGCTCACAGTTATTGTAACTCACATCTGTGGTACATACATCTTTTCCTCAGCAAGAAAACTGAAGTAGAACAGAGTGTAACCTCATGCAAATGAAAAACCAGATTATGAAAGATCTAGTTTTTGGACTCAGGGTAATATTCGCAGACACCTGGTCTTTCTTTTTTATGCCTCTAAATTTTGTATGACTAAAATTCAAGGAATTTGGATCAAATTTCCTCCAGGATAAACTGACATCTGTCAGTTTGGTTGCGGCATCCGCTCTAGGAATGTGCAGAACACAGAACCTGTCTTGTGCATGCACACTGCAAATTAAGAGAACATATGCAGTTAGGGAGTCTTTGGCCTCTGATGCAAGGTATTCTGCTCATAAAATGCAGCAAATCTGAAGTCTTAAGAACATGTCAGACTTACAATATCTGCAAGATGGTCAGCTGAGTGAGTGTATAGTTGGCTCAATGAATACCACAAGCCCTCTGCTTATTCCAAATGTGCACATTTCTGCTTGGTAAACTCCATGCAAAAAAAATTATATGCTTTGATCAGGGAATTGATTGTCAAATCATTTTGTGGTAACACCTGAAATCCTTCCATTTATATTGGTCTCTTTTTCACTTCTACCTCAGCACAGACAATAAGGAATCAGATAGGACACTATATTGTCCTGCTCATCCATAAAGGATATGGAGGAAATCCTGATTCATACAAGACAGAAAAGCAAAGAAATAGTTAGTATTTTTCTTTCATGGAAATGTTAAAGTATCATGGGTAACACTTGTTTTCCAAGTCAAAATCAGTGAATTGAATGGTTACTGAAGACCTCCAGTTGAATCAACAAGCCCTGTGAGCAGCCAGGATAGCCAGTTCAGGTTCAACACTCCAAGAGGGTGGTTTAATACTACTGTAGATAGAAGTCCAAAGGTTAAAAACAGTGTCGTCACAGAACCACAGAATATGCTGAGTGGAAGGGACTCACAGGGATCATTGAGTCCAAACTTTAGCCATCTCCAAGAGTCACACCATGTGACTGAGAGTATTGTCCAAACACTTCTTGAACTCTTGCAGGCTTGATGCTGTGACCACTTCCATGGGAAGCCTATTCCGGTGCTCCATCACCCTCTGGATGCAGTACCTTTTCCTAATATTCAACCCAAACCTCCCCTGACACAGCTTCAGGCCATTATCTCAAGTCCTGTCACCGATCACCACAGAGAAATCGGTGCCTGCCCCTCCTCTTCCCCTCACAAGGAAGTTGTAACTGCAGTGAGGTCTCCCCTCAGTCTCCTCTTCTCCAGGTTGAACACACCAAGTGGCCTCAGCCGCTCCTCATACAGCTTCCCCTCAAGGCCATTCAGCATCTTCATCACCCTTCTTTGAATGCTCTCTAAGAGCTTTATATCGTATATTGTGTTGCCCAAAATTGCTGCAATACTCCAGGTGAGGCTGCCCCAGTGCAGAGCAGAGTGGGACAATCCCCTCCCTCACCCAGCTGGAGATGCTGTGCCTGATGCCCCCCAGAACAGGGTTGGTCCTCCTGGCTGCCAGGGCACTGCTGACTCATATTCAACTTGCCATGGACCAGGACCCCCAGGGTCCTTTCTATGGTACTGTTTTCCAGCACCTCCTTCCCCATCTGGGATTGCCCCCTCCCAGGTGCAGAATCCAGCACTTCCCCTTGTTGAATTTCATATGGTTGGGGATTGCTCAACCCTCTGACTTGCTGGTGTCTCTCTGCAGGGCCTCCCTGCCTTCAAGGGAGTCAACAGCTCCTCCCAGTTTTGTATCGTCTGCAAACCTGCTTAGTATCCCTTCCAATGCCACGTCCAAGTCATTTATGAAGATATTGTAGAGCACATGGCCTAAGACGGAGCCCTGTGGAACCCCACTAGTGACAGGTCACTAGTCTGATGATCCCCCATTCACTATTACCCTCTGGGCCTGACCCACGAGCCAACTGCTCACCCACCACATGATGTGTTTCATACAGCTCTGTGTTGGACATTTTGTTCAGAAGGATCCTGGGAGAGACAGTATTGAAAGTTTAGTCATGTCAATTCTAGTCATAGATTTTGGACACACAAGCACAAAGCTCAGCTTTCACCTGCTTCTCCTGGCTTTACCTCTGAAAAGAAACCTCTTACCTTTACCTGTGCATTTACAATCAAGGATAGCCTGTACATCATCAACCTGAGAACCTTGGCTCCTGAGCTGCCCGACAGAGTTTATTGCTCCAGGTGGTCACTCCTGCTGCCTACATCTGGGTTTTATGGTTCAAAGGGGCTGTATGGCACTTGGGTTTTGTTTCAAACACAATGTTAGACACATTGAGAGCCTTTAGCAATGTCTGCGATTGTCTGTTGATCTGAGACCCACTAGCAGGAAACCATTAGCACCCTTCAACAGAACACTATTTCTATTTGTACAAAGAGAGGTCACATCAATTTATAGTGTTTCTACCACAATAAGAGGGTTCTACCACAATAGCAGGGTCACAAAAAAGGATCAGAGGGATGGAGCACCTCTCATTCAAAGACAGGCTGAGAGAGCTGGGACTGTTCATCCTGGAAAACAGAAGGCTTTGGGGAGACCTCACTGTGGCCTTTCAGTAGTTTAATGGTGCTTATAAAAATGAGGGAGAGGGACTTTTTATATGGGCAGACAGTGACAAGGAAAAGGTTAATTGATTTTAGTTGAAAGAAGGCAGGTTAGATGTCACGATCCGTCGGGTAAAAATGAACGGTCCTCACTCGAGGAGGGTGAAACAGGAGTGGAACGTTTATTAAGAGAGCACAGGACTTATAAAGGGTTTGGGGTGGAAGCTGCTAGAATAAGGACGGGGCGCAACAAATAAGGGAGAAATGGGGTGGAATTAGAACAAATATGGAGAAACAGGGGGTGGCTAGCCCCTATATGGTAATTCTGCTGCGTACCACAGACTAGCCAATAGGAAAATAGGAACAGG
>JAWWEE010000105.1:108612143-108682099 GCA_035221455.1 Xenops minutus
GTGAGTGTCCTTCTCATTTTGATGACAACTCGATCCACTCGTGAAAGTCCTTGTATTCGCTGGACTCCCCTCCTACAGTCAGATTAGATTTTGGGAAAAAATTCTTGACTGTGAGGGTGGTAATGCACTGGCCCATGTTGCTCAGAGAAGCTGTGGGTGCCCCGTCCATGGAAGTGTTCAAGGCCGGGTTGGATGGGGCTTTGAGCAACCTGGTCTAGTGAACTCATGGCAGAGAGGTTGGAATTAGATCATCTTTAAATGTCTCTTCCAACCAAAACCTCTCTATGTCTCTATGATTCTAAGAGCCTCAGTTGTTTGCAGATGCTGTTCTTGAGAGAAAATAACAGCATTGGGATAGGTGAAGAACATTAGAAACCTATTTGTTTCCTAGCAGGTTAATTCACCAGCTCACAAATTGGTGTCCAGAGCTGTATGAGATGCTGTAATGCTACCCACAGCTTCCATTTGCCGCACCAGGAGCTCACAAGGTTTCCCATAAGTCGTGTGTGATACCTGCCAGCCCTGTGTGAATGCCTGAGTCCAGCTCATTGCAAATTACACTGGACTCCTAAGCATGGACAGAAGAGGCACAAAAATATCTTCAAAAATGTGTGCTGATTTTAAAATGTACTTGCAAATTATGTCCATTTGTTGCTGATCTAAACACACAAACCACATGGATTTAGCTATGGTTATGAAATGAATATAGCTGTGACTGTGGCCAGTGGTAATGTGAAGACAATTTTTTCAGGCCTTCCTGTCGTGTTTCCTTCTTATTTCAAGGATTTAGTGTTTAGTATTTGCTATCACTATCTCAAATGCAACAATCACCATGCTAAAATACCTCCATGAACTGTCTGAAAGCTCTTTTTTGATAGGATTTAGTTTTGCCAGACTCAGTGGAGCAGCATCCAAATTCTCTACAAGGAACGCCAGCTTCTTGCAGCAGAGAAAAAAAAGAGTAGCTGAACAATCTCCCTTTAATCTGCAGTTAGCTGAATCCTCTTTTCCTCTTGTTCTCTTCCTATTGGGCAGGGGCACCTGCTGTCAAAATCCCATAAATCAGTCAAGACCATACAAAACAATCTTTACAATAAATCTCTGTGCTCATAAGAACTTCAGTATGGCTATTTATACACTCTGGGTGAACTCCCACTGGTTCTCAAATACATTAGACTTCTCTGTTAAGAAGAGAAGCCTGCCTCTCTAAGTCCACATATTCATGCACCTCCAAAGAAAATTCATGTCACTTAACATCAACATAGACTGAAATGCCCTCTGGACAAACTTCTCTTTCTCTTCTGACTCGATGAGAAAAACTTAGATGCTAGACTTTTAGAAAGTATAAGATAAAAGAGATGAACCACACATGGTTTGGTAATTCTTTTAATTTTTGCAACAGTTGACCAAGTTTGTCATCCAACTAAACTCTCAAACAGAAAGATAAAATTATGATGTGATTTATTTCATCTCTCTTTAAATATCTAACAGTCAAAGCAATTCAGATCCTCTTGCCATCAGAGACAAAAAAGACAGAATCACCCCGGGGATTGATGGCTGTTTTGTTGCTTGCATCAACCAAGGAAAACATCGGGAAACATATTTCTCCCTTTTAGTTATCTGAAGTAGAGCAAACCAGTCCTCCCTCTTGTGACTTCCCTGCAGTGCCTAATCTCCAGTGCACTATAACTTTCTGCAATGCATGTTTATAGATAAACTAATACCTTGTTAGCCCTGTCACAATTTTTTTCCCAGTGCATTTTCTGATGATAGGAAGAAGTTCACTATTTGCCATTCAAAAGTCCACTGTTGGTCTGCTGTACTTCATTTGTTTACACTAACAATCACCCTGCTTTTACCACAAAATGGTGTTAATACTAAAAGAAGTATTTTTATTCTTGGAAGACGATGCCCAAATAATGCAGATGTTGAATACTTGAGCAATTTATGTGTGTCAAATTTCTAATTTAACTTATCGCTCACAACAGCATCATACAGTTGAATGTTGGGACATTCTAAGACTTAATATGACCAAAGACTGACAAATCCCCAGTTTCTAAACCTCTATATATGTTAGAAAACACATATCCCAACAGAGGAAAACAATATCTTCCAAACAAACGAGCAAGATGGAAAGTACAGTCTTGTCATTTCTAAGTGATGCATTGCTCGCTGTCACCATTGCAGGAACAACAAGCCTGATTTGAAAGTGAATGTCCTCTATCTCTCCTCAGTGAAAGAAAATCAATTTGTCTGTGTCCACTCCTAATTAATTGTTCTCAGGAGGATCTGGAACATAATCCACTGTGAGGTTTCATTTGCTTTCCTTTTCTTCCTTACATTTTCCCAACTTGTTCTTATTTCCCCCACTTGATCTTAATCGTAGGGCTGCAGGACTGAAGCAATGTGTAAAGTACCTCCATGCTGCTATTAACCAGCAGTGCCATTGTTCTAGAGTCTTAACAAATTCCAATACATTATGAATAAAACTCCAGACCTTACCACCCCTGGTGTATTTTGTCCATATGTCAATTTCTTTCTGCATTTCAACTCCTGGGGGATTTCTTACCATGACCGGCCACTGTTGCCAACACTGAAGCATTTGGGCTCAAATATAATGCACTTGGACTGTAAAGAAATATGCAGGAGACAGATGGCAGGAGATGAGATTTTATTACTGTGCTGCTTCTCTTTTTTAGATTAAATCCCAGAATACACACTGCTGAATTTACACTGTCTTTTGTGGTTAGAAAGAAGGAACAACCACTAGATGGCACATTGAAGGGGACAGGTTTTTGCATGGCAAAACACGAGGCACTTCCACATACTGTCCCGTGAAACGAATAAAATGGGTTAAAATCAGACAAATTGAGATTTCAAGCATCTTGGTGAGAGAAAGACTAAAAGAAGACCAGGTTAAAATGCCCTGTTACAGACCAGCTTGGAAAGGAAAATCCTGTCACTAGTTTTGATTTTCATTCTTTCCACAAACCTGGACTACAGAAATGCACGCTGCTGTTTATACAGAGAGTGTGTCAGCAGAGCAAGGGGGGAGAACACAATGTGGGAACATCTGTTCTGAGAAACAGGTTGAAAATAGCCATGTAATAGCACGACAGAAACATCTGCGCCACATGCAGACTACCATGAGCAGAGCATCAGGAGGGGCAAGGATGCAAACAAGTCTATGAGCATCAGGTCAGGAAGAGGCTCACTGCTAGGCAGGATATGCTTCACTAATCATTTTTACTTATTGCAGTCCTATTATTATATAAAAGATAAAAGTATGGAAGGAGGTGGGACTTCCTGTGACATGGGCAGATGCTACAAGAAGGGCTGCATTGCATATCCAATGACCCAAGGACTGTTAAGGAAATGTGCTGAACAGTATTCATAATTAAGAGACAAGCAGCAAGCTAAATATAATATTACTTTGAACTTCTGTTCCATGTGTTAACTAATACTGTATTTTTTTCTTGAGAAGTAATGGATTATACCATATCTGTTCAAATAGTAACGCACTGCTGAAATCTTATTTCTAATGCAGTGAACACACGGAATAGATTTGCTCATTTGTTTCTTTAGACAATCCAGGGTATGTATAATCCAGCAGATTGGAAAAAAAAAGGGCAAGTCTTTGAGCAACAAGTTTTCCCAGTGCTATCTTCAGCCATCAGCAATCAGAATTCTTGTCCTTCAGGTTTCACCCATGGTTCCTGGTACTATTAAAGTAATCTATTTTTTTTTTTACTTAAAGAAGGAAAGCAGAAAATAATCTAGTTCACCAAACTTTCAAATGATCCTGCAACAAATACATCCACACCTGCATTTACATGTAGGTGGAGAAGCCAGCGTGAATACATTACTTAAGTGCACAAGTACTTTTGCATTATTCCTGCACTGCATATGCATCACTCTCCTTAGGAATATGCAAATACCATCTATGGAAATTCATCACTTTTCTGCACATATCTCTAACACAGCCCACTCATTTCTCAAGTCTTAGACAATCTGAGGTTCTGTGTAAAATTCAGTATCATTCTGGTAGTTTTCCAAAGTATGGCAATCTGGGGGGAATTCCAGAATCTTTCTTGTACATGTGAAATGACATTCAGTAGGCTTTCCTCCTTCACTGTTGATATTTTTGTTAATTGATTGCTACATGTTAAAATAATTCTGTAATGTATAAAGCCAGCACTTAATTAATATGGATTAATGTGAAGAGAAAAATAATACACTGTCCTGAACCTACCAAAGTTCAGCTTGTTTTAAATTGATAATTTGTCTTTATTGGGCTTCCTCTAGTGAAGGAAAGATGATATGACATGGAAAAAGCTTTGCATCCACAGTTATTCAAAGTGGTTGATGACATTTTTATAACAAAATTATCAGCCACCACTGTAGACAGAAAAGAAGGACTATTCTAGGAAACATTTCTGTCTTCGTGTTCTACAAAATGCTTTTACTTCCTTACTTACAAGGTTAGACTGACCTAAAATAGTGCTGCAGTCAATGGGCAACATTGCCAACAATGTGTCAGAGATGGCTAGCAAAGAAGAAAAAAATTCTGTCTGCATTCACATCAGAGTGCTTATCAAAAAATGACTGTGAAAAAACTGAGAAATCTCTGTGTGTGAAAGAACTGGTCACCAGAAGCTTTTCCAGCAAGATTGCTGTCATTTTTTTTCACACTTTCTTTTGTACAGATCACAATCTTCCTCCTCCTCTTCCTCTTCTTCAGGACAGACACTCTTGGATGGGAACCCAGATTTAACATCAGTGAAAGAATAAAGATAGAATGTCTGAAGAAATCCTAAGGGTTTTGATCAATCATTACAAAAACGCAAATGTTTTCTGTTTAAAGACTGAGTTTTCACAAATTTTCAAGGAAAGTTAAATTATTATGGCTTGATCTGGTTTTAGTTGTTGGGGTTTTTTTACCTAATATTCACAATCTTACCAAATTCTTCAATTATCAAATAAAAGGTACAGATCCAGAGAATTCATATCTAAATGTAAGGGAGGAAAAGTTGCAAAAAAATAAAGGGGATATACAGATACGGTAGAGGAAAGGAATGAGTAACAGTCAGTTTTTCTGAGGTATTTTTGCATAACCTCATTTTTTTCCATTACATATTGAATGCAATTCTAACAGAAAGAAATTAAGACTTTTAGAACATACGTAGATTGGAACAAAAAGGAAGGTGGGAGAGACAGACTCATCCACGAGATGGATGAGTGAGGCAAAAGAAACTGTAAATCTGAGCATTTGGAAGATAAAATCAACTGAAGGACAGACAAAGATCTAAAAGACCAGGAAGCAACACGCAATTAAGTTAAAGTAAAGCAGCCTACTGAAACAGGTAAAAACAGAGTGATTGACTGATGTTGGGTTGACTAGTCTTGCTTTCTGGAGCAGAAGATGGTTGCAGGCAGCCAGGCACACCTCAGATCCTTCAAGTGTGAAGGACAATCTGAATTATCCCTGAATGACCCAAAAGCCCTGAAGATGGGTAAACAACTGAAGAAAATTAATGTAGTTTTATTGAAGTCAGACAAAATCACATGGGAAATGTGGCATTAATTTTAAGCATATGGTATAAATGAGAAACCACTGGAACAAACTATTGAGACAGGACGTGGACTCACCATCTGTTGATACTATCAAAAATAAGACTGCATATCTTTCTGGAAAATAAATATTTTATACAACCACATGTTACTGAGCTCAAAACAGAAGCAGCTGCAGGAAATCTAAAGTCTGTGAAAATATACATCTTCAGAGGAGTTGTACTATGTTTTCTCTATCCTAAAAGTCTGTAAAGTTTACCCAGAAGCACATTTGGAGTGGTAAAGTAGTGTCAAATGACACATGAAAAACAGTCCATTGATATTGGTATGCAAAGTGATACAAAACAGACCATAATAGTTAAATTTTCTTTATGTGTGTGTGTACATAGATGTTTAAATAAGAGTTAAAAATGAAACATATATTTGAGGTTCTCTGTAAACTTAAAATAAAACAAACAAGAAAAAGGCAGTATTGTCATGATGTCTACAGCAAAATGGCTGTCATAATGTAAGTTAACGGGTGATACTGTAAATTATCAAGTGAAAGATTAAAATTACATAGCATTATATATCTGAAACATGGTACCGTGTATTCTTGCTTGTATTAGGATTTCACTTCTTCTAGTTTGTATTCTTTGCTAATTAAAATCAAATATCCACAGATGGAACCTACTTTACACACTTGACCTGTGTTACATTAGTTGAAATCAAGACTAACCCACTGCAGCTATGGAGCTGAAATCTGTTTTCCCTTTGTCACCAAATGCTGCAACTTCTGCAACCACCCATGACAGAAAACTGTCATCCTTCAAAAGTAATACAGGCTTTTCTCACCAGTAACTGAATTTTATGAACGGTGTAATTCCAGAAAGCCAAAACAGTTGAAAAAACCAATACAAAAATTCAGGTTATTTCCATTCTTATTTTACTCAGCATTGCTCAAAACCTCCACAGTCTCAACAGGCAGGAGTAATGTTATCAAAGGCAGGAATCTACATTAGAAATGCTTCTATCTGAGCTTGTCACCCCATCTCCATTTCGAGACAACAGAAAGAAATAAACACTTTAATGATGAAATTCTTCCTGTTTTATAGTTGCTGTCTATAATAGGGCAGATGAAAGTGCCTGTTTCATTTAGAGGAAGACAAGAATGGAAAGTGCAGCCTGGACTTCTAATAATAGGAGAGATTAATTCCCCTCAGCCTCTCTCTTTCTGGAACAGGAGAGTTCTGGAATATTTTAGTTTTCTAACCTTCCTTTATAAATGGAGATATGTCATGCAGCTCACTTAAATTAAAGCATTGACAAAAATCTTTAGCATTTTTACTTCAATAAGTAGTTTGAGTTGCAGCCTAGATTGCCCTAGAAACTTTTGGCAGATTGCAGCAGCTTAAGTGAAGGACCACTTTAGATACCTTGGAATACCTGAGACATCTGTAGATGGATGGAAAGTACAAGACAGAGTCTACAGGATACACATTACCTTCCAGCTAAAGGTCAAGGATAACTCACTGAGGCTAAAATGGCTATGATCTAAATCCTGACTTTCTTGTTGCTATCTAATTTTCCATTCCTTTGGTTTAAGGAACCCAAAATTACATCAGAATTTCTTTTGCTGTGTAGACCAAGTTGAGTTATCAATAACAAGGTAATCAGGAGTTGAAGTCAATGGTCTTTGCAGTTCCCTTCCAAATCAGGATATCTCAGACTTCTATGAGTTAAACAGGTTTTGTCTCAGCATTGGTAGGTAAGGATATGTCCCTCAGTTCATTGTGACAAAAACATGGCACCTCACCCAAATGTGTGCTCCTGTTCCACTATCATGCTCAATCTTTACTTGCAAAGTTACTTACATAAACATTATTGAATTTCCCTTATTTTTTAACATTTTTTTAAACATGGGGAGTCCCATATACTTCAAAGTTAAATCGTTACAGCACTGAGTCATAATTCTTCACATATTCTACACATAAAAAAACCCCTTTTGCTTTCCTGTATAGAATTTTGACTTAGACAGAATTGCTTTATTTAACCTGTTCTAACATGCAAAGAAGTAGTTCACATTATACCAGACTTTTATTCTCTTTTATCTCAAAATCTTTGCATTTACAAATATATTGTATTGAACATTTATTTTATATTAAATTTAATTATTAGAAACTATTCACAGTCATTTGAAATGCATTCCACGTTGATTGAAATAATTAGTGTAGGGCTACTCAATATTTACTTTAGATATGAATCTAGAGGGATTTGATAAAATTAATTACCAGGCACTAATTATAGTTAGGATATGAGTTAGGGTTTAATAAATATAATTACAGAGTACAATTGATAGATTCTTAATTAATAGATACTAGTTACCAAACATTGAAGAAAGATTATCATATTTCTGTGCAGGACATGCTATCCAGCACACTTTCAGTTCAGGTGGAAATAGGGACAAAGTACTCGGGGAGGGGGCTGAGAGGGAGTTAAAAACTGATAAACTAATTTGTTTCTATGTTGCATTTAAGGTATCACATCAATTAATGAAAACTGTCTTCTAAAAAAGGATATAGTCCGGCTTGTAGTGTATTGGTACATGGCACAATGGCTACAGGACATAATTCCAGAGATATTTAGCTGTTTAATAATGAAGATAGGCTACTGGTGGGCTTTTGGTATTACTTAGATGTTTCTAAATACTCAGCTTGGCACCTGTCCTCTTCTAATATGTGCCTAGCTCTTTCTAAAAATATAGCCTTCACTCTGTCTGTGCCTTGGTATCCTGCCTAAAAAATTGAGATAGTAATGTTTTCCTACCTTAGAAAAGTGTTGTCATTACAATTTTTCCAAAACCAGTGAAATAATCCACTAACAGAATATTAGAGGCCGTATAAATATTATGATAAATTGATGGAAGAATTCCTGTCCATTTTGCGACAGAAAGCTGGTCATGTTTTAAATTAAGTTTCTGCATTTGGATTTTTCAACCTGTTAGGGTTCATTGCACTCCACAGCTTTTAAACATGTGTCTACCTAACAATCCAGAAATGCAATTGCTGTATCATAGCCTGGCATTTGACCTGTGCACTAGTACACCACAGGAAGGATGGGAGTGAGAGGAGACATATTCTATTATTTCAAACTGTGAAGGGCAGGTTCATAAATTGCAGTTACTGACCAGCAGTAGAAAAGGGAAAGAAGTTGATTATTATTTGGATGAGAAGAAAACTGGGCTGTGATACCCTTTATGTTCCCTTACCCTGTCCTAAAAAATTATTTGAACAACACTCACCAGTTCAGCCTAAATCACAAATCATCTTTATCCACAAGAAATGAAATTTCACACTTACTCAGAAAGTAATGAAATTATGCAAGGACAAAAAGTAGCATATTTATATCATGAACAGCTATTCTGTCAAGAACTGAAATTTCTGTGTATTGCCTTTTTAAGAATTCATGGGGAAACTGAATTAAAGATGGGGTGTTTTGCCCTGGCACATTTTCTCCATTCATCTCACCTGAAAACTCTTCAAATTACTCTGAAACAACTACATTTCTCCAGGTGCTCTGGAGAGGTGCCTTCCAACCTAAATGATGCTGCAATTCTGTGAGTAATCATTTCCCAAAATCTAAAAGTGCAGTTGTGTCTTTCTATGACATTCAAGGTAATATTTATTTTTCAGTTTGCCCCTTTCAGAACACAACTAAATGCCCTAAGTAGAAGAGGTACTAGCTACTTTCTGCTCCCACATACCACGTGTTTGGGTGTTAAGCTGAAAAGCCTCATGATTTAGGCAAATAGGTAATTTCTTAGCTTCTAGCAAGAGTCCCACCTTCTCATAAAATTTTTTTTGAGAGAACAGGCCTTGAATACCATATTTTTGCCAATGTAGAAAAATTTCTTGCAATCTGACATTATTTTGCTGACATCAGCTGTACATCCAGCTGGTGTAAAGGTACACCTTGTTCACAGCAGCTCACTGAACCAGAAGTTTATCTGTTTGCCAAGTATCCCATAGTGAGAGTCAGATGAGAAAAGCATGAAATAAAGCCAAAAAAGGGAAGTTATTGAATCACAATATCACCCACACATTGTTCACCAATCAACTCCTCTCATACCTGCTGTTTAATGCTTATTCAGGTAAGACTCTATTAGCTAGTTTCAATATTTATTCTCCAGTTTTTTAAGTATGACTGTAAAATGCAAGTCTTTAAAATCCTTAAGTTCCAAAAAACCCCCATTTTTTTCTCCTAAACTCAATGTAAATTAAAAAAAAAAACACGCAAAAAATCCAACAAACTCTCAACATTTTAGACTTGCCATAAGCATTGAACTGTACTAAGTTTATTAAATTAATTAGATATCCTTTAGTTCTATTAACTTTTTTTGTATGCCATTTGTAATGGCCAAAAGACTGTAAAATAATGTCTTTCCATTTATCAGTGTCTTCATGAAATAATACTGAGCTCCTACTATTGCCAATGACAAAGTTCCACAAGAGGTGATGACCAAAGATTCTTTCCTCTTTCCAGACCATGTGTGGCTCAAATTGACAAATTACATGATCTCTAATCCTCTGTGGCTTTCCCAGAGAGGTGGGTGTAGGCTGAGGGTATAAAGCCGTTCCTGCAACAATAACAGTGGGAAATCTGGGAATGAATAGTGTCTTGACCACTGTATCCCAGTTTAAAGAGAAAATGCTTCTTTCAGATCTACAGTATAGACAGCAACCCATTAGCCAGTAAAAACTACTTTTATTCATAAAGCTCCACCCTTTCATAGATAAATAATCATCTCTCCTGAGGGGTTGCAATTTGTAGTTTCACAGGATCTAAGTTTCTAGGGAGCACAGAGGGGTGTATTCATTATTGATAGTGATGGAAACAGATGGGAAAAGGGCAGGGATAATGAATAAAAAGAAAGGAGAAAGTTGTTAACAGGAATATAGTCCAGGTTTATAGACTAATTCCTCCATTTAAAATTTAGAAAACCATGTGAGATGCATCCATAGAGAAATGAGAGGGAATAAAACACCCAGCATTTAAAATGGATACAGGGCAGAAAACACCATTTATTTACAATTATTTTTTTTTTTGCCCCCTTAAATGAACTGTCACGGTGGCAAGGGAAAGAGAGTGATCTTTCATATGCTTGCAGTAAAATGAATTTAAATATGTAAAGACAGGCTGGGAATAGCTGCCAAACTGTGACTGTAAACTGCAGCTCTTCCTTTACATTCTTTCTCTTCTACAGCCTACCTGGAAGGCAACAGTAATAGACTCTTGTGCAATTTCTTTCTGCCTTTCTTCTTCACACTAAACAGTGCTGACAGACACATCACTGCAAGTTTGTCTCTTTATCCAGCAGTAGTACACACCTTAAAGGAGACCTTTAAAGTCTGAAGAGTGAAAGAGCCTCCTCCACCCACTCCTCTTCTTTCTCCTGTCATTATCACACCATAGTTTATTGCTTTTCAGAATTTCCTCTCTCCATCTCTTCCTCACAAGGTGATCTCACACAGAAGTGTATAGCAAAAAGATACTGGCACCATGGGGCAAACTTGTCAAATGCTCCATGTTTCCTCTTTGTGGGTGAAATCTTGGCAATGAGCAGACAGTACTCCTCTCTGTGCATCATATGCATCCCCTTGTGCAAAATACACAGTACATTCAAGACAAATGCTCAGCTGAAAACAAGGTCAGACAGAAATCCAGGCAAGGAATAAAATGTGTAAATGAAAACTTCCTATTTTGTCCTTTTGGTTCACCTATAAACTTATTTATAACCACTAGCTAAGTAATTAACTGTCTCTTCCTCTTTTTTCTGTACAAATTAATTTGTGTGCTATTATATACAGTTGTAGCATTTACAGAAAAAATAAATGTGTGTGTTCAAACTCAACAAAGACAATTTCAGTTTGAACCAGGAATTCCACAGTGCAGTCTCAGTTCGACAGTGGAGAAGATGTCCTGCTCAGACAAGGCAAGGACTGTTTGTCACAGCTTCCCTTCTCCTCAGATCCAGCCTGCTTGGGCCAGCAAAGATCAGCAAGTATCTATGAACTTCTGCAAGTAGGAAATCCATGTCATTAGTATAAGGATTTCGGTGACCCCCTCAACTACCTCTTTAGAAAAATGACTGGGGCTGCAGCTGGTTAAGGAGATTTAAATTGCTGTTAATTCTGTTTGGTTTGTTATTTACGAAAGGTGCATTTCGCAACATTACATACCATATTTGTTTGCTGAGCTGGTTAAACAAAATGAGTGAATGAATGAATGAATGAATGAATGAATGAATGAATGAATGAATGAATAGACAGAAGTTTCTGAAAGCAAAAGGTGCCTCATCTCATTTCCTTTCTGTTCTGATCATAGCTCAGTTTCTATTAGCACTCTTCTTGGCCTGTGCTTCTAAACCCATGAGAGAGTTTGCAGCCATTATTTCCCACAACCCTCTTAATATGTTTTCCACCACTAACACACATTGATCAGGAGTTCCCAGAAATATTATGTCTACTGTTGATTAAGACATCACATCCTCCTGTCTATGCCACTGTCACTTCTTTACAATTACACTGCTAAACTGAGCATGTCCACATTGAGATTAAGAGCTTAGCAGGAATGGACATTTCATCTAGAAAATAAGAATGGTCAGAGTTACAATCAATAGTCTGTCCCACACTTGTCAGTACAGCAGACTAGGATGTTTAGGGTGTACCAGTCCTCACAGCCAAGAAAATGACGCGACAAGACAGATTAGTTTCCTAGTTCTTAATGACTGATTACTTGCTTCTGACTGGACTTATTAAATGTAATTATTTGTGTCAACCTGGAGCAAAGCTTGGACCCCTCTACACAGAAGAGCAGAAAAATATGCAATAATTGCTCTTCTACTCTAAGATTTTTCTTATAATTTATTAAGACCATAAATGCAAGTTTTGCTAGTAGTTTAAATCTTAATTCATTTGTTCACAGTTTTTACCTACCATGAGGTAAGTAGAAGCATGTCCTTAGGAAAAGTGGCTTTTTTCTGTCTTTTGTCTGGATACTGGCTTCTTAGTGGAAAAATCTGGCTCTGGATATTGTCATAGGCAGAGTTTGCTGAATGATCCTACTCTGTGCAGATTTATCAATGTTTTTATTCCATCATCAAGCTGGTAGATTTGTTTCCACCAGCAGGATAGAGATTAGTCTGAAACATCATAATGATCCAATAGCAGGGGGAAGATTATTATAAGGACTCACCTTGCTCGTCTGAATGTGTACCTGATTCATTTTTCTCTATTGCAGAGGATCAATTCTAGAGGTGTCTAGTACCACTCCTGTTGACTTTTAGCCTTTTTTAAGAAGAATTTTCATTTTAAAGAGTTTATGACAAACTAGGCATCTATAAGGCAAATAGGCTTTGAGGTGGACATTTTCCACTTTTTATTTAGACTGAACGGTCAATTTTCAGATTAAACAAAAAAAAAAAAAGACATCCACTTGTCTGCTATGAGAACAGCAAACTTCCCTAGCTTTTGCACATTGACAGAATTGCTTTTACTTTCCAGGTAACTAATCTTGCATCCTTTATAAAACTGCTCTTCTTGGTGCTTGACTTCTTATTTTGAGGATTAAAAGCCATTGCTGTTTAGAAGATATCTTGTTTTTTCCCCCTCCATTCAGTAATAAGATGGATTAGGAAATGCAACCCATCTCCCTAACCATCAACTGTCCCAATCTTTAGGAAAAATTCTATGGGTTTAAACACTTTCAAAAACTTTGGAATAGCTTTTTCAGACTCTGTTAGCCACACTTTGAAAAATAAGTGCTTTCTAAAATGGCAGGGGAAAGCAAGACCAGTTCTATTTGTTAATGCTTAAGTTTCTGGCCTTAAAGTCCCACTCATTAAGAGGGTTTGTATTCACATGAAGTTCCTTGGCTTCATTAGGGAAAGGCTTTATTAGAGTCTCTACATTTTGTCACTTGAGAAACAAAACATATGACATAGGCTATGATTAAATATAGAAATTCCTCAGCTGGACCACCGAAGTCATAGGGGTTCAGCTGGAATGAGGACACATTTTTATTCTCTAGGATAGAGCTGGGCAATCAGAGGTTTCATGAGAGCCTGAAAATTTAATGTAATATTCATAGCCATTGTCTTTTTTTAATGTAAATCCTACATTCCTATAGAAATCAATAATATGAAATCTCAGATTCCTTTCTCTGGTGTGTGTCTCTTTCAGTTTCAGTTCTCTGGCTACAGAGAATCTTGCAAACATGGCACAGATGCACACTGCAGATGATGGACAACAAGGTAAGTAATAAGATGCTTGCTTCTGTAACACAATTTCATTGTTCCTGATTCTCATTTCCTGAATAGTGAGACTGCCACTATTGGACTTTTGCTTATATTTGAATATCGGGCTTGCTGTCAACACAGGTGGTCTTCTGGTGAAGGGTAATATTTAAATTAGTATGGTCTTGAACATGTACTGAAACAATTTACTCGAAAGGCTGCTGAGTCCAGTGTTTGAGGAAAATCTAAAAGCATGGGAACTGTTGCTTAACCCATCAGTTGAAGCCCCCAGGCAAACATAATACATGAAAACTAAACAGTTAAATGAAGCAGAAAGGCAACATATGCACCAAGTCCTTCTTAGTCTTCTTTTTTTTATCTTTGTTATCATTTTGCTACTATGACAGAACTGCAGACACTCGAAGAACCAAGAAAATGAAATCTCAGATTTCATTCAGCACCCAAGAAGGACTGGTATATTTTTCATTTAACATTAAAGAATTCTATTGAATTGTGAACAGCAATACCATCCTATAGGAAATAAAACCTGAGATGAGACTCTCATTATCATACCAAACTCAGGTGTCCACCTGTGCACAACAGGCTCAGTTCTGCTACCTCAACACTGCCTTTTCAAACCCTCTGGTTAATTCAAGAGATCCACAAAAGGGCTCATGGATCTGAAAAGGGGCCTGCTGGAGGAGATTTGCATCCTTTTGAAGCAGCACTCAGCTGCCAGGGGATACAGTATAGCTTTTCAAACAGTACTAGGCACCTATGTTTACGAAACTGAATCAAGATCATTATATATGCTCCCATTATCATTAATGGAGATGCAATCAATGCAATCTATAAAGACCAGAGAGCTGGAGAGACTATGATTTGTATTGATTAGGTCTTCATTGATTGTAACAGGATCACAGACACCTAATGTAACAATAGACATCTGTGCTAGATAACAAAATTTAGATTTCTTAATCTTAAACTGATCCAAACACCCTATCAACTTCATTTAGAGAGTAGGAGTAGAAATAAATGTTTCTTGAAAGTTAGAAGCAGTTTCAAATTAAGTAATAAATGAGAAAATGTCACTGTGTAGTGAGAATGTGATTAGATTTTTAGCAGAATTTAATGAAAGTAGGGAGAAATATAAAAAAGTCTTATTTGGTCAAGTCCAAGGTCTGTACAGCCCAATATCTCACCTCCCACAGTGACCATGAGCCAATGTCAAGGGAAATGTAAGAACAGGGTAAACATGGTATTACCAGGATGTTCAGTATTGCTGTGATCACAATTCCATTCTAAATAAGCCTGATATTAATGATACAGATACAAACCATAGGTATGCACCTATATTACATCTCAGTAAGAGTTTGAAGCTCAAAGATTTGGAAGAGGAGTCCTACCTCTCATTTGACTGTCACCAGAGATTTTCAAAAATATATCTGTTTTTACAGGAGCTGAGAATTTTTGGCTTCTGACTAGATATTTTATGTGAAAAGAACATTTTATTATACACCAAAGTATGTGTTATGAGATCCATCCCCAGATAACTCTATATGATTAGCAAAAACTAATTGTGGTTATGAAAGAAACCTCCCCGTGTTTTCCCAGAATTGTGCTAATCTGCAAAATCAATCTTCCATTTTAAAATGTGCTCTTACGCTCCCCCCTCCCCTCCTTTCTTTGCACTGAGAACTTTCAGAAAACAGCCTTGTCACATATTGACAGTGATGAGACGGGGAGCTGACCTATTTGACTCAGTGAGCTGAGGACTTCAAAGATGAACTGCAGTAAGTGAAGCTTGATCAGTTTATGGGAGGGATTGCACGTCTGTGCCAGTGGCAGCAGAAGCTGGAACTGGTGATCAAAAAAGACCTTCTAGCGCTGTATTCTTAATTTAATGAAACTTGTTTAAACACAAGGGTTTTTTTCTGTATTTTTGTTTTGTTTGTTTGTATTCTTTGTTTTTAATTGCCCCTTTTTGAACAGAAACATACTGAGGAAACAAAATTACCTACTTCACAAAACACACGAAGGAGCAAAATTCAAACCCAAAAGAGAAAAGAGATACAGATGGAAAAGCCAAACTGGCTGGTATTTAGATATTCTACAGCTATTCTAATAAAGCAACACGCTTATGACATTACAGCAACACAGTATCAAATTACTTACATCCATATTACTGGATTCTTCTACCAAATATGAGAGCCACTGGAAAACATCCAGTGTGCCTCATCCCTGTCCTGCTCTGACTCTTGCACTGTGGCTTGGAAATGTTTGGAAAAAGACAGGTTGGACAAACCAAAATATGTCAGAGACTACTGTAATCTTTAGATAGCACAGAACACCAAATTCCAGGTTTGACTCTTGGACACAATATTGATACTGCCCTTATATGTACTCTATACAAACCACATACACAATGCAAACAACAGGGATATACCCAAGTATGTCCCAGTCAACCAGGAAAGTTATTGAATATCAGCATGGTCTTAACTGGTGACACAGCACAGACCAGCTATGACCTTCCATGTGGATTCTGAGTGCTTGTTACCAGGTAGTTTTCCTTTCAAGCCTGAGCAACAGTGTTGTTGCAAACTTTACAACTAACTCATCATCTCTGTTTGAGTGGCAATTAAGACACGTACTATGTGGATGTAGGCATGAGCATATATTGGTTTTCTTCTTATTTATATTCTTGTCTCTTTCTGTTATAAAATGAATGCCAATGAAACTGCAACTGGGGAATGTTAATGTGGACACTGAAACATTAACTTCTCAGATATTTTTGTGATCTTAATTGTAAAGTCTTAAATAACATTGACAAAGCTTTACTCTGTATCGATTCTATTGTTATACTAAACTCTTCATTATGTGAATTTGTGAATGCTCACAAGAGTCAATCATAATTACGCATGGCCCAATATAATTGAAATCAAAACAATGAATCGATTCATGCTGTACAGTGCATTACATCTATCAATCTCTGTGCGGCAATCAACCAAAAATGAGATCTGTATATTAGCATGTTAGTTATTTAAGTATTAAGCAATGGTAAGCAAATCTCCAGAAGTCCTCTTCCCATAGATTCACATCAGCAGAAGATTAACTGATTTTGGATGTATATCCCCAAAACTCCAAGGAATTATAATCAAAACAACAAGGCCAGATTGCCTTTTCATTTAAACTGTAAAACAAACAAACAAACAAACAAAAAATCAGTACATTTTATTCTACAAAACCATGTTCCTGAAAGTCTTACTTTTAGTTCCACATAAATGGAATACAAGTCAGACAAATTTCATAAATGGAATGGTACTGCTTTATCTGAATCACTGATATGGCATTTTGAAGTAAAGGCAACATACTGCTATTAACAGTGACATGGATTGTTTAAATGACATTTGGGGTTTTGTTTTGGTTTGGTTGGTTGGTTGGTTTGGTTTGTTTTTTTTTGTTTTGGGTGTGAGTGGTTTTGGTTTTGGTTTTTGGGGGTTTTTTAGCCGGTCCTGGAAGTATGCTTAACAAATTGTGAACCAAAGAAGTCTAATGAAAAACTAAGGTTAAGCTTCAAATTTATCCAAAAACTATTAGCAACAGTAAAACATATGTAGGTATTTGGTAACCTTAGTGCAGTTCCTACTAAACTACGATTTCTTAGAGAAGCTGCAATGATTCCTAGTCCTACTTCCTAAAACAGCAAAAGATGGCAAGTGTTAGGCAAGCTGGAGTAGCTGTGATCAGCTGGTGAGTTAACCATGTGTCTGATATTACATTATTATAACACCAAAAGAAAAATCAGTCACAGATAAGTTAGGGAAGAAAATGGGGACAGATTAAGTTCTCGAATTTTATTTCATCCTGGAGATGGACCCAGGTGCAGCATCTACTGACTTTTTCCCAATAATTGAACAATTCAAGAACACAAATTATGTACAATTCTGTCCAATTCCTGTGCCAATCAGATGGAATTAGGCATGCTTAGAGGGATGTTTATCCCATTCCAATGAGATATGGATTTCTGCTATAATGTTGCATAGACAGTTTATATTGCATCGCTTTTCTTTCATCTTTCACAACAGTTCTTTATATTCTTCAAAATTTTGAATTCATATAGTTCTGAGTTATCTAAAATGACATAGTAAAGCCAGGTTGTAATCCTAGGCAGAAGAAACCCATCAGTACAGTTGTCTTCCATGTTTATTTGAGGTATGGATGTTTCTGTTTAGACTCTACACTTGGGCTAAGATAACTTCTCGCACACTGGCCTTCAAACTGGGCGTAACATACCTCCTGGGTGTCAAAGAGCAGATTATCAATGTTCCTTCCTAGAACAAGAAGAAAAGTGGTAAGCCACATGAAAACTTCTTTTGTTTTGTCTTTCTTCCTCCTCATTCTCCCCCACCTGATAGACCATGAGTATAGCAGTATTTCTTTTTTCTCATGAAAAGCAACTGGTTCCCCACTCCGGAGTTCATAGTCCTGTTCCACTGGACAAGGAGGGAGAAAGAGAGAAATTTGTGTTTCCCCATAGAATCCTTCTCTACCACAGGCCTCCTCAACTTCTACCCAAAGAGATAATTTCAAGAGAGGAAATAAGTTTAATTTAGCCCCTGAGCTTTTTCTTTCCTCATTTCTCTGATGAGATGTTCAATTCACTCCATTTTGTTGTCAGATTTGTGACATAGAGACCTGTCTCTGAGCAATGAGTCTAAAGCCAATATCTCATTTCACATAATCCACTAAGCAGTCATCACATGGTAATGTTTTCCAGTCACTATGGGTGCAATGGCTGTAAGCTTTCATCTATAAATTCTTTTTTAGTTGCTCATTTCTGTCAAGCTGGTCTAATCTACTTACACCTGGCACATTAATTCTTATCTTTTCCTTGCAACATTGTAATTATATGTTATTTCCAGCAATAATTAATTCTCTCTCAGGCGGGCTTTTTATAGCTTATAAGTCAAAGTGGGCTGCACCATACTAAATAATTAATTCAGACTGTGTTTTATGTCATGACATACACACAGCCCCCCGGGTATAATAGTTAGAGAATTCTTTTGAGAAGAAAGTCCTTGGCTTCCAAGGGTTGTACAGACCAGAAGGCACCAATTATAATAGTCATTTCTCTCAGACCAACAGTAGGTGTATTCAGTTCTTCATACCAGCAATCTATTTATGGCAGTTATTTCCAGAAAGTCTTGCTATAGTATTAACCTACAAGAACATGCAGCTGCAGACCATATGAATAACTCCAAACAGTATGTAAGTCCCTTCAGAAAGCCCTGCAACAGTTCACATGCCTACAATTGCTTATATTTCTTTGGCTTTTTAATTGTACAGAAAAGGGACATTCACATAAAAAAAGTGATATGAAATTGTAGCTATGAGGTATTGACAAGCCATGCACATAGAAAACTCAATCATTAAGCAGAAGTAGATAGCTAGATTTGCTATCTTACCTAGAGGAAATGTAATCTCAAATACCTACCTAACCACTCATACAGCAAAGAAGAAAATTAAGGAAAAAAAAAAAAAAGAGTACTTTAAAACTAGCCAGGAGAACAGATTAGGTAACAGAAGCCTGAAAGTTGCTGTATGCCTAAAAGGATTTGCTGGAATCCAATAAGATAATGTTTGAAAAGTAAAAGAACTCTATTAATAGGAAAAGTATAATTACCAATCATGAGTTATAAAGAATGCAAATATATTAAACACAGAATTATAACACACACCTCTTTATCAGGGAAAGGATAGCAACTGCACAAGACAAAGATCAGAGAGTAATATTATATAGAAAATATGAATAGTAGCAATTTAAATTTCTTGTGCATAATGAAGGATCAAAAGAGAACATGTTTAAGGAATATTATTTCCAGATACCTTAAAGCAATATCTTCCAAATTTGCTTTATTTTTGTGTTCTCTAAGCAGATGGTGTGAGCAGTTTTAGTATAAATACTGGGTCCTAATTTCCTTTTTGTCCATACAAAGCCTTTCAGCTCTTTTAGGAGTGGTCTCACTCCAGCTACAGTACATTAACCAGTAGCACCACATGTCCCATCATCACAGGATGACTCAAGAAGTCAGACTAAGCACTGTAAATTTACTCCTGTGGGATCATGTGGTCAGCAACGAAGAATAGTCCAGAGCAAAGTAATATTGAATTTTACTGATAGGAAAAAACTCTCTACCATAAATTATTATATAAATAGTAAAAAGATCAAAAACATATGTATCCTGTTGAAAGACCTAAACAGTCTAGGAAAATCTTGACTAAAATTGACCATGACCTTTTTTTTTTTTTTTCTTTTATTTAATATTTTGTCCTATTGATCTGTCTTATTTTCTGATTCCAGTTGTGCTGGATTGGACAGCTCAATAGGAATCTATTATAGCAGTGGGCCTGTAAGTCTAAGTCCTTTCTGAAGGGTATTTGTGTGGCATGACATTTTCCTTTCTTCTTGAATGAAAGAAATAGTCCTGTGCAGCTGGATTAATAATAGGCACATGTGATTCACTCAACGACAATCAATTAAAATATAGTAAGATCCTTCATTCAGCAGTTGCTGCCACTAGCTCTGTCTATGTTGCTTCTAAGTATGTGATGATCCAAGTCAAGGGTTTTCTTTGCATCTGTTTTGAAAACAGAAGAGGTTCAAGTAAAGGCAATCCCAAATCTGCATTCTTTAGATAACAACCATGAAGCAGAGCTGGTAGTTAAAACATGAACACTATATTTGAGAAGGGACTGATGGTTACAGTGCTATTTTGAAGGGGAGGCAGAGAGTGAGCTCTACCTTCTGACACAGTCCAGGACTACTGGACCACTGGACTACAGCATATTGACTCCTGTCCCCACAGACTAATACAGAGTGGAAAGGAGCATAAGAGTATTTCAGGCTGCTTTAAAGTACCTGTGCCAGATTTGAATCTCACTGAGGGAGGAATGTGTCAGCCAAAGGAAGAGAACTGCACAGAGCCAAGGATGTGTTCTTCAGTAATGAGGCAAGGGTAGAAATGCTCCATGAATGCAACCAGTCCTAATGGCAGGTTGTCTGTACACACCCCCCCAAGGAAAATGCCTTGACTTTTCAAATTTCACCAGGAAATATCAAGTCCTGCAGTTACCAAGATATTCCTTCACTAGCTTTATTTGCATGATAAAGTTCCAACCATCAAACATCTCTGGACACCACAAGCATGTTAACAGACTGACAATTAATAATAACCTTCAGCAATATGGCTGCAAGGTGGCCCAGAGCACTCCCGCAGCCCCTCAATATGAAAAGCACTGGTAATATTTTACTTTGAATCTGCGGTAGATGGGTGAGAGCTAAAGAGTCTGAAAATATTAATCATTTCTGCAGCATACCAGTAATGAAAAGTCCATGACATGCTTTTTGTCTACTGTGGCTCTCAAAGAGGTCTTGGAGAATAGCAAGGGGTTTACTCTATGTTTTCTCAGGAAAATTGGTGGATGTTTTGGTCCTACCTGTGTTGAAATATTTTTTTTCCCAGCTGAGTTAAAATTTAAAGGGTTATGTTCAATCAAGAAAAAAGAAAGCCTTTGGATATAAAGAAAAAAACACATACTTTTCACCCTCCAAATGATAGAATTCCTAAGAACTGGCAAAAAACCAAGACTATGTCAACTTCTTGTCTAAATATGAAAGTTTCTTGACAGCTTCATTATGCATAATTTTTTACATCCCATGAGGGTCCTGATGCCTATAAAGAACACACTTGCTGTCTCCTTTCCCTCACAGGAGGAAGGTAAGTGCAGTTTCTTAAAAAGACTGACTAAGGAGCAAGCTGAGATTCCTTGCATTTTGCAAACTGTCTCACAAGGTCATTAGTGTTGTTATAGCTGTTTGTTCATTGTCTGAGTTATACCATGGCATCTGACCACATTACAAGCATTAAAATAAAATATCTAAAATAGGTAGCTATAATTGTCATCTTCCTATTAACCACCTCTACTTATCATACAGGGAGAAGAGACCTGCAGAATATTGTCTTAGCCCTGCTGATCTGAAGAGACAGGGTAAGACTCATCTCACTTTCTGAGCAGCAATAAGCCTCTGCCATAAACAACACTCAAAAGCAAAGTCCTTGAAATTCCATGCATTCAGTCAAAAATTTAAATCTGAGGATTCACATATCAAAATATCTTTTCTGAGCTGGGCTGTGGTGATGGCTACAGATAGTCCCTTGAGTCACAGATATATATGGTGAGATTAGGAGAGGAGTGACCTGAATGTATGCTGCTACCCTGGCCTTAAGGAAACTTGAGTGTCCTGGACACTACTAATTCAAATTTACAGAAAATATTTATGAATTACAATATACTAAAGCTGTCTTCAAATTTCCCAAGGAGCTCATTAAAAGTTAGCAAATGACAGATTTATCAATGTCTTTTAAGCATAATATCCATTCTATGCAATGCATGGAGAAGGAAAGAAAACTTGTATAAAACAGTAAAAAATATGCTGATGCTAGTAAAGATGCCATTATAATGCACATACAGGTTGGTCAAAATAAGGTTTATCTAGAAATGATAACACAGGAATTTACTGATTTTTAAGGGCAGAGGTCTGAATCCCACATTTTTTTACTGTCTTAACTCATATGAGCTCTTGCTATGTTACATATTTAGATGCAAAACTAACCTTATTTGAAACACATTTTCAAGGCGTTGCCTTCTGATTTAAAAATAAAACAGAAATTTCACCTGCACTTTTAAAACAGTGGCATGGAAATGAAATGTAATTTCCCTAAATGTCAAGATTTCCAAATTTGATTGGGAATATGTTGCACATGCATTTTATTTCTGTCTTACTGCAACTATCTGATTTGTTAGTAATTTAGATTAGGAGAGCTGAAGGGCAAAAAATATAGCAATTTCCTGCTATTTCGTTGTCTCCAAAGCAGAAAAAACGTGTAACATGAATACTGCAGATTCCTCATGTTTTAAGTGCTGCTTGACTCAGTCCTTGTGTACTGTCATGCATACCCCTTTCTGAAATGAAATTCTCTTATTTTGTGTCAATGCAAATACAAATAATTCTGCATCAGAAAGGATGGAGAAAAGTTAAAATCATTCAGACTCTGTCAGCATGATGCATCTGGCTAAATACAGATGCCTACAATGCAGATATTTGCATCAATGATACCAATGAATATACTCCTTTCATACCTGATGGAGAAAAATTGCCCCTAGAGCTCAGCCAATTTCATCCTTTTGTTGCAAAGGAGACAATGTGCAAAAGAGAAAAAAAAAAAAAAAAAAGGCTCTGGAAGTGGCTCTTCCTCTTTTTCCTCATCATCAGCTAAAGGAGTCCAGATAGCATTTAGGTGTAGATGTCTGCTTTGCAGGTATCTAAAGTTAGGTGAGATGAATCTTATCCAAAGTGGATGTCAACCTTTCCTGTATTTTCACTGTGTTAATTAAGAGCTGGAATGCAGATTTTATTCGTCATATACTGAATGTTCTGGTTTATCTGTTATCATCTTTATGTCCATCACTTAAATTCTGTCATTTCATTCTGCTTCCAGGACTGATTTCAGAGTTTTTCACATAAAGGAATAACACAAAATAAACTTCCTAAATTTTAAGACTATATGATTATCTTAAAGGCTATTTTTTAAAATACTGAAATAATTGACAAAATACGTCTTTAACAAGGATTGTGAGTACAGTTTTTCAGTAAACTTTGCATGCTATTGGGAACCCCTGTTTTGGCTACAGTGGCACAAAATATGCATCTACTACTAAATGTGCTGTGTGAACTTCATAAATAAAAGGGAAATCATTTTAAAGCCTTCCCATTAAAAGTTAGTTGTGACCTCTGCAGTTTACAGGAATATTTATTGGGGGCTTTTTTAGGAATGGTTCTCATAAATGGTCTTTACCTGCCTTCAAAGCAAATGCTGGTATCCAGTGTGCAGCAAGCAATGTGCTAGAGAAAAGAGACATGGTAAATACAAGGAGCTGCACTGACTGGATCAGACTGATTTTCTGGTGAAGAAGAGTAAATATTTAACCCTCATGCACTGAATGAAGAGGAGATTCCACAGCACTCCACAAGCTGGTTTCAGTCTGGGTAGTTTTCACAGCTTTACCAGTGACTTTAATACTGTCTGCACGAACCTGACTATTTTAATGCATTCAGTCCAGGGATTTTACCCAAGAAATCTAGACTGAAAAAATATTTTAGGTACCTCTAAAGGCTCTGGTCCTGGAGGCCCTGGCAGTATCGTGGATATTCCCTTACCAAAACCTGATTTTCATCATTCCACTAGCCAAAGGAGCAATACAGAGACCAAGAGGCAAAGGTGCATGTTAGAGACTGCAAGTAGAGATGTGTTTGGAAATGCTGCCTCAGTTAGAGGTGCCTTTCCTCCAATTGGAAATGCTGCCACCAGTCAGACAATATTATATGGTTGATCTATCCAGATGTGACATGCCATTGCAACAAAGCTTCAGCCCAGGATACGGACACTATTTTCTGAAAAATGTGATTATAATAGTTCAAAACAAAAGGACTTTCTGGGTTTTTTTCCTTCTTCTTAAAAGTTTTTAAATCCATTTACCAAGTGTCAGAGCCCATGAAATAGAATGATGTAGGGTGCTCAAGTTAAGATGCTGTAGCAGAAATACAGGAAAAACCTGGGTAATTTCCCATTACCTGCTAGTATCAAATACTTGAAATCTGGCTGCTCTGCTTGAATCACAATAAAGCCCTTTTTTCCCCTGTGAGAAGCAACAGAATCTTAACCAGCTTCATTATTTCCACTTCTCTGATGCTTTATTTTTGAAATTATTAACTAGTGCATTACTGGAATCTGGTGTTTCATATCCATATGCAAACATAAGGAATAAATCTGCCAGATTTTCATTATTAGAGCTTTAAAAGTGTTAAGACCTTTAAACCTTGCATCCTACTGGATATTCTTTTCTACTTGTCTTTCCCTGACTTCTATTATAGTTGTTTTAGTGGGTGAGAAAATACAGGTATAGCACAGCAAGTTATCCCAAGTTAGCTGAGTATCTTTTGCACAGGCTAAAAAAAAATTTAGCACTCTGCTTTCGTACTGCAGCTCTTTAGCCTCTAGAGTATCCATTTCCCTTACACTGAACTGCTCATCTCCCTTTCTGTTAAATTTCTGGAAATGCTGAAATGTCTTGAAACATTTACCCCTCTGGTCCTTCTGAAAGCCTTATCTGTGTCAATAAGGAGTTTCAGCCTCTTTGCAGGTACGTGAGAGAGTACTTGAAAGGGGTACTCTTGCAGCAATACATGCTGTGTAGGTATCTATACCTTCTTGTCTCTTATTTTAAAAATCTCTGGTCTAGTAAGAGTATGCTGACAGGAAATAATTATCTGTCCCTGACAGTATAAAATCTGGCTCTCTTTTCATTTGGCATATTGAAGTCTGCAGAAAAAAATGCAAGAGTTTGAAGACTGGAAGAGCAGCAAACTAGCCTATGAATTTTGGAGAGACAATTAAGATAATAGAATTTGAGGGACTTAAACTTCCTCACATATGTGTCTATACATACACGAGGATCAAGAGCAATGTCTTACCAGCTAAAAAATAGCCTGAGACATAACCGTAAAATCAGACTCAGAACTGTTTTCTTATCTCGAGTTCATGCTTTCCTCACAAGCTCCCCAACTTCCTCATCTGAGATGCACATAGTGGTGGCACTCAACACATTTTCCAAGTTACCATTCAGTAAGGGAACTAAAGGGAATTCTGGCTGACCAGGAAGACTTCTTTGTGACTTTGGGCACTTTCAGGGTTAAACAGCGGCACAGTGATGCAAGTTGAATTTTATTAAAAAAGATGGAATATTCAGATATGTGTCAAAGTCCTTCAGAGTTGGAATAAGCATTGCAATTCTTCCATGAGGACTTTGCATGCTAAAAGAGATGATTTTCCACAGGACTGGGAATGGGAGGCAGGGGAAGAGGACTTTTGGTCTGTGAAGAAATGGTCGTGTGGTACTTAAGGGACTGTGGAAAGCTTCAAAACCTATTATGGGGCATACAGGTGACGGACCAAAGGTGGGCAAGTGAGACATCTTGACCATGATCCTCATGCCTTGAGGATTCAGTTCAGGTATGAGTTACTGGAGAACACTGGGCTTTGGGAACCACTTGCTGTTTAGACTGGGAGAGGCCCATGTTTTGTGTCTCTATATCCCACTAGTAGACTTCAACCTTCATTGACTGGAGAAGATGAGCACTGTGAGTGCTGAGTGTCATTACGAGAGTGTGAGGAGGTGCTCCTTTTCCTCTCCATATTGACATCTGTGGCTGGTCCTGTTTATCTTTTGTGTACACGTGTATACCTGTGTCTCTCTACTTACCTGACCTCGGACATGGAGCTGTAGAAACCTTGCAACTACCACGCCACAAAGGAGGAATGCCCCTGGGGTGTGTAGCTACCTGATGAAGCTGCCTCTACGAGCCCCACCTGGGCATTCAGAGCCACCAAACTAGGCAAAGGATGTATCCATCCAGATAAGCAGTGGGAAAGCAGAAGGAATACCTGAGGGCATCTCACATGGTAGCAAATGTCCATACAGGTGGACTGAGACTCAGGTGTTTGAAGAACCTGAATCCCAAAAGTAACATTACACAAAATTAATCAGAAACCTTCTCATTATGAGTATTAGTTGGGTTTTTTTTGTGGCCTACACTTGCAATGTATGTTTGCTTGCCCGAAGGAAAGGTTCTGGTCTCCTTACATGAAAACAGAGATCACCGTCATTATTCTTCCCAAGATGAGTGCTAACTTACTACTGTATTTTACACAGGAGTGGGTGTTTTTCAGAAAAGATATTTCTAACCTTCCCTGCACACTGCAACTACTGGGAATACCTTGGGAAAGCAAGTGGCAAAATGCTTGCTCCACACTCAGCACAGGTAAAGCTGTGTACAGTTCATTTGGGTTTACAATAATTCATTGTAAACAATTGCTACATTGCTACAACAAATTATTCTTTTTGACCTTTTAATTTATAATTTATTTTTTTTAATGAGGTTATATGGCAAAAGGTCATTAAATAGCAGGTCTATTTTAAAAAAAACATGACCTTCTCACTCTTTTTCCAGCTGTGATCCAGAGGGGCACCAGGCCTTTCTTCACAAATCTTGACAGTGGGAGCTGTTAATCCTTGCATGGAGCAGCAAGAGACATCATCTGGTTCTCCAGGGATTTATCTATCACAGCTCTTTCACTTCCTCTAGCTTGCTGCCCCAGTCCCTGCTCTTGTCCTTTGGCCTCAGTATTTAAGCAATTGTTAAGTCCCAGATAACACAGTGATAAACGTGGTGAGAAAGGCAGGTGGTTTTTCACTGAGGGCTGTGAATGCATGAAATGACAACGCACCTGCTGCTCCAGTGAAGCTTTGTTGAACTCAAGTAAGGTAAATGTTGATAGAAAGGGAGAGCTAACTTGCTGTCCAGTTGCTTACTCTTAATTTCCTTCAATGTAATGGTTCTCCTCTCGTTGAGTAGAGTGTGTGCATTGTTTCTTACTGTTCAAATTCCAACAGTATCAATTAGATGCTAGCTTTGTGGGTTTTTTTCCTTCTTTCTTTCCCCCAAACAAAGTAAATAAACATTTTTCTTGCATTTTTAGCCATGAGTATGCTTTTGATCCATTTTTAGACTTCCTCTGAACCCTGTCTTTCTCAGCACTATCCATTAGCCAAAGTTTAACATTCTGGAACTTCCAGCTTGACTTGAAAGCTGTATGTTAAATTATGCAGCTGAATTCCATCAGTCAATTTCTCCTTTGCTGTCAACACATCAGCTACATTTTTTACTGTCTGAACAAGCTCATCCCATATAACAGGCTGCAAAAACATCAGAGGGAAAAAAAGAATCAACACATGACAATACTTCCTAATCGGGCCTACATTAAAAGAGAAAGACACAGGGATTGCTTTGTATTTCTTTTTTCTTCTGCAAAACAATTTTTTTTTAAAAAAAAAAATCTCTTTTGCATATCAGATAAGCCAGAAATTGCCTTATTTAACTTCTGAAAGCCTGAGATCATTCAGAGCAAAATTCTGCTGTGAATAAAAAATATGCAAAGCTGTCTGTAGCAGTGTGGTACAGGTTATCTGACCTATCAGCTTCATAAAATGAAAGCTAATGAAGTCATGGCAGAAAAAGCCAACTGTTACACATCAAACAATTGTGGAGTCTTTGCAGAAAATGGTTGTAAATTTCCTGTTAGTATATAGATGATAGTTGTGCATAGCTATGTATTTTTATAATATGTTAAAGCTATTGCTACTGCAATTTTTTTCTAGGCTAGGTCTACATGATCTGCTATTCATGTAATCTTAATGGTAGCTAAAGTGGGAATAAAATCTTTATGAAAACCACTATGGTTAGCTCACTTTAAGACAGGAATTCAATCAGCAGCCCACTGGAATTACTTATGTTTTGACTAAAGTATTTGGCTCCTTTTATTGAACATTCAGCTTTCAATGCATACATCCCATGGATATAAAATGATGGATCTTGTTGGATTTTAAACCAGCGGCACTTTATATCATTAATAAATATTCATTTTCCCTCTATCCTTCCAGTGGTATTTCATCATCAATCATGGCTGAAATCACAGCTGTGAGAGCTGTTTGTGCTTCACTCTTCTCCTCTACATGTTTTGGCAGATACTTATGAAATTATTGGAGTGTGGAAGTAAAAGGGGGTTGGACAGGAGGGAAGATGGGCATGTTTAAAAAAAAATAATCTTGGTGTCCATATTTATTCCCAGAGAAGTACTGCTTTGTTTTGCCTTCCAAAGTACACATAAATCACTCCCCTGGTCTCAACTGTCCTGTGAAAATAAAAATGATCCCAAACTGTTCAAGAATTACTCAGGGACTATTCAGTGTTCAATATGTCAGAGAAGCAAAGACAGACGCTCAGGAAGAGGAAGATTACAATCAATGAAGAAAAATCAATAGCGTGTAGAAGTTATCCTGCTGCCAGCATTGTCAGGAAAAGGTTTCTCCATTCCCCAGTCTCTTTACATGTAGAAGATTATTAGAAACTGAGCAGCCAAAGTGAAGCTGTAATCATCTCCCCTTTACTTTTTTTTATGTTCTTAGTGTAAATCAACATTTCACTTTGACTTAATAAACAAAACCACCTGTTCTCCTACCAATGTAGCATTTTATATATTTGCTTTACCTGCCACTGCAAATGAAAAGAGATGAGATTAAAAATCCTTCTTTAAGGACTGAAAGTACACGTTGAAAAAAACTGAACAATGACTGGAGCTGTTGGCTGCAATACATGTGTTCATTTAGTTTTTATTTTTCCATATGTGATTTTTTCTGTCACTCTGCCCAAACCAGTGGATCCACGCTGCTAAGCTCTGGTTGCTAATAAGATGGTCATTTCTTGATTCTTCCATGAAAATCAATTAAACAGCCAATGAAATCACTGGATTTATAGAAAAAACAGTTGTGTGACCTTGGGCAAATATGCATGCTTTATTGTATCAGCTGATAAAAAGAAATAAGCACAGAGGTAGAGAGAGTATCTCTCTGGCCCTGATTCAGAAAGAATTTCCTTGCTTGGGAAAATTATTTAAAATACAACAAGTGAAGGAATTGAAAGCATGATAGATAAATATTTAAATGTCATCTTAAATTTAGACCTGTACAAATAGAAAAATAATATTCATGTATAAAATATAAGAGTTTATGCCTTAATATGTTGTATATTTTAATAAAATATATACACACAGAGAGATATATAGCAGACAGTACACAGAAAGAAACCCATCATCAGAAATATATGTCAAGATTAATTCCATAACCCTTCTCTTCCCAAGGCCCTCTAAATTATGGTGACAACTGTTAGCAAACACAGATGTCCAAACTCATAAACTTTGTATTTCTATGCACTAGGACTGCTTGTGCATGCAGGTGTTTTTTTCATCTACGAAAAAGCCAGCTCTGTGTGCAAAATAAAGGCAATTTTTTCAGACAGTAGTCAATGGAATTATTTCCAAATGCCAGACTATCATCATAACCATCATCATCGTCAAGTCTGTTTCTGAGCATTGAGCATCACATGTTGGTGAAAGATAACATGATACAAGTCAGTCTATAATATTTATGCTTCAAAGAGGGCTGCTGTATAATCAAAAACATGTTAAAATGGACACTTTTCATAAGTTAAATTGCCAATTGCTCAATTCAGAGGTAACTTTTAAGTGCTTGACTTTTTTTTTCCCAGGTTTGGGGTACTTTTTTTGTTTGTTTTGTAGACACTTTTTATCTTAAAATATTTTGTGATTAACTAAACTTGGCAATCTATTGTGTTGGTTTCTTGATTACCACTGTGATTGGTTTTGGAACATGCATCAATACTACAGGAAGTGCCTGCAAACACCTGAGAGGACCTTGGTCCTTCCCTGAAGAAGATAAAAGTCTGATTCATTTACCTTCATAAAGGTTCCCATCAGGAACTCCAGAGGAATGATATAAAAACTCTATCCTTTACCTGTCTAATCCAGAACTGACAAAAAAGGTAGGGCTAAGCCACAAAAACATTTTCAGGCTCCAGTGGGACTGTCTGATGCTACTTTTAGAGCTAATAAGAAGAGCATGTGGTCAATGCTGAATCTGGAACATGAACCTGGTGTTCAGTTCAGCTTCTATGACAATATAAAAATCAATTCCTTCCAGGGAGGAAATCATAAATAGCACTAAATTTCACTTTCCCACATGATCTTTCAAGTTACATGCTAGGCAATTTGTCACTTTTGAGAGCTCTGGTAGCCAAAAAGTTAATTCTTCAGAAGTGAAACTCCAGCAGTTCTTGAAGTAATTGACTGGGATCTGGAAGTGAGTGATTTTTCTTGTCTGTAAAGGTACCCTTTAAGTTAAAGGAGAAAATACCAAACACAATATTTTAGGCCCAAATGCTGGAGTTTGTTTTTATAAATGAAGTCTCTTTCATACAATGCCATAAAAATTAATTATTCTTAAATTTTCTTCTATTCCTAAAAAAAAATAAATAACAAATAAAAAATAAACTGTGTGTTGTCTCACATCACCAGAAACTTAGTTAATAGGTATTTTTATATGTAAATTATCAAAAATCAAACAGTCCAGTCCAGTTTTACTATGGAAGTGGTACATACCAAGCAGGAAAAAAAAATGTTAAAATTATACCTTCCATGAAGCACTGCTAATTATGCATGTCAGAACGATTTTAAGGAAATGTAGCCCACCTATCAGGGCATGCCATCAATTATCTTTTCTTACCCTTTTTCTACCCTTCTCCTATGGATGTCCCTTTGCAGTCATGGAGAGACATAGGCAGAAATTTTCTACAGATTTTTAGTTGTCCATTCAGCATTATATTAATTATGTCTTCAGTTCTAGTAAGATGTTATGTCCACATCTCTACTGATTTCAAAGGCAGCATATGGAGAGCAACTAAAGCACAATTGCTAATGCTGTAGGTGTTTGCATGTACAATGAATTCAAATCTTAATTTATTTATTCCCTAACTTGACCAACTAGGACCTGGCCAGAACTAAAGACTCTGTAATTATTTAAAATAAAGCATTATGACATTTCAACTGACTTTTCATAATATGTGTTAAAATTTGTGTTATATTGGATAAAAACTGTGTATTTTCCTGTTTAAGTTTGGTCTAATCAACTAATAAGATAATGTACAAAGGAAAACTCTCAAATCTTCTACTAAGAGCCATGGATCAAATACATCTCTACTGAATTTCAAAGGAAATTGTATATTACCTCATTTAATTAAATGTAGTGCATATTGCACTCTTGGTCCCAGCTCTGAAAAGATGAATATATATATATACATATATATATATATATATATACACACACATATATGACCTACTCATAATTTTCTCATCTGAAGAATATTATGCAAAATTCTTTATCCAGTGATACATTTTAAAGAGCATTTAAAAGCACTGGCATGCAACATCCAAGATTCTCAAAAGAAATTCAGGCATCTACTCCAACTAAAATCAGTGGGAGTCAAATACTTACAAGATTTTAATAATTGTATCAGATATGTCTCTGAATCCATAGATTCTTCAAGAGGCTAGTCCTTTGTAAAGTACTACCAATCTATCTGGAGAAAAGGTGGTGCCTTGTCCTATATACAAATAAATAACTCTTACCTTCAAATGTTATTTTTCAATTCTTCCTTTGTAATTGGTCCATCTATCTATTTTGGATATGCCTCAAAACATATCCATTCAAAAGCCAGCACATAAAATTGTTTGCCTTTCAATTTACTGTATATTCACATTAAAAGTACAAAATATTTCTCCTATGCTCTTTGTGTAATTGCTGTCTATAATCAAGTGTTGCAGTAGAAAAGTCCCTGTTCATTAGTAGCAAATGTTACACACACAAACACATGCACACACATGCACACATCATTTAAATGTATTAGCAGTAAAGTTAAATCAAGTAAATATCTGCAAGCCAAGGATCTAAGCCAAACTGAAGATGTGTGTTTCTTGAAATTACGTAGCTTTTAAACCATCTCCTGGGCATTATTTTCATGAATACAATTTTGAAGAAATGTATATAAGTCACATCTTTCATGAAAACAATTGCTTTTTATTGCTTCTGCCTTAAATATAATAAGGAAAGTACTAGAATATATTGAAAAGGAGAAGTCGCATAGTAAAAAAAACAATTTGCAGTATTTTTAGACTTGATTTTGGTTTTATTTTCAGAATGGACAATTACAGTTAAAAGAATTCTTCATGACATGTATGAATATTATAAATATTGACAAGTTATTTTAGTTTTAAACTAGTAGAATGATCCACAGAGAAAGTTTAAATTATTATTTCATGTGCATTATTGAAGAAATTATTTTTAAAATCTATTGAAACCGACTCAGCTGTAGCTTCAACACTGTTAGTGTCAAGTTTTTTTAAAATCAGTCCCAGTATGGAAGCATTACATGAAAGGATTTTCAAGTGAAAGGCTGTTTAAATTTCAGTCCAAGCATTGCTACATGAACTTCCTCTGTGATATTATAGAATTCAAATACACTCTTGGACATTATTGCTCGCTGATACTTTTAAAGTTAGGAAAACTTACATTTTTCTACTCTTTTTATTTTACAGCTGCATGGCAACTCCAGTTCTGAAACCCTTGAACTTGATCCTGATTGAGATTAATTATGAAGCCACTGCAGAGAATGAAGAGGTTGCTTGATGTGCTCTTGTTCTTCTTGGTTCCTTAGCATGAGGACTGCCACATCTCAAACCAGGTGCAATTCTCTAGCTATCATCATCTTTTACACAATTACTATGACTGCAATTCTCCAATAATTAATGTAGCTGAGGCAAAACCTTTTGCCTGGTTGCCAACTAAAGCAAAGACAACAGGAATCGGAGACAAAAATGGATGCCCTTAAGGTTAAGAATGTTCTTGAGAATAAAAAGAAGACTCCCTGCATTGAAGGACATATTGTAAATTTTCTTCTCCTTTGTAGTATTTCTTCCTTAACACTAATTTAATTTCTGCCTTATCTCGATTCATCTTTGGACAGTTCAAACAGGTTCTTTACTTCATCAGGGGAATAGTTTCATTGGCATATAACATAAGGAATATCTATCATTGCGTGCATTCAAATTATTTTATGATGATGCTATCTCATGGTTCCTTCTAATAATTTCACAATTATAGAAAGAGAACTTAATAAACACATCAAGACACTAAGGTACAATTGCTCACAGCCCTCTTTGTTACTCTGAAAGGAAGATTACAGCATACTGATTTATGTCAGCACACTTTGTTCAATTCACCAGCTCCTTCAATATGTTAATAATGTCCTGTAGTGAAATGTGCTCAAAGGTATCACTATTTATGCAACTGCATGAGTACCATTCTCCCAGGGTTCTTCACGGAACTTCTAGACCACCGCAAACAGTCTCAGTTATGTATTAATTGATACCTTATTAACACAGAACAAGATGAAGCTGTGATGTTCGCACACTCTTTGCCCAAAATCTAGGGGAGAAGATGAAATATTCTTGGTAAAGCAATTCATAGCTGGTCATAATTTCTGAAGAGCACAGTAGACAGATTTAATGTAGTACAGATTGTTTAGTTCAAATGGATCTTTCTTAAAACTGATTCTTTTACTCCCCCAGAGCTTTTCTTTTAAAATTTCCCACCATTGCTCTATAGATGAGTCATATAAAAAATAAGCTGTTGATATAGTACCATAATTTTAGTCACAGTTCCCTACTTCTAGGATTCAAAGTTACCTACATGATGTTGTAAAATTATTTTATAATTTTGGCTCAAAGATGCTCATAGGGAGCTCTGCTGATAACGCAACATGACTGAAGACAAAACACCTTAATGATCTATAGCTTTCTTAGTATATTCTACTGAATATAATTTAAAGTTTTCAGCAAGAATGAAGAACATAAATGTTGGGCCATATTTGCAATAACAAAGTAGGCTGAAAGTAATTGTGTTATTCCTGTTGTAATTAATTATCCATATCTGTTCATGTTTCCACCAAAGCCACCCAATATTGTTCCCATTATGATTCTATCACTATCTGGCACTAAAAGCTCTCCATGAGATAATATGAGGAGTGGCATTTTCCTCATCTCTTACTACTTAATGTCCTCATCATGGTGAAATTTTTATGGAAAATATAACAAAAAATCTTTTAAAAGAAAGCAAAATAATACAACTTTGAACATTTTCTGAATTTTAAGAGTTTTTTCTGGGGGAGGTCTTGTTTTAGTTTGGGGTTTTTGGGGGTTTTTTTATTATTATTTGAGTAATATTTTATGCTTTTTCATAAGAAATGCGAAATATCATCATTCAGACATTGTTCAGAAGAAAAAGAAATGCATATTTGAAAAAGAGATTAGGTGGATATTATTGAAAACAAGAATGGTAAAAGAATTAAAATGCACAATTTGATTAGGAATATAAATTCTGAATAATAACCTGAATTAATCAAAATAAATACAATAATTAAAAAAAAAAAAGCCTAAGCTGCAGAAGGCTGCAAAAAAAGGTATAATACAAATCAAAACTAGGAAAGATCAAAGGGGAAATTTACTCTCTATTTCAGTTTTTCTTTTCTTTTTGTTGTTAAGGACTATGAAAAATCTATCTTCCCTAGAAAATGCATTGCCATCTAATCAAGAGCAAGAAAAAATTTTGGGGTTTCTATAATTCTTTTTTGGAATTTCACAAAAAGTAGGATATTAAAGATATTTTGCTAATCTAAACATACTGCAGGGAACAGCAGTGTGCATTTCTCACATATCATTATCTGTTTCTAATACCTATTAAACAACTTCACTGTACTTTTCTGTTTCCTTACAACTGAAAATTCTGCAAAATGTGTTTTTTATTTAATCATTGTTATTAATTATTATATTTTATTAATTGTCTTCATGTTTCTGTTTTTCAAGGACTGTCCAATAACTGGGGAGGGGATGGGGAGGATTTTAAAAGCTACTCAATGTAGCTGAGGTAAATTATGTTGCTTGCGCTTCCCTTATCCACCAACACTGTAACCCTGTTGGAGAAGATCCTGTTCCTTAGGTAGTTTCTTGGACAATCTACTGCATGATCCTGCTTTTTTCCCTTTTGGAAAATGGGGGTGAGATCAGAGGGAGCACTGTTATGACAATATTATTATTATCTACAAAACTCGGGTATATGGCCACAGTGGAAATTGGAATAATGCAATAGGGAAAGGAAAAAGAAAAAAAAAAAAAAGGCAAAGTTCTTCAGAAAGAAAAACAGTATTTAGGCAAGGAATATGAGTTGAATAAAGAAGTTCTGGTGCGGGCAGTTAACAGCTGAAGAGATGAAAAATCTGGGATTTGTAACCGGCAGATGCAAAAAAACTGGTGGATTCCAAAGAACAAAGCCTGGAATGTTTGTCTTACTTGTCTAGTTTATTTGCTGCTTCTACTCTCTGCAGCCCATGTGCTTTGCTGTCTCGTAAAATCCTCTCATGCACTTAAATAAACTGTTCTTTATTGTCCTGCAACAGACACTTGGGCTGATGCTATTACTCCAAATGAAATCAATGGCAGAGGTACCATCAGCTCGATGGGAAGAGAACTTATCCCACTCCCATAAAGCACGGTGAAAGAATTAGCACTGAGTCTGATCAATGCCTTTTCAAATCAGAACTTAGTGCAACACTCAATAAGTTTCCTGACTTGAGCAGGTTGCTAAGTGCAGGTTCTTTTACACTCACAGGAATAATACCTGGACATTTCAGCGGCCTCTTACCCATACAAGACCTTGCCATTTTACACTTTTCTTGCCTTTACTATCTTGCAGGGTGAGTTTTTCTCAGCTGAAGAGTGGTATTTTTCATGAGTATCCTGAGAAGGTAAAATATCCTGAGAAGGTTAATAGAAAATAAACTTAATCTTCATTATAGGAAGTACTGCTGTGCCAAGAAGACAGGATTTTTCAATGAAGATGTGATTCCAAATAAATCTTCAAGAAACACACTGAACAGCAGAAGAAAGACCAACTTCCTGATGAGTAGATGAAAACAAAAATTACATTCAGGAAATTTCTAGCATTTTACAGTAATTTTGATTTGCTGTTTCTCCAAAGAAAAATACAAGATAAATATTGAGCAAGTAATCTGACCCAATAGCAACATAGACTCTTCCAAACTTTTGAAAAACTGACTTACTCAATAAGCAGAAGGACTAGAAGGATTTAATATTAACAGGATTTAAGTGATTTTCTTACACTTATTTATTGCATACCTTGCTATGCACCAAGGAGTGCATAGATAGCCGCTTGTCTAGGTAGAATTCTAAATAATTGAATATTTAATTTTATTTAAAGTATTTCTTGAATAATTGAATCCTTAGTGAATTTCAGAACATAGATATATAGAACGAGTTCTAATAGAACTACAGAGGAAAATGGGTTCCTATAGTCCCGGAAATACGTTTGTTTATCCATCTATTGTTACACATCAAATTCAAGGTTAGCTCTGTTTTTCAGAAGTAAGTATTTTGTGGAATGAATACTTCTTGTTCTTTTTATTCCATTTCTGTGGTTATTTCACAATTTCATATCATTAGTAAGAAGCACAGAAGTTTGGGAGCAGAGTTTTATATAATACTATCTTTCTCAAATTTCCAAACCTTCAGAAGTTCCTCCCACTTCCATTTAAACTCCCTGCTTATCGCTCTCCTTTTCAAATAATTTGGTATCTAAACAAAATCATCCGTCTTTGTTTGGCAGAGATTTAATAAACTGTTTGGAAACAAAGAAATGGTAGGCTGAAGTCTTTAACATGACAGGTGATGCTCTACTCATGAGAGATTTATTTCTGTAGCTTTTAGCTTTCATCAGCATAGAAATTCACACTTGTATCTGCATACACACACACATACAAAGCATGGAAAAACATTTGGGAACTGGTATTTCTAGAGTTTCTAATTCCAGAATTCCCATTTTTTTACTGAGCTACTATAAATAGATTAATTGGATGCTTTAGTACTTATTATTACTATTTATGTATATAATAGGTCTGAGCCGTCATAGAAGCATCATTTCATATCCGCTTTGTGCTTCCAATAAGTATAAGATCTCTCCAGCATTATTAGAAACTTGTATTAATAAAAGTGTTGGACAATTATAAGTTTCATAGATCACTATTCTTTCCCACCTGCAGATGTTTTATGAAAAATATGGTATTCCCACAGGATTTAGTAACATTCTTCTATTTTCATTTTGGGAGAATCAATGTATAACTTTTTTTAAAGTCCAGTTCAATACAAGAAATTCTATCTGGTAAAAATACTAACTTTTTGGCCTGAAGATTTAATGTCAGAAGGGATGTTTAGTATTTTTTTTTCAATAAATTTTTTATAGTTTGATTTTTTTGAGTGGGTTCAGTAAAGTAATTTCAAAATTTCTTACAGAAGATAATTCCACTGTTCAAATAGTTCAAAAGAAGTCAAGTCAATAAGCTTATATAAGTTAATGGCTTATGTAAAAGTCAAGTTTAACTTAAAACTACAATATCATCTGTTTGCATTAGTATTACCATTACAAAAAGTAGTAAAACTGTGTATGTATGACTTTGTAAGCAGTGTATAGAGTTACAGATTTTTTGTTTCCTTCCTTTAGCCAGTTTTATACTGACTTCAGTTCTTAAAACTTACCTGTTTGGCTTTAATGGAGTTGCTTGTGAAATGCATACATCTGAAGTAGCAATAAAAATCAATCTTGCCCTCTCAGAAAAGGGCAAGAATTACTGAGAGACTAAAGCGAGGTTTATTGTCCATCATTAGGGCCCTGTGTCCATATGCACAAAGAATATCTAAAGTTTACCTCAATGCCTTCACACTTTGTGACTTTCTGCTGATTAGATTCTCCAGTTTTATTCCATTTCCACAGTACCATCACCTAGATCAAACGACAACAGAGGTGGACTCAAGATATCAATCAGATCTGTCCTCACATCGCACCAGCCATAAGTGTCATGCTGTAATCAAACCCAGCGACACTGCAAAGCAATTCCAGCTGCAGGCTTTGCCCACAGCACTAATGAGACAGTTTTCATGAGAAAAAAGTGCACAAAGTTTGTTTTCTTCAGTCAGGTGGATGGCAGACACAGACTGCAGGAACTTGGTTTCTTTAGACTTGGCTCCACACTGAATAAACTTAGCAGTTTGAAACATACCAGTGGTTTTTTTATTTCTCTGTCTCTACTTGGAGAGCTCTGTTGCATGGCAATTCCAATGCTGAAAAGTCCAGAGCAAAGGAAAATATTCAGTGCATTTATTTACATGTCAGTATCCCTCAAAACACCTCTCCAGCTCGCAGATTTCTCAGAGCAACAGTGCTGTGTCTGATCTGGAAACAACCCAAAAGTTACAGTATTTTTCTCTTTTTATAGGACATGATTCATCATAGCTGTCCAATTGTTTTTTCAACTAGAACTGAAATTCATTATGCTTGGGTTTGGGGTTTTTTGGCTCACAACCCTTTGTAAGGGGACATCAATATATTGAATACTTAAACACTGAAGAACATTGATGTATTTGGTCCTCTTTATCTTCATTCTACCAATATAGATGACTGCCCAAATCCTTGTAGTCTGAAAAGGTCCCATTGTGCTTTCAGTGGCCAAAAATACGATGAAAGAAGGAATGGAAGGGATATAATTATACAAAAATATCATTGTGGCAGCAGTAATTCCTTTCTGCTCCTATCCAAGCCTAAGGTATAACAGGAGCCATGACAGGCTGTAGAGGAGAGGCCTGGAGCTCACAGGTTGTGTTTGAGCCAACCCAAGTTAGATCACTTGTGCCAGCAGGCAAAAATGAGAATTATTTTCAGAAATGTTGCTTGGAACTAACTCAAAACCTGGGAGAAAATGGAAATAGGAATGACTCAGAGTTTGTATTCTCATATGGCTCAACAGATTCACCAGACACAGAGAATGGTCTGAACAAAACATTCAGTTTTCATCAAGAAACAAAAATGCTGCATTTGTCTCAAGAATGTTGCATTTTTTGCTTTGATCCAGGTACATGGGAAACTCTTTTTACTTTGACCCTCTCATTCCATTAGATTTGTGTTGTCTTTATTTCAAAAGAAAAAAACACAGAAATACTATGGTTTCTCATAGACTGGAAACTCAAACTGCTACATAACTACTCGCTTAAAAAAGGTTAGGGAACACAACACTACCTGAATGCTATGTCAGAAACATATAATCATATAACTAAGACAAGAAATTTTAAATCACCAATTTTGTTTTAATTTTAATTTTTAATTTGGGTTTGGTTTTAATTTTGATCTTGTGTCGTTGGGTTTTTTTGGTTTTTTTTTGATTGGGGCACTATTGAGGAGTATTTTCAAAAACTGTTGGGGAAAAAAAATATTAGGAAGTAGCTATTGCAAAGGATTGTTGTCTTCAGGCAGGATTAAAGATGTCATTGCCCTTGTAGGAAGAGTGTATCCTCAGTGTCTTGGCCAAATTCCAGTTTGAGAAATTGCATTCTGTCTACCTAAATTTTCTCAGGAGTTGGAATGGATATCATATTAAGCAATATCATCCATTACTAGGGATCTGGTAAATAACTTTGCCTTTTTTGTGTTTAGAAAGCAATGGTCAGTGTTCCCAACAGCAGCAGACTTTTAGGGGTGCTGGATATAAAGGAGAATGACAAGCACAGAACTCACCCAGGGAAAGTTTCATATTTGGAGGATCAGGCCCCTGAAGGAGTTACTTTTTTGTTCCAGTTAAGACTATATATCATCTTACACAGAGGAAGTGAAATTATTCTTGTTAATATCAGGCTTTTGTATATGCAATTACAGCAAAAAATATAGAGCACTGTGTGGGTCCTCTGTCCTTAGGTCGTTAGGTCCCACTAACCACCAAAAGAAATCAGCAATTTAAATAGCAGCCTTTGCTGGAGGATCAGCTGGTTGATACAGATAGCAAATGGGAGTTGTATGAACAAAATGTTATGCCCATGGCATAACATACTGTGTGCATCAGTAACCCGTGACATGGAACAGTGGTCCAATCACTTGGAATTAATTTGCAGAAATACCAATCAGATGTCACTGCAGTGTTGCATATATATTTATTTAGTAATCAGTCCTCTGTAGCTCATACACACACAACAAATACACACACAAAAATACTGTATTTTTCATCTTTATGATCCATGTAAAATCAGTTAAGTTTGTTCTACAGAAAAAGCACACTGAAATGGTAGAGTTCAAATAAAGGTCCTTTCAAAAGATTTTCATCCCTAAGCGGGTGCCTGAAAGATGCTGCCAGGTGGAGACACTGAAGAAATGGAAGAGACTTTTGCTAACTCCTTTGTAGCTCAAATGAGGGAATTAGTCACCAAATACACTGTGGATATCTGGTAGATAAAACAGTGACCTTATAAAGGGTTGTTGCCTCCACATGGATTCCTAGGTGCTGTATCCCATGCTAATCTCTGTCAGTATCCATATTAACAGGTTAAGACCATGTGATTTAGCACAAAGTCACAAAACCACACAGAGGTCCTTTGGTGATTTTCAGAGGATTCCTCTCTCTGTGTATCACTGCTCGGTAACTTTACACAGCCCCTTTCTGCCTGCTATTTGCTGACTTGGATCCACCACAATTCCCTATGTCTTCTCAGGAGCCCTCCCAAAGTGGATATTTGAAGCAGTGAAGGTGTATATATTTAATATATTTCTTCCATGGAAACTTCTTTATATTGTTAATGGTTGCTCCTGGCTAGGAAAGCTGAATGAATTCCACACTAGATCTGAATTTTGTCTAAGAGAGCAGAGAAACCAAATTCCCTGACCACATTCTGCTCCGTCATACCGCAAGTTTCTCCCTCACCTCCATATAAGACAACAGGGAACTTCACATTTTCCTGTTCCTACAGAGATGGGATGAATTTCATCTCACCTGACTACACACACCCAGTAGATGGATGTTTAATACCTGTCAGTCACTCTAGACTACTTATAGTAGGAAGCAATGTGGAAGAAGAAAGCCACTGAATAGATGGTAGCCCTTTAAGCACAACACACACACACAAAAATGAGATTAAGACAATAAATTTATCATCACAATGTAATTTTTTAAAGTTGAAAAACTGTCATTTTTATTCAGAATCAAACCAAAAGTTTGAAATCCTAAACTGAAACATCCATAGGAAGTCAATTTGGAGCAAACTGAAATAGTTTGTGCTAAGATTAAAATGAAATAGATTTATTTTTAAAGAGCATTCTAAATTAAAAGATTAAGCAAAGAAACTAATTAAACAAAATACAGGAAACCAAAGGAATCTAAATGACTTATTTAGAATATTTAAGAAAGGTAGGAAAAAAAAATCAAGTATTCAAAAGTTTTTAAAAGTCATATCTTCTTTTAAAATAGTATTTAAATTAAATTCAGTGAAGTTTGATATTGAATTATTCTTGTACAGGGGTGCAATGTTATTTCAATAGTGTTCAAGGTTACTTTCTCCATTTTAGAAAATATTCCATGAATTCTTGCACCTAAATATGGACAAAGGATAAGGTCTATAAGATGGCATGATAAGAACACGATTTATCAGTTTAGACTTGTGTACATCTTGCTCATATGACAAAATCTCGTATTTTATGTCACATTAGTACCCTTTCCAGTAGAAGGATGACATGTTGAGCATGCAGCAAACTAGAAGAGTAGTGGAACTTGAATAACTTGGAAAGCATAGAGGAAAGCTTAGATGTGGGAACAGAATGAGGGAAGAATATTTGTATTTAACATTGAATTGACAACCTTCACTCTTTTGCAGTATACTGTTACAGATGCAATAAAACAGAGCTTCACACATAATCTCAAGGAATGTGGAGAATCAGAAAATTAATGAATAGTTTTAAGAGAAATGAAAAAGGACAGGAACACATAATACTCTGAAGCAGATGCTGTCAGTGCATGGCTGCTGCGTATATGAAATAGAACTTGCTCTCTTCCCTCAGTTTGGGTTTTAGGAAGGTGAACTGTGATATCCTAGTTTCTCCTAGTGGGGAGAAAAGTAATTTAAAATAAAAACACAAATCCTGTGCTAACATACATGGATACATGTGAGTGACAGACACCAGAACTAACCCTGACTTTCTGAAATCAGTAAAACACTTCACTGATCCTGTAAGAATATTGCTCAGATTGAAATCTTTATATAGCCAGTTACAATAAAAAAGTGTTAACCATGATTTTCTGATAAACTTTATTGCATAGTTTTATGAATTCTTCATGTGCATAATTCTTTATTGGCTGTTCACAGTCTACTCAATCACGAAGATCCTCTCAATGCTGTCAGGAGCCAAATGCCAAAGTTCATGGAAGAGATTTACTCAGCATCTGGACAATGGATACAAGACTGTGTAAATGTGAAAGTATGTACCAAAATATGCCAGACAAAAAAAACCCTCTTCTCTCTATACTAAAATTTAACCCATAAATTAGTAATTTCAGTGCCAAAAAATGAAGTAGGCGAAAACAAGAAATAATTGCAATTAATGTTTAGTTATCTCATGCATATTTGAGACCACTGGAAGTGATAGGGTTCAGAGGACATATCCTGAAAAGCATGCCTAATAATCCCAACAGGAACTTCAGAATTTTAGAAATAAAACCCCAACTTCAAAAATTCAGTTCTACTTCATAACAATTTCCCCAGCCACCAGCAACCTGAATTCTGAAAGTGTATGGCATAAAAAGAATATAAAGGATATTTAGTTCAGTGACTGCTCTCCTTTCACATTTGTTATTCCGCTCATGGCTGGAGGGACTGGATAACAGAATGGACCATTCCTACTGAAATAAGTCAGTTTCAGTCATTAAAAACAGCAGCCACATATTTGTCAAATACAAATACTTGCAGCACATGAGACAGAATCAGTCACACTAGCAGGAAAGTGTGTGGTTAAATAATATAATTGCTATATTATAATATATAGGTCTTACTGTGGCATGACAGCCTATGTGGAGTCTCAACCACACAGCAGGACTAATTAAGAAGGCAGATGAAGACTAGTGTTAGCAAAAATTGTAATAAAGACTTCAAGTTTTTTCCAGTCTTCCCATTGGCAATGGAAAGGGAAAAAAATCACAGTGTGGTCCACATTAGCCCATACGTGCATGCTAAAAGAAAATTCACTCCCATTACTGCATGGCCACATGTTGGGATTTGAGCGCTTACTGTTAATTATATAATTCTCATCCCATAGCTGTGTGGAGCTGTATAATCAAGACTTTATCCACGAGGTGAAACTCACCCCTGTGGAAAACGCTGGAACACAGATCATAGAACACAAGGATCCTACTTACACCTTCAGAATTTATATTCAGTAATTGTATTATTAATGTGCCATTATATGAGTATTCTGTAGTCCATGTAATTTGTGGTCTTGTAGCTGCATTTTTTCTGTACTGATCTCAACCATTTGGAGATGTATGTGCAAATGAAGGAAAGCTTTTTATTGCAAGAACACTGCATCTAGGACTCATTTCACCTAACTTTCAAGGTTTTTAAAAGGATCTAGGGTGGGATTTATTGCTTCATGTCATCTAGACAATAAAAAGTAGGTAAAACCAATCTCTTCTTAAAAGTGCCCATTTTTCTTTAATGGCAGTTTATGGACCCTGGAGTGACCAGCTCAGATGAACATGTCTGGCACTGGAGATAGCTGGAGTTGAGGTGACTCTGAGTGTAAGGCTATCCCCTAACAACAGTAAAGACAAATACCTTCAGATAGTAATTCTCCCTATTTTGCAGTCCACTCAGGATGGCATGAGAAAATTATCTTACAAGTACCCTAATTTTATCCATTATTCACTGAAAGAGCTCAGTGTAGACAGTAACTTTTTACATAGAGTTCAATTTACTTGTTTAAATAAGGGCATTCAAAGAGAATTGAATCCTTCAGCAGTATCTGAGGTATCTACATGGGGCTGGCAGATAGGACACAGGACTTGTAGAAGAGCTGTATAGATGTGGAACGGCAGCTGGAAATCAGGCAGAGGATCTTTGGTGTCTTCACTGTCACTTGGTGCATGTGTTTAAGGAACGGGCTGCACAGAAAAGCGGTGGAGTCACCAGCCCTGGAGGTGTTTAGCAGACATGTAGATACTGCACTTAGGGACATATTTTAGGGGTGGATTTGGCAGCATTAGGTATAGAGTTGGACTTGATGATCTTAAAGTTCTTTTTAAATTTAAATGACCTGAAGATTCTAAGTTTATTGAGCATTTGAAGTTAAAAGAGGTATCTCCCCATGTTGCATACACAGTATAAATTGACACTAACACTACATTAACACTACATTACTCCCACAAGTTTTATTTTATGCAAACATGCTCATTGATGGCATTTCATAAGCACACAGTTACAGTCTTTCTTAAAGTAACAGTCTTTTAAAGAACTGCAAACTGAAACTTGCATGCATGTTTATCAATTTTGCATCTTCATAAATATAGCCTAGCAAAATGTTTCCATGGGTAATAAAAATGTGCTCTATTTTTATGATGTTAACCTGCCAAAAGTGCCATCATAATGTCTAGAACCCAGTAAATACATTTAAGTAATGAACCTATCCAGCATAAAGAGTCTGGAGAGACACGTCTTTGTGCTTTGCTAATGTCCAGGCCTGTCCAGGTTGTTTCTAAGTTTGGGAGTCCACATCCAGGTGCCTCCGTGTGGATCAGTGAGAAAGGCATGCAAAGCTGTAAGTGGTCCACTCTGCAATTTCTTTTCCCAGTTGCCAACCTGCACAGTTATTTCATGGTGCTGGGTTACTTTCTCTTCTATCTCCTAGAAGAACTTTTACTACAGGCTCTTTATGTTTTTGGGTTGTGTTTTTTTCCTTTCCCAGTTGGTCCCTGAGCAGAAGAGGAGTTTTGAAACTATTGCAGCCTGAAACGGCTCTGCCACATAGCATCCAACATTACAATTATTTTCAAAGGACAAAACAAGATCTAGAAAATAGGATATATAGTGAGAAGCCTCAAAAGATATTCTAAGAAGAATATATAGAAAAAGGTATCATTTTGTAGGTACTGTTCTATTTATCTGAAGACAAAGAGGCTGTATCAGCTATTTTTCTCTGACATCCTTGACACCTGCAATTAATCTTCAGTTGTTCATTGGGTGACTCTGAGATACAGGACGCAAACGAACACACTTACACATATGGACATTGCAGGACAAAGACTCTTCCAAGAGCCTTTTTCTTTCAGCTAGTCACTCGCACCTCTTATTGACTGGTAGCTGAGAATTTTTAACAAACTAAACAAGTTCAAAAGCTTTAAAATGTTTCAGGCCTTTTCCAAGGTAAAATGTAACATCTATTTATCATTTAAAAAAGAAAATTTTCGCTGCTGGTGAGATCAATCCTCTGACAACAGCTGGAACCCAGGAAGCAGGAAAAAAAAAGACCTTAGTAAACAAGAGAGCTGAACTGTAAATATAAGGTATATTAATACGAACAAACAAATGAGGCCAAAATACATCTCAAGAGAAGACAAGTGAATCACCTTAAGAAGCATATTTTGCCTATTTCTTCTACTTATATTTCATTAAAATCTTCATAAAAATGTAAAATATTAATGTAAAATGCTACATTTTAAAAAAATGAAGCAAAAAGGAGCATACCCAGGTGGGTCAGATTTGATACAGAATGTGACTTATTAAAATTCTCCTAAATATTGCTTATCTTGTTAGAACTTTTGATTATTTTGTTCATTATAGTACTGTATTAATGATTAATCTTAACAACACTTTAGCAAATATATACTGAAAAATGAGAAAAGTGTATTCTGATTAAATTGGGTTCTGATCCATATAAATTTGATTAAATTAATGAACAGATATACACAGTGTACACATAACAAAGACATTGCTTATTTACAGATAGCCTGAATGCATTCATACTCAAAAATCTTTTTTTAGGAATCAGAAGATTTTTTTTCTTCCCTCACTGCCTGTGGTGAGCTGACCCTGACCGGATGGCAGGTGCCCACCAAAGCTTCTCTGTCACTCCCCGCCTCAGCCAGTCAGGCCAGCAAAAAAATCACAAAAGGCTCTTGAGTCAAGATAAGGGCAGGGAGAGAAGATCCCTCACCAGTGACCATCATAGGCAAAGCAGACTCCATTTGGGGAAATTAGTTTAATTTGTTACCAATCAAATCAGAGTAGGAGAATGAGAAATAAAATATGTTAAAACAACTTCTCCCCGCCCTTTCCTTCTTCTAGGTCTCAACTCCACTCCCAGTTCTCTCTCCCTATTTCCCCTAGAGGTACAGTGGCATAGGAAATGGGGCTGTGGTCAGTTCATCACATGTTGTTTCTGTCAGTCCTTCCTCCTCAGTGGGAGGACACCTCACACTCTTCTCCTGCCCTGGTGTGGGTCCCTTCCACAGGAGACAGTCCTTCAGGAACAGGCTGCTCCAGTGTGAGTCCTCCACAGGGTTACAAATCCTGCCAGCAAACCTGCTCCAGCATGGACTCCTCATTCCACAGGTCTTGCCAGAAGCCTGCTCCAGCACATACTTCCCACAGGGTCACAGCCTCCTTTGGGCATCCCCTGCTTTGGCATGGGCTCCTCTATGGGCTGCAGATGGATATTTGCTTCTCTGTGGTCCTCCATGGGCTGCATGGGAATCTTAGCTTCTGTAACTTGAGCACCTCCTTCGCCTCTTCACTGAGCTGGGTCTCTATGGGGCTGTTTCTCCCATGTATTCACACTCCTGTCTCTCCTCTGGCTACAGTTACTCCTGTGCAATAACTTTTTCCTATTCTTAAATCTGTTATCCCAAATGCACTACCATTGTCACTGATAGACTCGACCTTGGCCAGTGATGAGTCCCTCTTGGAGCCAGCTGGCATTGGCTCTGTTGGACATGAGGGAAGCTCCCGAAAGATTCTCAGAGAAGCCACCCTGTATCCTCTCCGCTATCAAAAATCTTGCCACGCAAAACTAACACATTGCAGAATTAATATTCCTTTAACTTCATTGAAACAGAGCAATCATAGACTAATTATAAATTAATATTAATATAAATTTCAATTTATGTATTTCAGAGATATGTTTCTTGAATAAAAAGGAAGGTGACTGCCATCGCTATGTAGAGAACAGCACAACCTGTGGCGATGGGGGAGACTATTAGCAACTGTATTTCCAAAAGCACTGTGATGCTCCCTTTTATTTGATTGTTACAAATATTCTTGCCAATAGCATTTTAGCTTTGGTCAGGCTGCATATTTTTAATCTGAAGAAAACTTAACTTGTGGAAATATTCAGCATATTTGTGTGTATAATGATAGCATACAGACCAGTAAGATGCCCTGAAGGAGGCTGGTAAATAATGAGGAAGATCCAGGTATATCTCCGACTGAACCTGAAGAGATTAGAGGTGTCCTGGCAATGTCACCACTTTTAAGCCAGGATCAAATGTGTTAGAAGGGTAGAAAGTTCGGGGTATATTAGTCTGCAAAAATCCCTTATGCTTACCAAAAAATCCCTGATTTCCTTACCGTCAGGTCTGGAGGGTCTTAAGTCACTACAAAGTCACGCAAACCATTCAGATCATATCTATGACTTATTTTAAGACATTCGCTCTACACCCATTTCACACAGTTGCTATAAAGTTAACTTAAAAGTTCTAATGAGATTCCTTGAAACTGTTATGTGATATACAGTATTTCCAAGCTCCAGCACTATATATGCATAGTTACCAAGACTGTTTTGGTGAGAATGATGATACAATTAGTACTTGCTCGAGGAAATAGAGAATCTGAAAAAGTTTAGGTTCTTCCTTAGCACACTTTTATTGAGAGAAAAGCAGAAGATGAAATATTCGTGCTCAAACCTGCAACAATTCAAGCTCTGTAGTAGCAAAGATAAACAAATGAAATGCAACTGGACACGGTTTTTTCATACTTCATTAAAGGAGGGGAATTTTTCTTTAACACAATCATTCTATTCCACTAAAATTGTTTTGTGCCAAAACAGAATCTCAGCCTTGCTCAGCAGTGCAGCACCAGTGGAGGACTTCCAGAAGCTTTCAGGAATCAGACATAATAAACTCAACACATTCGAGCCAAGACTGTGGCAGTGAGAGTTCCTCAAAATCACTGCAGTGTGTCTCTGCCAAATGCCTGGAACTCAAGTCTAGAGGGAGGAAGGAGGGGAGAGAAACAGTGGCAATTATTGTATGCCAGTGCTACAAGCAATGCTCAACTTGCTGTTGTGCCCAGGATTGTGGAGGAAAGCTTTGGAAGCCTGACTTTTGGATCAAGGGGAAGGGTGGAAGGTAGACAGCAGGGTTAGTCCTGGCTTGGGCACCCTCAGTTCAAGAAGATTGTAAGAAACCTGAGAAAGTCTGTGCAGGGCTGACAACTAGTTAGGACCTTATGTCATCTACAAGAAGTTGGTGGTATAGGCTTGTTAAGCCTTGTGAGGAGAAAGATAAGGCTTGTAAATTGTCTTTCCCTCTGAATCCATTTCTGGTTCCTGAATAAGGTCTCAAGCAGGTTACAGAAGAAAGGAGCACCTACAGAACATTAACCACATATTGCCTTCCACTCACGGCCTGTCCAGGGTAATTGGCCTAAGCCAATTTTTGATCAAAATTTTCAAATCACTATTTTTAAGAAGTAGCATCTAAAGTCAATTTTTTAGAAGGAAAATGGGGTCTTCTTGGGTGCCATAGGTCATTATCTTCCTTTGCTGATGGACTGTGAGTAATTAGTGTGCTTTTGAACATGAGTACCCTATGGATTTATGTACTTAAAGCTTTGCGAAAGATGTTTTACAAAGTTCCTGGAAGATACTTGCATTCACTAAAATATCTCAGAGGGGATTTCTCCACAAATTAAGTACCTATTGTAAGTATATATATATTCTGCCCACCTTTCCCTTTGCAGTCTATTTTCTCATCACCTTTCTTTTTGTTAGGGCATTTTTGTGTTTATCACATGAAAGGCATTGTGATAAGCACAGAGCACAGATTCTGCTCAAGCATTATGCGTATACAAGTATCTTCAGCAATGCAGGATGTGACAGTATTTCCAGTATTCCATTTTTTTACATGGTGCAGAGTCGATGTTTGAGACTGACACTCACAATTTGCAGATGTTACCTGTTAACAGAAGTGACAAAGCAAAGATACTGTCTGCAGGACAACCCAAAAAATATACCACCTTTTTAATTCAACCACATTAAGACTTAACTGTGTAGCTGATGGATCACCAGCAACTGTAGATTGCGATTGCGACACACTATTATAAAGAAATATGAGTGGAAAGTGTGCTTCAGATTCACTAAAAAACTATAGCATCCAAGTAGCTAATTTGAAACCCAAGGGTCAGCTCATGATGAATTTGAGTTTAGGAAGGTTCATTAACTCTTGTCACACATTTGAAGAAATGTGGCTGGTGAGAAAAGAAGGAACTTGATGTAAGGTCAGTTGATCATTTAGAGAATATACATGAGATTGCATCTTTTATTTTGGTGCACAAGGTTCAAAGTTTCATGTCCATTATAAGCCTTTATATATACTCTTCAGGTTATGATCTAACTGAACTGGTAAAGTGAAACGACATTACACTCTCATTTTTTTTACTTACAGTTCCAAATACAGAGATTCTTTCAAGAATAAAACTATTCTTCTTCCTTTAAAACTCAAAATATTTCCACTTGGGACTTACAATGAAAGGGAAAAGACCATCTTCCACCTAAAGCAGTGGAAATTTAACCATCCAGTTTTGCAAAGTTCTGCTGTCATAACAAACCAGAATACTGGCTTGCCAAGAGCCCTGCCAATATGTGCTGCTTTTTATTCATTTGCTCAGCCATTAAAAAAAAAAAAAAAAATAATAAAAAAATCCCCCTCCCCAGAACAAAGGAGAGTGATTTTTAATAAAACTTCCATTAAGGCTCTTAAAGAGAAGACGGCCGATGCAAAAAATAAAAAAAAGGCAGCAGGTGCAATGCTTGTCCTCAGGAGACTGAGTAGATAAACCCACAGAAGTAGCTAATGTGTATTCGATGAAGATAAGTGTCTGTCTGTGAAAGAAAAGCAAAGTGATTTGTATCGGGGCATCATTGTGAGAATTTGAGCATTAGATGTTAAAGGGAGAACAAACAGTCTTGCGTAGCCTTTTTCTCTTGTTTCTGGTAAGATAAATTAAAACAGGCGAACCAAACTTACTATTTAGTAAGAACAAGAATTTCTTTGCCTGAATTTATCTACCAGGAAGCTAAATAATCAATTTAAACCAGCTATTTTTTTCCTTTCTGGGTCAATAGGGCAAGATAGGCAGTACCAGAGAGTTATTCTTTTGTCCTTGTCAAAGTGCTAGGGTAAGATAAATCTTCTGGAGAACCACATCTTCCCCTTCTAAGCAAACAGTTTAGAGGAGTATCTTGGACTATACCATTTTAGATGGTTCATATTAACTTCCGAAGACAAGCAGATGGAAGAGAAGCCATAAAACACCTGCAATAACATCTACCCAAAATTCTTCTGGCCTCCAGTGATTTGTAGCTCAGGGAATTCATGAGATAGACAGTGCTTTTGCACTTAATTGCTCACAATGTATTGTTTTTCCATGCAGCTGGGTATGACAAACACTGCTGTGGGTTCACACAAGGCAGAGCACCACTACTGCCTAGGTATTCCCAGGAAAAATAAGCACGAGAAATGTCTTGTTTACTTCTTTTCTTCTTGTGATATTAAATACTTAGAAGTCTGTGTTTAGCCTGACTGCAGCTCACTCCTTTTCACAGATCTAAAGGTGTGCCATTCAGTAGCAGAAAAGTATAGGTGCAGTACTTTTTTTCTGATAGGACAAAACTTTGCTCTATCTCATTTTTCTCACTTATAGTATTCTTACTTATCCTCCTGTACTGGATGCCTCAATCTTTGAATGACTACCTAACCTCTGGTGTGGTTTGGTTTTTGGCCTTTTTTTCTACAGGTCAGCTGTGTCTCTCTTCATGCCTTTCACTATCAAAATAATCTTAAATGGATTTTAAGCACATTAGTTACAGAGAACAGTTCTGCTCACTCACTGTCAGAGACAACCTGGCTCTAGTGGTACTTAACCATTTTTGTTAGATTATATGTTCCTCAACACATCGAAACCTCAATGCCTTTCCCCAGTTTGAGCTACAATGGTGCCTGTATTCTAATGCGACTTAAAAGCACTACCTAATCCTGCAAAAATTATTCTTAATACACCTACAGAACACTGAGTTCAGCTCAAAATCAGCCAAGCAAAGACTCTTCCATATAATTTTCTGATGATTAAAGCATTCAAAACCATGTAAGAGCTAAACTCTAGTCTTTTCTCAGACTCTGGAGGCTCTTATCTCCCAAAAGAATAATAATCTCAAACACAAGTTTGCCTTCTCACTGAAAATGGGTCATGAGGAATAAATGAATGTAAGAAAAAGGGGCAGCAATAGTGGATCATTATTCTATAAAGAAGTGGAAAGGGGGCTTAGATCAAACAAAATTTCTAGTACAACAACACTTAAATTGGGCGACTACAGAAGTTATTTTGAATATGATTTATCAATCCCACCATGCCATCTAAAGGTAATATGCTATTCATTCAAAGCACAAAGAAACTCAATATTTCTCCATAGCATTCTAAATTGTCTAAGATGTGCTTTATTAGCCCTCTGATATACTATACATGTGTGTTCAAGTGTGTGCATAAGTAAAAGAACACTGGACTAATAGTATGTCAAGGATACAAAGCCAAGTATCTAGCAATCTGAAGCTGTATTTCTAAGGTTGTTTGTACAGCTTAATTCTGATTTTAGGCTGTGATGTTGATTTATTTGTCACAGCCTTGCTTTCAATCTTATTCAGAGTGCAATGTAGATGAAAATGGATGAAAGAATCGATAGTGAAAGAGGATAATGTTGAAGAAAAACTCCAGAAGTCCTAGTGGACATGGTTTCTTCCAGAGAGGTCTCAATCACCTGATAAAATCATGACTCAAGATTACAAAATACCCTGATTTCTATTATACATCTATTATACATAGCTGACATATCATAAATAAAAATAGATGATATTATATATTCCATCTTCTCAGAGCACAGACTTGGATTCATGGATGGATGGTCTAAAAGTCAATTATACATATTTTTATCCAAAACATAAGTTTTTCCCATCATGAAGGAAATAATATTTTGTGGAAATAATTTTTAAATGTATTGTGAGTTCAGACCTTGACATAAGCAAAAGTTCAAGGTCTTCTATTGTGTGGCATCTTAAGTGAGAAACGTATGAACATTCTAGCTTTCCAAGTGAAGTAGTGTGAAAAGGGGAAGTTGGGTACATTTAAATATCAATATATATAGATAACTACCAACATCAGCTGACAGGGTCCAGCTGTATACAGCATCCTGGAGTGTTCTGTTCATCTGTCTAGAGCTTTATATTTGTCTATTATCCATAGAGAAGGCTGTCTGTTTGTGATGGAAATTGCGCCAATCACCTATAGTAAGTAATTGAAGTACTTAAGAGTCTGTCAGAGCACATCGTAAGAAACAACTTGAAATTTTTTCTCTATTATTTGTATATTTATATCATTTGGTTCATTGATTTTAAAAGTATTTTGATTAATTCTTCTGGACTTCGTAATGTTTTCCTAGATCTCAAGAAAGTCTGTGAAGGAAATCTGTCAAATACTGTGCATTCACTCTCTATGTAAGGCAAAGAAGGGTTATCTGCTAGTGACTGGAGAGATACAGGATTGTTTTTCTTCCCAGCCAGAGGCATTCTGTTTGCTTCCTTATTCCTTCCTTAATGAATAATTAAATAAATTCTGTATGTATTTAGTTGATAAATGTCTCTCTGTAGAGAGACAGAGATATAGACAGCTAGACATATATAGATCCCCCTATGTAAAAGACACTACTAACTGAACTTTCCTCTGGCAGACAGTAACATAAGCAAAGATGTGTCAAAGCTGATTTCCCCAAACCCTGGAGTTAGTCAGGCAGCTGATACATTCTTATCATTTCCTAGTCCATCCCCCACGGTTGTCTACATTTTGTCTTGACCTTCTACTCCACCTGTTTGTTGTACCTTCACATCATACCTAGATTTGTAGTTAGAGCAATTTTGTAAAGAGTAAGATGTTTCACTGTCAAGTGTGATAGCTGTTCTCTTCTGTTAGAAGAACAGAATAAGGCTGCTAAAACGTACTGTAATTCAACAAAATAAAGTTAGTTGTTCTGCTATTCCTTTGGTTTGCATATAATTTTATATCACTTTTCTCACTAGAATTCCTAACAATGCAGTAAGCAGAATGACTATGCATATTTTTTTCTGTCTTTTTGTAATGTCCCAAAGAAGAAGTTTTGAAAATACTTATGATGCTTTGCTGCCTGTCATAGCAGATACTGTTAGGCTCGTTGTCTGTAGTTCCTAAGGCAGGTGGGTATTTTGGTGGTGTGGGTTTTTTTGTTTGTTTGGTTTTGGTTTTTTGCTATTTGTGTGCTGCTTTATTTATTTCCTTCCCCAGAATTTGACAGCTAAATTTGCATATTACAAGGTGATCCTTTGCATTAGAGGATCAAGTCTCTTATAGAATGACTACTATTCACAGGTTCAAAGTAGTCTTAAAATACACATAGAACCAACCAAAACTGAGCACTTTAACCTGCTTTTAACTCGAGCTGAATGGCACACACATCCGGGAGGAGGGCAGCCACAGATGGACTGCAGCACTGGTAACTGTGCAGTGTCTTTTAAATGTTTGAGGCTCTATGTCCAGTTATATCACATCATTATGGTCAAGATGAAAAGTAAATGAAGATGTGAACAGCTGATAACACATACCACAGATGAACAGACACAGGAGTTACCTAGCAACTGGAGAGAAAGTTTTGCTTGTGCTGAGCTGGAACTTCGGCAGAGCACTCAGAGATTATGGAGCAAACTGACATATTGATGAATTGCTGATAAGTACCTGCAAACAAAAATCTGAAAAAAGGACAAAGAGTTTCAGAATTTCTTGTATGTTTTCTTCTCTCTAGTAGCATCAGTGCCATCTTACTTGAGTTTTTAGTATTTATTACTTGCTGATGTTTTTTAATCATGAGATTGTTTTGCAGGTTTGCTACATTGTTACAGTAAAGGACAAGTCATCAACCACATATTATTCCATATCTTTGGACAGTCCATTCAACATCTACATGCTTATCCAGGGACTACTGGGGAGAATAGATAATTACAGCACTTCTAGATTAGCTGAATTAGTATCCAGCCTTGGCAAACTGTAGGTGTAGGTAGGATCATGTGTACACCTTCAGTGCATTGTAAGCCACTGCTTTTGATTTCCTCCTTTCTCCAGGAGAAACAGACCTGGAAGGGATCTAGATAATTGCATCTTGCCAGTCTTATCTTGTAACCTCATCACATAATCCTGTTATCAAGTTCCCTCTGAAAATGGTTTCTCGCTTCAGCTACTTTTATGAGATGGCTGCTCAGGCATCACATTGGTGGTTGGGAACACTTTAATATGCAACTTAATTTGCTTATGGCAAGTTTATACAATTTTGTTGTTGTGACAATACCATTTTATACAGACATTTCACCTCTTTATGTCTACTATAACCCTGTGTTTAACAATCAATGTCTTTATCTGTTTTCAATCTGAACACATACCTTCTTTTGGGAGGCCAACTGTTCACTGCTGTTGCTCAGTCACTGCTCAGTAATTTTTTCTCTCCTTCAAAAGCCCCTTGCATCTGAGACACTGAGACATTTCCTTGGCTCATTGGCACAGCCTTTCTCAATTTTCTCAGGGTTCTTTTCCAGTACCTGATCCAGTACTTACAACCCTGGGAAAAAAAAGAGGCCCTGCCTTCTGGTGATGGCCATTGTCCTACCATTCTCCTCCAAGTCATGCAATAAGGCATAAATTCAAATTAAAAGGTACTCATAAGTGAGAAGGATTAGGCCCTTATTGGTTTTGTTTAGTAGGATCCTATAGAAGACAGATTCTTTTGGCAGTGTACCATAAAATAAAATTCTTAAGGGAGTTAAATTTTGGTGAAATCTTACCATTCATGCTCTGAATTTAACATTTTGAATATCAACAACTAGAGAAAACTGTTCCATTTAAAAGTCTCTTAGTCAAGTAACATAGAACATACCGAGTTTTTCTAACACTGAAGTAAATTTCCTAGTTTTCCAAAAGCCAGCAGGCCTATGTCATTTCATTGCTGTTGTTGAAAGATGGTGTAACTGCAGATAAACAAGTCTTTGGAAGTTAGAGCAGATTCAGGATTTCTCTTGCAATAGTCTCTGATTCATGACCAGAGTACATGTAATATTCTAGATAAGCTTTCCCCTACACTGATGGTAAACCTGGAACTAAAATTTTCTGTGCCCAAAGATTTCACATTGAGGCACCACATGTTCAGAACCAGAATTTCGCTCTACTGTATACAACCAACACCCAGGACTGTCCCCCATGCACAAATAGTAGTAGAAAGGGACCTTTTAATCAGTGGAATACTTGAAATAGTCTAAACCTTGTCTTTTTAAACACCAGCAGGTGTCCCTGCATCCAGTATTTTCTGGTGCAGTAAGAGACTAGTGCTCTAAATAGAAGTGGGGCAAAGCTGCTAACCAGAGCAGCCCCTCAAGGCATCTGCCACCTGCTGCCTCCTCCAAGGCGCTCTTCTGATTAGTTTACTAATGTATTCACCTCTTGCATATGCATTAGGATGGAAACTAATGGTACTACTTTCCACAGAGATGACAGACAGAACTGGGCCCAGAACTACCACCTTAGTTCTATTGTGGGCGTCATATTAGCACATGGTGACTACCTTGTCTAAACTGATTAGCTAGACTTGGGTTGGTCTGGAGAAAGTTTTTTTAACCTCAGTGACCTAAAACATACTCATGCCATGGCAATGGGTCTGCTAGACTTGCTCCTACTGCTGTGTGGCTTTCTCATAGTTCTTTTCTTCAAAACACAGAGATATGCCATAGTAATCAGGTCTACACTGTGGATATAAAATTACCTGCTTACTATTCTCACCTATTTATTAAACAAATTAGTCCACCTCTGCATGCTTAGTGTGGCAGAAAAATTTTAAATTATAATAGCTAATGTAAGTTGGACAACTATTAGTTAGACTGTATTTTTTAAGCGACATGAAGGAAAAGTTTTACTCCTTGCAATTTTTTTCCAGACTATAATGGCCTATTTATAGGCCAGTGCTGTAAGCAAAGTATAAATGGGAAGATATGCTGTCAGAATATTTCTCTGTCTAAATAACATCATTGGGAACCAGAGGAGTAATAACGTAGGAAATCAATTGGGAAATTTTGTAAAAAGTGATTCTCATAAAAATTCTTCAGAAAATGTATGAGCCTACTGTATTCCTCTGTTTTACAAGCATTCAGCCTCAATAGTTATCACATTTTCAGCTGAGGGACTTTGGACAATTTGCTTGGAGAGAAAACAGTCATTTAAATAAAAAAAGTAAAATAAATCTGTACCAAGTCACCATGCCCAGAGACAGAGGTAGTTCTTCCTCTTCCATGTTGCCAGACATTTGTGGCCCATGTAATTAATGGAGAAATAAAAAGTTAAAGTATAAAAAAGAAAGAAAGAAACTATAAACTAAAATGAACTGAAACCAAAGTCAATACTGATGAAAATGAAATATTTTCCTATTACATTATGAAATATTATATGTTGTATATGGCATAGCAACATACATTATTACCTAGTCTGATTTTGGACTTCAAATAAACAAAGAAAAACACAGGAGTGTAATTAATAGTGGTCAACACTTTCTGTAGTCACAATCTTTTAGATATACAGGAATATTGCTCCCCTTATCACTCTCACAGTTGGCATTAAATGCAGAAGAGTCTTCTTCTCTGGCTTGCTCATTCTTTTTTGACACAATTACAAATGTTAATCAGCTAAAATCAAAGATATCCACCACTCAAGTGAAAAAAAAAAAAAAAAAAAAAAGGAATAGCAGCTAGGCATAGAAAAGAGAGCAACAAAAACAAAAGTTGCCCAACTGCAAAGCAAGGTGTGCTGACAGAGAAGGAAAAGTGAAAAGGAAGAAGTGAAGAAAACAGATAAATGTGAAGGTGTAAAGTCAAGTCAGTTCACGCTGCTGATAGCTGATACCAGATTACAGCAGCTGTGCCAGCATCCAGGCTATATTGGTTTTGAGTTAATGTATTTGGCTCCAGCTAGAATAAGTTTTAATATGGCACATCTTGTGTCAGATCTTCCCTTCATGTGACAGAAAATGGCTTCTCAGCAACCCTTTAGGCATAGATTGTTGAATAAACACGGAACGCTTTTTCATGAAGTTGTTTTCTCTATCAAAGGCATTGTTGTGAAAAAGAAAAAAGTTGAACTCTTGACTTGGACTGATTTTTTTTATTTTTTTTTTAATTAACCCTTCCTTTTGCTCTGGTGATGTAAAAAGGGGGAGGAGCAATTTTAAAACTTGCTTTTAATTCATAAGTGTAAGAGAAAAAACAATTTAAGCAAATATATGGACAAGTTCCACCATACACTACAGTACACGTTGCCAACCCTTTCACTATATTTAGTACTCTTCTATTTTTCTTATGAAACTCAGCATCGATATGACGCAACATGTGAGAATGTCACCTTCCATTTTCATATATTGCCAATTTTTTTTTTAGCCTTAATCCTGCCACATAAAGCTAAAAACATATGAAGCAGTACACATATGGGTTTCATACCTTTTACATTATTTTCTTTTTTTTTTTAATCTTACAGATCCTTAAAACTCACATTATAACTACAGGGTCTGGGCTTATGGTCTGATGTGTTTTGCTGGGGGACAATATTGAAATGATGACATTTCAGATAGAAATAAAAATTCTCAAAAACTTTATTTCTACATGTCACAGTATAAGTCATCAGTGAAACTGATGAGTGGTAGATGTTGTATTTGCCTTTTTCACACAGGGAAATTTTCATCAAAGATTGCAAAAGTGATAATTTAGGCCATCTTGGTCATCTTTTTGACATGAGCATGATGAATACAGAAGAATGGGAACAACAAACACCACACAGAGACCTGAGGACAAAGCCGAATCATTCAGCCACAAGGAGTAGCGTGAAGGAGGAAAAGTCCCCTTTGCATTTTCCTCTTTCTCCTAATGACCATCCTGGCCTGCTCCTTACATGAGCCGTGGCTCTCAGGTGGAGCAGCAGTGTTAGGATGATGCAGCTGCGTACACCAGGGGCAGCTGCTTTGGCTCATCTCATCTCTGTTTCTTTGCTGTTCTGCAGGCACCAGATGTGTTTCTGTCTCCACGGGAGGAGGGTAATCACCAGCAGCTGTTTCAAGCACAAGGAGACAGAGATTTGTTTATTGGTGCTAGTCCATAGGCGATAGGATAACTTGTTGGATGTATTATTCTTCTCTGCAGAAAAAGAATTGACAGAGTGGAGAGTAAACTTAACATTTCTATAACGAGCAACAGAGTTTCTAAAGCAGAAGCCAACATGCTGCGTGCCACACACTCAGAAGAAGGAAATTCTTTCAGGCTGTGTCAAGAATAACGTGTCTCAGCTAATCAAGTTTCTTCTTGATACTCATATGAAACAAAAGGAAATACTTCTCATCGGCAAAATTCAGTAAGTTTGAGCCCTGAATTTCAGGCAAGAACACAGGTGAAAGGCTGCAGTTTAACTAAAATATTTTAACCAGTCTTCCTTCCACTAATTCACCTTCATAATTATTGGACTCAATGATCTTGGAGGTCTTTTCTGACCTTAATGGCTCTATAATTCAGTACATTTCAGAGACACTTTCACTGTGGTTCTCTGACCTATTGAAATGCATGAGCTAAATTTTTAGATCTTAGCTAAATGGAGAGGCCCGGTTTCTACTAATTTGCTTCAGAAGCCTCCCCAGCATACTGAGTCTTCCTAACTTTTGGTTTGAAGGCTCCATGATATTTTCAGATATTCCTAGTCAAAAGAAACATGGGACACATGGACTTAGAAATCCAGCTGGCTCAATCAGAACCCCTCAGTTCACTGTGAGAGCCAGTGAGATTTTTCTTTTCTATCATGTAGACTCTTTAGAGGAACATATTCAAAATGTAAAACCTGAGCCTATTTCCAAATGTCTCATTGAGGGAAAAGGAGTTTTACTGAGGTGATATCAGAAATATATCTTAGAAATCATCACCACCTGTTAAAGCTGAATGAACAGTCCTAAACAGACAGACAGAAGATAAAGTATAACAAGAAATAAAAAAAAAAATTATAATAGTTACAATAATGGTAATTATGATTATTACCATAATAATATTTTTTATTATTATAACTGTTGGAGGAAACAACTGAAGAGTAAGATAGGAGAAAATTTAAATAAGATGAGAAATAGGGTCATCTTTTACCCTTTGGCCAAAAGCAAGTCTTTAAAGTCAGTTCATAATTGCACTGGCAACCAGTAGAGAATCTTGCATATGTCAATACCAATGAGCGATTGTCAATATCTCTGATCAGCAACATTTTGCATCATTTGTAACTTGTACACTGAGTGTAAAGGGAGACTTCTAAGTAAATCATTACAGTACATTGTAAATGCAGGAACAAGTTTCTCTTAAAATGCTTTAGTAACACTTCATTAATTATATTGAACCTGAAGACCGAAATTCTTCTCGTCTATATTCATCACCTACTACGACCAGTTGTCTATATATTGTCTAAGACACTAGTATATCAAGCCAAGTAGACAAACTGTACCCCATGGGTCTTAGTAGAGGGGTAAAGAGTCACAGTTCTCACTGGTGTCAGCAGTTCAGACGCAGCCGAATGTGGCATCTGACACAAAGAGAAACAAAGCAAGACATGTTAACAAATACTCTGGCAATTAAAGGCACCCACTTTGTCTTTTCAGGCATTTCCCAGAGGCTGACTCAAAATCTCCTGTATTTGCTATTCACAGTTATTTACCAAGTTGTTCTCTCTCTGCATCTAGTTGCCCTGGATTTTTGTGAGCGGAGTCCTTTGTTCAGGTGGTGAGGGTATATTTCACACTCCCCACCTTTGTTTTCTTTGACAAGAATCAAGTTACTGATCTTCAGATACTTAGGGTTATGGCATCCTGTCTGCTTCTGCTGAAGATGCTTGGAAAGCACTTAAAAATACAAATGAGCAGACCAGTGGGTTTTACTGTGGAGAAAAATAGCCTCCAAAAAGTCATTGAAAGAAGCTCTTTGGACAAACATTTGCACAGAAGTTAGACCTCCTGTATGGTTCCTGTGTCGTCTTCATTTTTTCTCTGCAGACAGCCACACAAAGTGGATCTGTTAGAGTAAAAGCATTTCAAAAGGAAGGCAGCAGAACAGTGTTGCAATTTTTCTACCAAAATCTGCCATTACTGCCAGCATCAATTTTGTGCTGGTCATTAAAGGTGGTTTCTAAGTGGACTCAGCCCCATTTCCCCCTTCCTCTATGCTTAAGTATTCCTCCATGGTAGTGCAGTTGGCTCCCTTGAGATACCAGCCTGAGCATGAACGCTCTACACAGAAATATTCTGGGAAACATCAGAGGATCTTACCTGAACTCTGTCACTGTGTCCCATGAGAACATCACAGCATTAGTGACTCCTCAGGCCTGGATCCATTGCATCCCAAACTAGGCAGCAGGAAGGGATAGCACAAGAAATAATAAAATCATATAATCATTTAGGCTGGAAAGCATCCTGAAGATCATTGAGTCCAACCATTACCCAAGGCCACCACTAAAACATGGAATCATAGAATGGCTTGTGTTGGAAGAGACCTTATAGATGACCTCCTTCCACCCACTCGCCATGGACATGGACACCTTCTACTAGACCTGGCTGCTCAGAGCTCCATCCAAGCTGGACTTGAACACTTCCAAGGATGGTGCATCCACAGCTTCCCTGAGCAAATTGTTCTATCAGCTCACCATCCTCACAGGGACGAATTTCTTTCTAATATCTAATCTAAACTTGCTAACTTTCCTTTTGAAGCCATTCCCTAAGGGCCATATCTATACTTCATTTAAATACCTCCAGGGATGATAACTCCATCACTGCCCTGGGCAGCCTGTTCCGATACTTGACAACCCTTTCAGTGAAGAAATTTTTCCTAATATCCATTCTAAACATAAAATGTAAATTCGGAAGGACTCTAACCAGATACAGTGCTTCAGCCACAAGAAACAGCTTCCAGGATCACAGTCTAATTATCTGAATAAAATGACAGAATACATTATCATTTTTTAACACCCACATTATATATTATTCTTCATACAGTAGTATGAGTAAAGCCTTCAAACCACTTTTCTTTTAATCTCTAGTCTTCTCTCTTCATCATCACATTGGCCTGTGTTTTGCTAATACCTGCACCAACATTAGTCATAACTGGCAGGAGCCCATAGAGAGCTTTAGAGAACATTATTTTTTGCCCTCTGTGCATACATTAGTGTTGCCCTTTAAAGATGCAGCCCTTTGTCCTTTTAATGAAAAATAAAACTCATTTCCAAGCATCCCAATAAGATTATCTCGAATAATAGAAATCCAATTAGCTCAGGCAGTTTGAAGTCTCACTTAGGCTCCCGGGTGGTATCCCCCATCATTAAATATACTACTTTAAAATGCTTTCAAATACCTGTGTAGCATCCAGAGAGAAAGATGTTTATAAGAATGCAGGGAACAACCATCCCCTAACATCAACAGTATTTAAGCGAGCACAGAGGGATGAGGAATATCCACACTTGACACACTTCGCCTCACAGCTGGGGAACACCTCAGCCTGGTCAGTTCACTCATGTTCCCTCTGCAACCCTAACACAAGATTTTGAGCCTGCCTGCCCTAAGATAGGAAAATTGAAGCAAAGACTGTTCAGTTTGTCAGTGAATTACAGAGCCTTTTCATCCTTCAGGTCTTGCTGTCCCCTTGCCATTGTTAGTGCCTTTTCTTCCTTTCCTTCTTAATGCAGGGCTTCTATTGTGATGATCTGTAATTACTTAGGCAGCTGCCCTTTTCCTGCTATGTCCTTCAGGCATCTTTCCTGGCTACCACAGCTATCTCCTTTGGTTCCCACTGCTAACTTCCCTTTAGAAACTGTTTTCTCTAGCTATCTTTAAATATAACTAATTTCTTTCATGCTCTAAATGCTCAAAAACTACTGTATTGCCTCCAGCTTTCAATTTTATTTTCCTTTACACTTTTGTATTCTCTTGGGGAATTTTACTGGTTCCAAAAAATCATGAATTTCAATTTACCATATTTTTAAGCTTTCTTTTAAACCCACTCACCTTACAAAAAAAAAAAAAAAAAAAAAAAAACAAAAAAAAAAAAAAAAAAACCTTAAGTATTAGACCATGTTATCACTCACTTGTGAGAGGGGATTGAGGGAAGAATTAGTTGAACTGGAAGTCAGGCTCTTAATACATGTCAAAAAAGCTCAAACTTTCCCTGTCTCTCAGCCTTAGGCAAAAGGATATTTAAGGTGGGCACAGAAAGCACCAACCTGTGCTGTCTTGCATCTCTCTTGTTCAGGTCAACTGTGCAGTCTGAAAACTTGTTCAGACCCTGAGAGAACACTCAAAACATAAAGAAGCCTCTATAAAAACATTATTTTCTGGTGTTGGTATTGCCATAATTTTCAAGGCAGTCAAATCTGAAGATATATGCAAAAATCCTAGCAGACCTCTAGGTTCCCACAGTTTAGCCTTTGTTTAATTGGAAAAACTCCTTGCAATCCAGAAAGGAAAAATTTAAAAAGTCTTAATAGAATATATATGAAATAATTTCTCCAAATTGACTGTTCTATTTTCACTCTAATTTGAAAAAGAAAATTTCATGAAAAATGAACTGTTTTGGTCAAGTCCATTAAAGAGTAGAAAAGTTGAGAGCAAATTAACAAAAAAAAAAAAATTAAAAAATGTTAAGAACCTTAAAAAAAAAACCAAACAACAACAAACAATGCTCTGTGAAGCAGTAAAAGGTGTAGAAAAATATCAAGCCCTAGAGCTACACTTTCTCCCTTGGAGGTATAGAAAAATAATGAAGAAAAAGTGTTCAGATTCAGCAAGATTCGAATGGTTTTGATGACTGAACCTGTGGGGAACAAAAGTACCCCACAGGTACTTTGTGAAATAATTATTCTTGAGCCAAAGGAAATATCTGTAGGATATTGGAAGAAATGTCTTGATTGTTCCGTTCAATGGCAAATATGGTATTTGACAAAAATGGCTCGATTGTTCAGTGAAATGACAAAAATGGTATTTGGAGCTAATGGGGAAAAGAAAGCCTCCAAAACCAACAAAAGTAAGATGTTACATTTGGTTTTATTACCAAAGAAGATTTCAAAGAAAAAGTGCTGAGAAAATTAGTGCTGCTCAGCCCCAACCAGAAATACAGTATTCAGTGTCCACTGAAGATGAAAATAGTAATACCATAGGAAGAGTGCAGGAAAAATTGGTATCTGGTCTAAAACAGTTTTACTGACTTGCTTGACTGGGAGGTAGCAGTAGGGAAGTGGAAAGCTTGACGTAATAAGGCAGATCAGAAAATGTGAAAGAGTGTTTTCTTATAGAAAGTCACATTTTGCACGGTCATACCTATGCAGGAAAGAATGTGGCACTGAAATGCCAATAAAAGTTGTACATTTATATCAGAGAGAAAATTGTCCTTTTCTTCTTTTCTGTCTAGATGGTTTTACTCTCAGACAACTTTAAAAATATGAATTAACTTCTAGGGCTTAAATATATGGTTTCTAATCAGGTGTAGTTTAACCCAAAGAAACACAAATGCCTCAGAACTTAATACCTTCTTGGTTCTGTTTAATTAGTTATATGTTGGCAATGAACCAGAGCTTTGTAAATTGATAAGGAGCTCTCACAGAACTATGACTCTTAATCATCATCATCAAGCATTTAGGTCTGTGGCTGCAAATTCTGAAACAGGCTTGCTATTGCGTTGTCATTTATACTGAAATACACAGGCTTGCAGAAGCTGCTTTTTATTTATGAATCCTAATTCCTTGTGCTGGACATCTCAGCATTATACTGTGATTGCTTTCATTTCATGGCAAATAAATTTAGATTCTGCTACTTGTTTACTCTTGTATTCTCTTTTTATAACTCAGTATACAGCTTTTAATTAGATCATTGCTAGCTAATACTATCATTTGGACAGCATAGCTTTGATATGACCTTGAGATAACCACTGCCAATTTATTGTGACCACCGTCTTTTGGGCTGTTTATCCACAACTTCACAAATCATTCACTCAGTCCTTAATTAATTCATATATATAATCATTCAAATGCATTCAAGTTAACTATATTTTACAGGTGAGTGATGGGATGATGTAGTTTCACCAGCCAGCTTTCTTCTCATTACACCACGCTCAGTAAATGACTGTCTGTGTACACATAAATATGAGACCAAACAATGCCAGTAACTGACACCCGGAAATACATAGGTTTTATAGAAGCAGTAAAACTTCATTATGTGCCAGGTAAAACTTCTAGTTTTAGTCAGAGAAATGCTACTTTGTGAGAAAAGTGACTGCGTGAGAGGGATGGGTGTAGAGACATACAACAGCTTCACTGGTAACAGACAAGTTGTTCAGGCACAGGTCATAGGACACAAGGTGAGTTGACATGGGAATTTCTGCAGTGCTGCTGGTGGGGAACGTGCTTTCTAATGCATGCCCTGGTTTGAAAATCATGCCTCTAAGCCTCCCTCAGTCCCCAGCCCCACACACTTCCAGAGCAAAAACCCAGTACAGAAAAGAGGAAGAAATTTTAATACATGAGTTTGTCTGGGAAGTCAGAAGTCTGAGCTTCCTCTACACCTACTGCAATTCTAAAAGGTCTGAGATTCCTCTATATAGCAGAAGTTCAAGTGACTTTATTTCCATAGTTATTTAATTTACTTTTAATTGAATACAATATTGCATGTGTGAAAAGTGTGCAACTAATTATCTTTCTTGGTTATGATTGACTTAATTTAGTTTCCCTGTCATGACAGAATTTTTCACTAGGAACACTACAACTAGAGCTGTGATTACAGTTAATTTTTCATGTTGATGGCCAAGGAAAAGCTTCAAAAACTTGTGTTCTATCAAAATTAAACAATATTTTCTGTTGCCTTTCCAAATCAAAAGACCATTAAAAAATCTTTTAAGGGAATTTTCTATTTACATGAGTAGCTGTGCAAGTTTTTGTGGGGTTTTTTTGTTTGTTTTTTGTTGTTGTTGTTAATTTTCATGTAACTTTGTGTCTCATTCATCACTCCTGTGATAAAGATACTAGTTTTCTATTATGTTTTCCTTCTGCTGGTATCAAATGTTCTGGCTATATCAACACCAGTGTAAGAAGCTCATGTCCATTTTCTGACCCTGGGCTTAAAAGGTGCAGAGTTCTCCTATCACACACATGAACTTTTTTACCTGCCAAAATAAGGGTCCACAAAGTCTGTACTGAGGGTGGTCCCTAGTATAAGTCCTAAAGCATGTTCAGGAAGAGTACTGGCCAAAAAAATCATCAGGTACCATGACAGCAGTTGAGTTCTCTTGGTGATCCTGGGACACTACCTTACTCTGGCCTTGTTTAATTTGCTCATTACAGAGACTTGGTAAATACATCCTCTGGAGGTTACATATTATTCAGCTGTAAATAGACAAGCTGAAGAGATAAATGTTTCCTTGCTAAGCAAATATGAAGTAGTCAGATTTATTCAGAGGAAAGTCTGAGTATTTGGTTCACATATAACCCTCTCAAGCATTTAAGAAAAAGCTCTCCCTAAGTAGTGTTGTCTGCCTTCAATATTTTTGTGCTGCTGCTGAGAAGTTGGTCTATTCTAAAAAGCAACTCCAGATGCTTACTACATAGGTGGGGAAGGATCTTCAATCTTGTTCTTAATTACTGTGGCTCAAATTGATTTGACCTGAACTCTCTCTGCCTTTCAAGTAGAGCAGGATCCACAGGCAAGCTCCCCAGCTTTTTGAACTAACATGCTGACTGACAAATAAGTAATCATAAGGAGCTGATTTATTGCCCAGCCAGACACAGCTGGATGTAAAATATTAATTTTTAATGTAAGAAACAATTTCAATTTCTTTTACCCATAAAATCCAATAAATTAATCCAAGCACTTACAAATAATTGATATTTCACAAGGGAGAGGGGTTTATTTTTCCACTTACAAACATGCCCCTTTTAAAACCAAATGCTTTAAAGAGAAGATGTTTTTGAATTTCAAGGCTACATATATATCTCAAGGCTCTGCCAACATCAAAATAAGCCATAAAAGCAAAAAGCAAGAGTATTTTATGATGCCACTAGGACCCCAAAATATAGCCTTGTCCAAGTTTTATTTTTATCTTATATAATACATGGTTCCTGCTACAAATTACAAGCTGCCATCCTTTCAAATCTTTCCTGTAACTCTTTTTCACTTTCCAGTTCCCCTATTCTCCTGAAATCTTGCCATAGTAAGAAGGGACAATAATGAAGGGATCCTGGATGCACATATGATTGGCAATAGACTCCGACCTTTTTAACTCCAAGAACTCTCTTCTTCACATGAAGAATGAAAAAGGTTATCAACTGCTAATTACAAGAAAAAATGTCCATCTCAAAGGTTAATTGAGCTCTAGCATAGGTTACTCAGGAAGTCTGTGCTTTCTCCATCATTGATGACATTTGAAAACATCTGGAAGAACCTAAGGAAACATCTGTCTAGAAGAGTTTCACTCTACTTGATTTTGATTAGGAAGTGGACCTGTGTCACTCCCACAGCTATGTTTTATAGTTCTATTACACAAATATTTAATCTGACTTCATTACCAGTTGACAAATACTCAGATGACAAGGCCCCTGAGTCTCTCAGGAGTTTCTTCTCCTCAAACAGTAAGAACAACTTCCTGTTTCTGTATCGGTAAACAAAACAGACTAAGGACAATGCTCTAACACTGAGATATAGTGTGGCACAGCTCACCTTTAAACAGCTAAACTTTCAAACTCTGATAAAAAAAGAGGAGATTACCCCCAAAGTGGATACTGGGAATGATTCTTGGCTTGAGTTAACCCCTCACTGTATTTAGGCAATATTTGCTGTCATGCTACCGGACATCAGCTGAATCCATGTCGTGGAGTTTGGAATCATAGAATCATTAAAGATAGTAGTAGGAAAACTTGCAGCCTTACTCCATAGTAAAAAGACACAAAAGACAAGTAAGGCAGGGAAGATTTTATGTGAAAGCTCTGGATCATACCTATATGTCATTATACTACCACAGTGGTGATCTGAAACAGTAAAATCTGATTTTCCTTACATAAAAAATTTGTAAGGTTCTAAACACATGCTTTCAAAGCTACACTTCTTTCCCTTGTGATCATTAGCACTTAACAAAATCAGAAAGCAACGGATTTCTTCGAAGCCTAAAAACATCATCTCACTTTATATTATAAAACCCTTTTACCTTTGGCCATGATTTCACTTTTACTTTTAGAAAAGAAGTCCAGACACAGGAGAGTAACTTTCTGCTTTTATTGGACTGAATGTAACATAAGTGATAGAAAAAAAATCCTTTAATGATATTATATCATTCTGTGATTTTAATTTTCTCATGAAGACTTGTGTTACAGCAGGCAATGAAGATTGCTGTTAAATGCACATCCCTGTTTGTACACAGATGTAGGATGCCATGGCCCAAAGTATTCGTATTACCTAAACCTGCAGGACAGGCAAAGTCTTATTATTAGCATTTCTATTTTCACATGAGCAAAACAGGTTATTTTCCAAGATCAAAGAGGAAGTCCATGATGAACTAGGAACAAAGTGCAAATCTTTTGAGCCTCAGCTCAGTGCCTTCACTAAAGACCTTTTCCCCACAGAGAGAAAACTGACAAAACCTTTAAGAATATTACTAGCACATTTGAAATCTCTTTAGCTCTGGCTTCATTACTCCTCTATAAGTCCCTGAAATCTATTGGACTGATAGTGGCTAGGGAGCCTGTGAAGCAAAGACTACATTAATGGTTATAGAAACATGCTCAATTTTTCATTTACTTGTCCGCACATAACACCACTGCTAGGGGTTTGACGTAGGTATAGAATCTTAATTGGTTTAGACCATCCCAGCTCCATTAATTTACACGTACACCACCGAGGATCTATCTGCTACATCTTAGGTCAAAACAGTGATCCTTGATTGGTTTCCCTTGGCACCACTGATGATCAAATAAGCAAAAATAATAATAATGCACCCAAATCATCTGCTGATCCCAAAGGAATTTCCTCATTTTCTTCATTAAATCTTTGCCAAACAGTGCCATGTGAATATCAACTGGGTAAGTGAAGAATCACATCTAAGGGGATTCAAGTGTAGAAATGATGCACAGTGGTGGTCTTGCTGTTATTAACAAAGTGATCAGGATTCAGAAGCACTGTGAGAATTCTTTTGCCATGTCAACCATCAAAGAGAGACACCAGAGAGATAAAAGTTACTGCATGTTAAACCCTGCTTGTCGCCTTCAGCATGTTTTTGTTTAGTTCAATTCATCTCAACATTTGATTTTTAATAGTTCACTTTTGTTGTTATGAGTGAAAAATAAAAAGGACTATTAAAGAACAAGTGTGCAGGCAAAATGCAGTTGCTGGCACTTCACACAACCCAGAACACAATGCTATCTGCCAATTTGTCTTGCTTTTATTTCATGTTCAATTACAAAAAAAAGGTATAGGAGCAAGAGAGAGGGTCAGCCTTCCCTTTTCTAGATTTTTTTTTATTTATTTACTGTCTAAAAAATATAACAAGCCAAGCTAACAGCATTGGCAAAAGCAGCCACTGCAACCCTAAGGAGCAGAAAGCTATTTTTAACTTCCTCCAGGAAAATTGTATAAATACCATCCACTGCAACAAAACATGAATTTAATAAAACCCAATATCATCACTGGAAACAAAGCTATTTAATTTAAAGTCTAGGCTGTGGCCTTGAATTTAACAGAGAGAGATATGATATGGAGAAATAAATAGGAAAGGTAAATAAATATAGAAAACATATCTTTCCACCTCTTTGCTTTCCCTAAGGTGTTTTCCTGCCAGCAGCATTTCCCTCATGCCATCAGCCTTGGTAGCAGCAGCAGCAGCAAGTGAAGGTTAAATTTGTATATTCATTAGAGACTCTTCTCAAAGGATGTTTCTTACCCCCAAATGCACAGTTCTGTACATTTTAATACATCTGCTATTCTCTCAATCTCCCACATTTGCAGGGCAGAAGGCTACTTTCTGCATCTGTCATTTAACTTTATTTGTGTGACATTTTTTTCCCTATAAAATTATTTCTTCAGTTCTTATCTAAAAATTAGTCATTTTATCCCTCTCTTCTCTTCTCTTCTCTTCTCTTCTCTTCTCTTCTCTTCTCTTCTCTTCTCTTCTCTTCTCTTCTCTTCTCTT
>JAWWEE010000105.1:108685715-108702148 GCA_035221455.1 Xenops minutus
AGAACAAAAGCTCTGGCTAGAGTCATTATCAGCACATACATATTCATTACATCCTTTGTTAACTCTCTTTATCAGCATTAGGCGTTGGCTCCAAGCTTTGGAAGGAATTCTAACTGAGTTTTGAAACTAGAACACCCTGATAAAATGGTTGTCTTATTCACAAGGGTCAAAAACCTCTCTGACTATCAAAAAGCAATGACAGTATCTGAAACTTCCAAGTTAATCCAGATCAAAGTTGGATTGACCACCCTGCAGACTTCTAATTGCCAGATGGTTCTGCTAACGCCCACCTGGGAAGGCGTGTGATTTGGGTGGCTTACACAGATAATCTGATCCACCTCCAAAAGGCAGTGGCTGAGAAAAATGTATCCACTGTCAACATTTCTAGGTTTCAGATGTGTTTGTGGACTGATAACAGCCATCACTTTCCAACACCACTGTAATTCTTGAAATTCATCAGGGAGAAACCATTACAAATGAAGCACATTTTCAGGAGGGATATTTAACCTTGTTCAGCTTCCAATTTCAAAAAGTGCATGGGCTCTACTTGGTCCTTTGACAGATAGATCTGCATTTTCAGCTCACTATTGTTCAGAGCATGATCAGACCCATCCACCACAGGTATCACAAAATTCCACAGAAACTTTAAGCAGCATGAGGTGTGGAGCTTTCCCATGGGGGAGGTGTACTACCCAATCCACTGACATAGGAGCAGATCTAGGTCCACAGATCAGGTCAAAACTGCATTTTTACTTCACTCACAGTAAGAGTAATAAGTGCATCCTGGTAAGACAACATCCAACCAGCAGAAACCGAGCTTCATTCTTGCACAACACAGCATTAATTATCTGAGATTTAGCTACAGCCATTTTGCAGACAGCCTTAAAACTAGACCAATGGACCAATTACATGAGACAGCAAACTCATGAGTGCTTTCTTAACATTGTCTTGTAAACATATCAAAGTATCATAGAATCATATAATGGTTTGGGTTGGAAGTGACATTTTTAATACCATCTCACCCACTTCCCCTGTCAAGGTCGAGGACATCTTTCACTAGATCAGGTTACTCAAACCCCCAACAAACCTGACCTTGAACACTTCCAAGGTGGGGACATTCACAGCCAATATGGTATTGGTCTTGAGGAGTAATGCCACAACAAATAATTAATTTCAACAGTGGGACAAATAATACAGAAAGTCTGTTCGAGAGGAACATTAGCAGCCAATATAACAGAATGTAATGGTATCTGAAAAAGCTTTAGGTGAAACATAGCAGGTTCACAACAGACAGCTAGAGAATATTCTCCCAATGACCAGCATCTATAAAGGAGAAAACTGATGGCAAATGAATAATCATCTTTATTTCCTGTTTTCTGACAATGACTCTGAAAGCATTGCTTTGCCACACTGTTTGCTCACCACTGCAGCTTGCCAGTGCCACAGGTGATCAGTATTTTATTATGCACCTTGTAATGAGAGCTCTTACTTGTTATTCACTGTTTTGCATGGCAAGGTTTCTATGGAGAGAAAACCATTTCTTATAAAGAAATAGTGAGAATTCAGATTTCACATTCACCATTTCATATGGTTTTTTGTGTTTTAGCACTCTACATCAATCAGAGACTGTATCCCAAAAATCTGCCAAAGAAGATTCCACTTGTTTTCATAACTTGAACTGACACAGAGAATCATTCAGTGTCAATAAATAAAATACAGTATCTGAAAACATGACATAGCAATAGACTTTACAACAGCTCCAAAATCAACAGTCATCCGAGGAGAGCAGAAAAGGTCTTCACTCTATTCTAAATGCTAATCCCTGTTGTCCTATTCAGTGCACAGAGCAGGACAAATACACTGCTGGTATAAACAGGCATGATCATACAGAGAAGCTGCTCTTGTAAATGCCAGCACTGAATTTGGAACAATATTCATAGGTTCCTTACATTCTTGCTTTCAGACTTACTTTTTGCAGCTGTAAATGATGCCCATAGATTCATCGTATTTCACTACTTTTTGTTTTATGGACATTGAAGAGGCATGGTCCAGATCCAGAAAATTAAACTTTCATGTCTTGTAGTGGAGCTGGCTAAAGCAAGTCTGTTTTCTATGCGTGATGGAGGGCTTTGCTCCCAGACCCAGAGCTTCAACAAACAGCAGCTCAGAGTTGGCAACTCTAGGAAGTGTCAAGAAAAAGGATGTCTGAACTTTTTTTTTCTAAGCTGAACACAGGTGTGGAGGCTACAATAAGGCACCTTGTGAAATATAGCTCAAGCCTCCTGTTTTCTCAGAGAGAGATTGGGACAAAATTCACAAGGAAACTCCTTTTGCTTTTTTGGGGTAAAAAACACCGCAGCAGGAAGGGGAAGGCTAGATGTTGGAGACATTCTGAACCCACCATTTCCAAAGTCCAGGAGAGTTGTGTCACTGTGGCAAATACTGAGGAAATGCTACTCTGCCTGTCTAGTATGAGAAGGGACACTTTGGAAGCAAAAATTTGAAATCAGAGGATTATAAAGCAGGCTGACAAAAAGGCTCCCTTGATAGGCTCAAGGTCGTTTAAACATTTCCTCAGTAAATGTTAGAAATAATCTAGAACAGAACATTTGAATTTCAAGATTCCCAGTTCCCCAAAGACCTCATGATCAATTAGTCTATTATAAAAAGGCATCACCTCCCCAGTCTCAGCTGAATTCAGTGTAGTCCAAGGAGCAGAGGAAAAATTAGAGTAAGGATGCTTTTTTTTTGTGGATCCCTAAAATCTGAGGAAGAAACTCCCAGCACCTCGAGCTGCAGTCAGGGATCACTTGATTAACTTTCCCAAATGTCAATGCCTATATTTTATTCAAGGGGCGCTTTTATCTCCTGTCATTTTGACTTGGTATTTCTGATCCCCTATCAAATGTTCTTAAATGAGTGAAGCTTTCTGGGTATTAATAAGCACTTTTCTAGCCTTACATGAAAAATTTAAGTTGTTTTTTTCCCGTGTGCCTACAGCCAGAAAATAGTAATTCGGTTTACAAACCTACAGGCAATGTTGTCTGACTCTTCTATGATAAACTACTCCAAATCTCCCATGCTTTCTTTTTTTATTTTATTTTTTTTAGGGAATAAATTTCTCATCCATACCTGCTGTTGTTCCACCCAGTATGTCTAAGGCAAGAGCAAAGAGGCTCTGGATCTCAAAATATGAGTCACAACTCTCTCAGTTCAAACTAAACTCATTCTCTTTCTGTTGTGTTGTCCATGAAGCCTCAAGGAGAAGGGAAGAAATAACTCCAACATGTAACTGTGGGTTCTATGTTGGACTAAAATATATTTATACAATTAATTTGTCTGTCTCAGTAAAAAAGTTCTGAAACACACTGTAAAAATGCAAGCATGGCTGTCATGTTTGCAGTTGCTGCCAACAATCAGAAGAAATGTAAGCAATTGCACTGGTCTCTGAAATCAAAAATTTCTTTTATGTCCTCTCAAGGTTGTCCCAAGAATGCTCCAGAAGCCTTTCACTTAAATCATTGGAATATTTACCACCATCCAACCACTTGAATGAAAGAAGAGTATCTCTTAACTGGTAGCATACCTAACTTTGCTGTTGTCTTTTTTCCCAAAAGACATCAAGCCCATTACACATTGCACAGCACTTTAATAAAGAACTTGATTCTGCACATTGAAACTCAAACAGCAAAGGTAAAATCATGTATATGTTTAGAAAGTGCTCACAGGTACAGAAAAACATGTATATATGCCTGGCACACTAAGTCAGATAGCACAAATTATTTACAGTGCTTATAACACATTGTTCACAGATAGTTTTTGTCAATGAATGGAAAAAAAGATATCACTGCAAGAAGTTTTGTTGATAATATAAGTAGTTGAAGATTGATTAGTAGTAGTATTCAGCCATCAATAAAAAGTCCATAATGTTGTAAGTCTGTTGTGGTCAAAGAACATGTACTGTATTACAGCAAAGCATAATCCATCTGGGATTCAAAAGGGAGGACTGCACTTGTGAACTGTGGGACCACATCTAGAAAGAACAGTGATTTCCAAAAAGGCCCTGACAGGTATATGGAGGTAACAAACTGACCACAATATTGATCCAAAGAAGAACCAAGACCTGCCAGCTGCTTTCATCTGTCCAAAATCCTCTCCCCTGATCTGAAAAAATAATCTTCTAATGAGAATCTGAAAAAAATCCAGTCTACATTTACTTAGTGATAGTATAGAGAAGCAATTGGACCTCAAACTAAGAATGCTGACTTAAGAAGATACTAGGAACATGCATGTCCTTTTAATGTTGTATCACCAGAGAAAGAGGAAAACCCCAGGTTTGGAGGTTGAAGCAAGCAACAATCAATGAAAAGTAAGTAGCTCATTTTTAGTAATAGCAGAATTAAAAACTGGGGCAATTTTAGCAATGAACTTTCCATATTTAGGAGTTCTTTGAAGAAGTCAAGCTATCTCTTGAGAAGTTATGAATTCATTATGAAGCGAAGTGTATATGTGTGCCTCATGTGTAATGCAGGTGATCAGAAAGGTCTCTTTTCCCTTAAAATTGATTAATGCATTACTTGGAGGCTAGATCATAACTAGTTTGGGTCTTTTAATGAAATTCTTCTGATCTCAGAACGAGATTCACGTGAAAGAAACCACATGGAGAGATTTGGATTTCCTTACATTTGCCTTAAGCCATCACTGCTATCTCCATCTATTTTTCTAGCCATTCAATGATTATCATTGGATTTTTCAAAACTATATCAATTTTAGGCACCCAGATACTATTGCCTTTCAACTTATAGTCTGTGTACTGACTACAGACCTCATCAACACAAAATGAACCTCTAGCTGGACCATGGGTGTTCTTTTGAAGTGTTAGCTGCAGCAAATTGCTTACATAATTAGAGTTACAACTTCCCTCATTACAAACAAGCAATGGAAACTTTAATCCTCCTTCATCCAAAGAATCAAAGTGTGGAAGCTCTAAATCTTGTCTGAAATGGCAGATAAGAACAAACCTTGACAGTGCTAAATGGAGACAGGGAACTATTTTGGAAGACTTGTAAGACAAATTGATCATGCATGACTCTGTTTCTGCCTTAGGGGCAACGTTGATGAACACTGAAAATGCTGCTGTACAGAAAAGAAAAAAAAAAAAAGAGAGAGACAAATGGATATTTCTCTGCTTTAATTTATTCTAGACTTCCTGTAATTAGAAGAAATTATTGTTGTGTGATAATCATTCATCTCATTAGGCAGTTTAAGAAGAAATAAATTCATCCTTTCTGAAGAGAATGATGCTTTTCTAGAGGTGGCAAAATATCCTCAGCCTCCCTTACAAGAATTGAACCAAGTGTTTATAATCTCTTTTGTCTTGAAGCTTCTAGTCAGCCAGTTATAAAGCCACATCTGAAGAATATATAAGATGCAACTGGGGGGGTTTTGGCTTTCAGTGCCCTTTTTACACTAAAGCTCACTTTTTTCTGAATAATGATTGCTTACCAAAATGCATGGGGTTTGCCCCTATGCAGCCTGCCTAGTTACTAGGACGGAGAAAAATGAACCTTACTCCCTATCCACTCGTGTAACTGAGAATGCCACTAACATTCCATGTGGTACATACTGCTCAAAGAAAAGTAGAAATCGTTAATTGAAAAATCTCAGTCCATACAGAAAATTATTCTGCCTGAAAGAGAAGCTGACCCTCAGATGTCAGTTCCTGTGGTCTTAGATGTCCACCTGTTTCAAAAGAGCAATGTCAGTCTCCAAATGGAGTCAAGCTAAACTGAAATTGCAGACCACCATACCCAGTAGACTGTTGTGTTTTGTATCCATTGATTTGGTGAGGGGTAGGAGTCGTCTGGAGAGGTGGTATCCAAGGCAGTAAATAACCAATCTTTCAAAGGAAAGTTCTGCACTTCTTGAGGGTTGGAACACCTCCAGACAGGTGAGAAACAGAGAACCTTCATCAGATTAGATGTCTGTATTGTTCAGTCGTTCCAGGGGAGGTACCTGTGTTTGAATGGCCCATCTCCTCTGGAAGAGGTTTATGGAGCATTAGGATCCTTTCCATCCATCCTCCAAGAGAAAAGCCTGGAAATGTCCCTACCTGTTCAGAGTGGGCTCTCTTTTGGTCTGCTGTTTTGATGCAATTTCCTATAAAGTAGGATCTGACATTTTCCCAAGTTTCTAAATGTCCCATACAACCAGGATGTTGTGTTTTGCTATGGTTTGGTTTGAGACTTTTTACTCTGAATAAACAGAAAAGCAAGGATTATGTTTCAGATGAGTTGTAAAGAACATCTTCATAATCCACAGGCAGAGAAAACAAGTAAACAAAAAAACACCTGCAGTACAGGCAGCATTTGATGGCTATGTGGTACGCAAGCCATTGAAAACTGTGTTTGTGTGTGTGTGTGTCTTACAATTAGAGTTGAAGCAGGATGTTCTCCCAAGTGAATCCCTTATATGTTACTTTCCCCTGTTTGGCTGACTTCTCATCTCCAGCCAGAATTGAACCACATGGCTTGGGATAAAGAGTGCTTAGATAGATGTGAAAAAACGTGCCTCTCAGATGTCATGAAACAGCCATTTTTTCTTGCAGAGAAAGAGCCAGAATAAGATCAGATTAGTGTGCTGTTATGATCCCCCTGTCTTTTGTTCTCTTGCTCTGATGTAAACGTAAAGCCAGGCTGATGATTGTTTCAAAAGCATGGGCCTTCTGCCTTATAACAAGTCTTTGTTTTTCTGTGCATGCATGGCTGTGTGTGTGTGTGTGTCAGTGTATGCTCAAAGATCTATTTTTTCTTTCTTGGCTGTTTCAAAACAAACTGTATGCAGCATACAAAGCATATTTTGAACTAGTTCTAAACCTTGATTATATGCAAAATACCTGGTGGAAAGCAACAAAGATGCTTAGGTATAGTACACACTTACAACATCACCTTTTCAGCAGAGATTCAACAATTTCATAGACAAATTAGGGAAAGTCATCATACCCTGCAAATCTATAACTGGTAATGGCCAGCACTATAACCCCTATTCCTAGATCTGATCTATGATGAAGCTCACATCTGAGACAGTCCCTGCTATTGCCAGCAAAAGCCTGGATTCGTTTTTTAGTTCAACAACCTTATGATTAATACTTATCTACTCTGTGGTATCTTTCCTTTTTCCCTTTTTCCTTACTCAAAGGATATTCCAATTTCATGATCAACCTACTAAGCCTTCTTTTTAGAAAGAAAAAGAGTATTTAGAGTATTTCTTTCAATAGATCTGTAAAACTTGAGAATTTCTGAAAAAGCAATGTTAAGAAAACAGGTGATGAAAAAAGAACCAAACAAGGGGCAGTTCTAAATACGTTTGCTCACAACCTCGTAGTACTTTTCTGTAATGGAGACATTTAACAGCTTTTGGACAAAATCAAAATAAGTCATTATAAGTTTCATTCAGAGCCAACAAAAAGAATATATCCCATCCTAAAATTACTGTCTGAGAATTGAAATTAATCAACTTCCAGTAATGTTGATTGCTCTCCACTAACTGTAAAATATGTCTTGCCTAAACCAAAACAAGCCTATATTTTGGCCTCTGATATTAGGGAAGCCAAATCTTGTCCTAACTATACTCCACTAATACCTTTTGACTGTACATCAGTATTCTCCATACAGACAGTCTCATGTCTCCTGTAACTGTATTTTAACATGGCTAAAGGCCCATGTGTTCAGCCAGGCTGCAAATGACACCTGGTTGCTTGCAGGTGCCCGCTCACTCCCTGCAACCAAATATTCTGGCAAATGGCCCAAGCTACAACCCCTGTTAAGATGAAAATGGAAAAGCACACAGATAAAACACACAGCAGTCTCTGGAGTGTGTTTGCCAAAACCCATCATAGTAAATAAATAAGTATTGGCTGGACATTCAACAGGGAATTTCAAAGTTACTTCTGAAATATAGAAGTCAACCTGAAAGAGCACATTGACATAGCATAATTTTTTTTTAACAGTAGAGAGCAATATTGGAGCAAGAGAGGCAGCAGTTTGAGCCTGGTTTGGGGCTGCCAGAAGCTGCCTCATGGCATCACTACTCTGCCCAGTCTGGACTGAGCATCCCCTGGAATGCTGCAGGGAAAAAGCAGCCAGCCAGCAAGGGAGAGCTAAGGCAGCATACAGAGACCCTGGAATGAGCATTGGTGCATGTGTTTGAGGGGTGTTTTTTTTGTTGTTTTGTTTGGGGTTTTTTTTTGGGGGGTAATATTATTACAAGTTTCTATTCAATTTCTTTTACTCTTGGCTAACTTTTTACCGTCACTTTCTTGATCTTTTTTTTTTTTTTAATTGTGTTATTATCTTCAGCTGCAGATGCTATGAAAAATTGTCACCAAGACATCTGGTTTTGCCTTTAAGCTATATCATATTTCATCCATGTATATCAAAATGAGGAGAATGTTTACAAGAGAAGACAACTTCCATATCTAACCGAGAGATTTAATCTCACCAACAGGTATAATCAGAACCAGGGACTGGAAGGTGGAAAACAGGAAATTCAAAGTGGAAATAAAGGTGCTCATTTTTAATGATTCAGGTAAATAAGTGCCAAAACACATGCTATTGTAGACCTCCTGTCTCTGGAAACCTGAAAAAAAAATCAATATTTTTCTGTGACACATAGTTTAGTTCATCTTCGGGTTGTTTGGCTTGAGACAGGAACTGCGAAACCAAAGTAATGGTTCAGTGTTTTGGACAGTGTTAGACTGAAGGGTCACAGTTGCTTTTTAAGGCCTATGAAACATTAGAGCTTGTTTAAAAATATTAAAAAAATAAACTGATTATTGTGAAAATATTTTGCTTTTCTTTTTATTTTTTTTCATTACTATATCTCATCTTTCCATGGGGCTATTTTGCATTATTAATATTTTAAAAAGAAGCTGATTTATGCTAAAACCAGGAGGGAATTTTTTTTTTTGCATTTTTATTTGAATTTTTAAAACTTCAATTGGATTTCTTCAGATTTTGCACTGCAATTTCTGTTTCTCCATTTAAAAAAAAAATGTTCAAAATTTATTAATTTTAGTGTGTATTTTATCCAAATGTTCTCCTGGGACAGAAACAAATATCCTCTTTGTTCTGAAGTGAGTGCAAATTAAAGGCTGAAGAAGGAAGTTTGGCATTTTGCAAAACAAATCCTAGGTTGGTTTCCATCTCATTTTCGTTTGATCTCAAAGTAGTAAATCCTTGCACATCAGTCAGTGGGAAACATAAGCCGTTGAACTCTACAGTATGTCCATGCTGATGCTGTTCATGAGTCCAACAAACTACAGCAAACAGTGAGTAAAACATGAAATAAAGACAGATAACATTCATACAGAAATATGATGAGATAAAGAAAACACAAATATTTCAGAATAAAATTCCAGAGCTAAAATTAATGGAAAGGACTGCTTATTTATTTTTAGAAGTGACTGATTTTCAGCCTATGGTTATACATGAAAAACCAGGACAGCTGCCTGATGCTCCGTTTATTTCATTATTAGCAGTAGTCTAGAAGTTTAGATAAAGAGAATTGGTAGTGAGTAACTGTTTGCCAGAAATACTAGATGCATTTGTAAAGCATTAATAAGCCAAGAAGAGATTTGTGAGTGTGTGTGTGCTGCACACGTGCATGTCACTTATTTGTTTCCCCTGCTACTATTTGTGAGATTTTATAAATCTCCCTGACTTTTTTTCCTATAGGTTTCATTTTCTGTTCAGGCTATTTTGTTGTTTGTTTGTTGTTGTTTTTTTTTTTTCCCCTCTGAATCTATACTTCCTTATTCCTTTCTCTCATTGTGTTTAAAATGATGTGGTCACTAATATCAGACACAGCATTATAGGTGTTTAATTTGAAGTTTGCTTTATATTCCTAGAAAAAAACAACCTGTGATGGTGAGAATGTTCATGTTAGACAGAATGCAGACTAGATGGGGATGTGACAAGTTAGATAATTAATTAGTCCCTTTCATGTCAACAGGGGGGTGCACGTATTTTGATTTTGTGCATATATTCTCATTCACACATTTTTTTTTATTTTTTTTTTTTAATGACTATAAAAGTGAAGCCTTTAGCTTCATCCTGGTTTTGATAATGTGTCTGGTCTGATTACATCGATCTGAATGATGCGTGTTAGCACCCTGCTTATTAACCACTCTTCATCTGCAGCAGGTCTGTGGTAGACACCTGTCTCAATTTCCCCATCACATGCCTTCTGTGTAGCACTGTCATAGGAACAGCAGACAGACACCAACCCATATTTTTCAGAGGTCTTTATTAAAGGAGCTTAATGTAGACAAAAGGCACTGTATTGGCTTTTATTCTTACCCTCATCTTTCTTTCCCCTGTAAATAAAGGCATATATGAATTTCCTAAAATCTAATTTTCACCTCTAGATCAATTCCAAATACTTTGAGAATGCTGATAAGGCGATCAGCCCACTAATAATACTCTGGTGCCCATTTCTGGGTTCTATAAAGCCTCAGCAGGCAAGAGAACTGACTTGTTCACTATATTTCCATTGTGAAAATGTCTGTTGCAAACTCTATTTAGAAAGCACTTCTTCCAAAGTTGTACCATCAGAGAGCACATTTAGAAATATTGTTTGAGGTCATGATAAAAGCAGGAGGAATTTATGAATATGTAAGAGGACATTATAGCTTAGTGGCAAAATATGAATTTGGGGCTTAGGAGATTTGAGCACAGTATTTTGCTGTCTTGTCCCATAAGTAAGATTCAATTCACCTAATTTTGTGGTCTAAAAGTAATTTTGGAAAAATGGTAAATACCAGCAGAGTACAATTTCCCTTCCCTAAAATAAGATCCTATCACCTACAATGTTTCTGTCTTGCTCTTCCAACAGAGATTTGACTAAATCACAAGTAATAACTTTTTTATTTTTGTCATCTTATTTCTCTGTTTTCCAATGCTACATCTAAGATTTATCACATCATTTCCACACACAACTTGTCTCCAAAATGCTTTTTGTATCTTTTTTCAGATTCCCTCAACAAGCCTTTTAGTCCTCATTGTTCTTGCTTGGGACAAAAAGAGTAAGGAACTCCACTCAGTGTCGAACACAAAAAAATTTTTACTTCACTATTTTTTCCTGGTATTTTCCATTAGACCTCATTCCTCTTCATTCATGTCTTGCACTTCAATTAGTAACCTACTGGGGGCATGGCTCTGTGTGTACCAGCAGCAGTGAAAGCAAGCAGCAAGGCTGCTGGAGCCCATCTGCTCCTCACAGCACCAGAGACAGGAATGTTTTTCAGAATTTTTTGTTACCTCCCTACCTTTCTATGGCTCTCACACGTTATGTTTTCTGAGGCCTCATGAATTCTCTTTATCTCTTTCTCTGCTCTTTTCCCTGACAGCAAAGTTAAGGAATTATGTATTTATTTATATCTATTTTTACAGTCTTTTTCTCAGGATGGTCCAGAGAAAAGTGGAAGAAAAAGTACCAAGACTCCGTCTCTCACAGAAAGTGTATTCACCTTCACACAGACTTTCCACAAGATTTCCACAATTACTCTGCTTTACTACTACACTTTATAATATGCTGAACATGTAAAGGATGGAGAGACCAAGTCTGAGGGTCATATCTCCTTTTCCTCCATCTGATAACTGATAGGATGCCTGAGTGTCATGAACAGTGAGAAGTCCTCTTGTCTGTGCAAATCATTTGCAGCAGAGTTTAAAGATTTTTATTCCCACAACTATGGTGTAAAGTACAGAAGGACTGTGTCCATTTCAGAAAGGATATACTGAGGAACAAATCAGACTTACTGACTTGTCCAGCATTATACAGTTTGTGGATGTGCCAAGAATTGAGTGTAGCTCCTCAGCCCTACCCTAGTTCTCCAGAGTATCACTTGGATTATTGGCTCAGCTCTCCGTCAGCTGAAGTACTGAATCACTGAACAGGAGTTATTCCTTTGTTCAGCCCTCTTTTTCCCCCGATTTATAATTGCAACAAGCTGAACTTGGATATTTTTTTTTTTTTGGTGTTAAAAAAATTCTCTGTGGTAGGTTGATTTTAAATTCCATGGAGTCCACAAAACCTTCAGGCTACCACAGTTCTGAGGTATTTATAACATGGTATTGATGTTGTGAAGTACTTCACCTCCACCCCTGTCTGCCTTGAGACATCTTGTTTTCAGAGGGAAGTGAATGCAAGTTCAAGGTTACAGAGGAACATTTCCCTGGCTTGTCAGCTCCTTCTCTTTCAGCTTGACTAGAGAGGTACTTCACACTCATACTTTATTCCTGTGTTCAGACTGCAGGAGGCAAATGAGAGCTATGGTTCTGGCATTTGTGTGTTTTTTGGTTTTTTTTAACAGTGGTTTATTCTTAGGAAAAAAAAATAAAAAAGCACTCTGAAAATCTCATGTGGAAAAATGATCTGGTCTGTATCATGCTGGGTCACTTTAGAGGTGTGTTGTAGCTATTCGCCCTTTCCTCCTCTGACAGGTTTCTGCTTATATTTGGCAACAAGTGACATTATTAGTGCTGATAGCCAGGCCTTGAACTCACTGTGTTGATTGCCTGAATGTTTCTGTTTCTCAGTGTAATGAAAGAACAATCAGTGCCTCTGTGATATCCTCATGTGGCACTAACTGCTATTAGAATTTATTATCATTTGTTCATAAGTATATATTATATGTCCTGACAAGAGGCTCTATAGGCTCCAGCTGAAGTGATGTTGTATAAGGCATTGTGTAGATTCATAGGAACATGTTAAGAACTTACAAGCCATATAAATGAGTAGGAATGCAGAAAAGGGACATGAAGTAGAAAATTACCTTCCCTAGCAGTCATTTCAGCAGCTACCATGCAGCGCCTCAGTCCCCACGCATTCCATCATGCTTCCTATCTCATTAGAAGAGTCAAAATTTACTGTCCTTCATTCTGAGGCTTTAGTTAGGAGCACAATAACATGTAACTTTGGACAACAAAGGCACTCTAAATAAACAAAAGAAATCACAAGAACTCAAAAGAAGGAGGAAAGGAATGAATAATTAGTTTGCACATTAGGTCACTTCTCATCCCCCATTTATAAACAATGCCCTTACCAAGAATAAAAGCATAAATTTTCTTATAATAAGAAATATTGAGATCAGGTTCTTCTTCTCTTATTTCCTATAGAAAAGCTTGGTCCCTGAAAACTATGCCAATGAGAGAACTAACAGCAGTATTTTGGGGAGAATAAACATATGATACCAGAACAACACTCAGAGAATGAAAATATGTTATCTTAAATGGGTGCCTCTGGTTCTCTCTTGGTCTTGGGACTGTGCTGGAGAGACCTGGAGCAGGCTGGCTGACATGACAGGGTACCAGGGGGACCTTGTAACCTCCTGGCACAAGAGTCAGAGTCCGGGTAGAATACATAAAGGCAAAAGAAATGTCACCTGAGCCCTATGTTTAAAAGTCATAATAATAATAAAATAAAAATTTAAAAAACAAACAAAACAAAACAAAACAAACAAAAACAAACAAACAAACAAACAAAAAACTGGATTTGCGTCCACAGTGTCACACTTGTAGCTTCCCAGGATAAAAAAAAAAATACATGAGTGACAGCAGGGACCCAACCTCAGCATCCTGGGGTACTGGCTGATCTCACACCAGACATCACCCACCCTGGGCCAAGCAGCACTGAAAGACTCTCACCTGCCTGGTGCAATTACTCAGCTCCTGATAGTGGAAGGGCTTGAGGTTGCTTTAAGCATTTATCCTAAAATATTTGCTTCATCTTTTACTCCTGTGTTTCAGTGGAGCACCAGAAAGGAGTCTGGACATATTTTTCTAGCAGTAAAACAAGTGTTGGGAGTTTTTGGTTTGGTTTGGGGTTTGTTTTTTTTTATTTTATTTTATTTAAAAAAAAAAACACAACACAGTAAACAAAACAGGGAAATGGTAATTCAAATGGAAAAAGTCGTTCCTTTGCTATTCAGCTTAACAAATAGTAGGAGACAAATTTCTGCCAGGGAATATGGTCTATACCGCTAAGTTAATTAGCAGTAAATGCATATTTAGTTAGTGGGAGGGGTGGAAATCAAGAACCTTGCTATTTCTGTTTCTCAGTTCTTGTGCATTAAAATTCACAATTATGCTTCTAGAGGAAGCTGCTTCTTCAGCAGAGAGGTCTGTGCTGATCAAGGGAGCTGCCTGTTTCAGATACACTTAAGAAGGTGTCTGTTACCAAGGGCCCTCAGAGTTGTAACTGTTCACTGTTCTCATTTTCTCTTCTGCCAATTATCCAAACACTTTTCCCATTCACTTCATAATAATGATAATACCTTCATTAGATAATCTCAAGGCAATTTCTTCTATAAAGCAAATTGGGGTTATTTCACCCTATCAACAAGAAACAGAACAGGTCACTTAGCCTTTGACTGAAGCTGAATGGCTAGGCAAAATAGCCAGATTTCACCAGTTTCTCTACTGAGAAAAACACTGTAAAAAATCTGCTGCTACTACCATTGCATTCAGTTGCTTCAATATCTGTGGCCTTTTTTTGCCTGAAGGAATCAAAGATTATTCCAGACTGATGGACATCCTTGGATAACTTCTCATTGTTTGTGCCTTTGGCTAAGCCATGAGGATGAGGAACCTTAAATAGAGCAGTGCTGCAAGGACATAACCTCACAAAGAGACGTTGATCCTTTTCTTTCATCACTTCTCAGCTGTGGAGCTAAAGATCATTTTTTGAGCAAGGCATCAGCCTGTCCTTAATGCACCACTGAATTCATCAAAGTCTTCTCTTGTGAGAACCCTTTAATAATCCCAAAGCTTGAGATCGGGATGCTGTGACCGAAGGTGGCTGAGGCAACAATGAGTCTCGGCTTCCTGTAGGGAAGGCTTTGCCAGTAACTGTTGTATCAAATTCCAGGTAGATTGGAGAAATTGGTAGATTGCTAAAATAACCTGTGCTAAGCTAGCAATCATGCACAGCTTGTGGCTGTTCATGACAGTGCTGTAAGATATGCAAAACAGAATTTCACCTTGTTGTGATTGTAGATGAGCTCAGGAACCAAAATTCTGTTCCAAATGTAGTCTTGTGAAAATGCAGAGAAAACAGTCATTGGTCTAAACTTGTCTGTAGTAATGACACTTGGTCTATTTTTATGTAAAACTAGATGTTTACAGAATTATAAGAATGAAAACATGACCTTCTCAGTTCTTTTCCTGGAGGCCCTTATTACTGAAACCATAATGATCTGAAGGTATAGGAGTAGAAAATTCTAAAAAGGGAGGTTTTATTAAGGCAACTAATACAAACAGGGGAAAAAGTAGTCAAGTTTTGGCAGCAAAATCTGTGCTCCTGACACCTCCTCTACTTTCTCCAACAGTTGGTTTAATAAAAGCTGTTACCCATCCCTGCAAACCTTGGCTTGCTCCAGCCTTCGGATCAGGAACCAGTCACATTATCCAGAGACATCCACCTCCCAGTGTCAGAACATGGTCCATAGTAATAAGCCAATGAGTCCTTGAGATAAAAAGCCACATTTTAATTTGTGCCTCGAATTTGTGCTGCAGATTGCTAGACATATGGAGCTCATTAAAGGCTTTCAAAGATAACAGAGCCATTGTCATTGGACTCTTGTTTCAAGTGCATATGGTTGCTTATGTACATGACAGTAGCAAAATACACAGCTTATCTCACAGTCTCTTCCAGTACCTGAATAACTAAAACTGTAATAAACAGAGGTACTGAAGGGTTCTTCTCCAGGTATGCCCTTCCACCACTGCTCTCAGGTCAGAGAACAAGAAAAGATAGTTAAATCCACAAAGAGTTGGAGACAAGACCTGTCAGAACAGCTGTGTTCCACAAGGTATATTGAGCCCTGGTTACACAAGGAAAGCATATCATGTTGCGGACTTCTCAGATAAGGGCAGTGAACATAATTTGGAAATATTGTAGGGCAGTTGTTTAAAACTTCATGAGTTTTTCTCAATTTGCCCTGTATCAAGTTATGGTTTAAAAAGTATGTGACTTTTAGGAAAAATTCAGAGGCTTTGGAAAAATATTTATGAAGGCAAAGATAATTAACCAATCTCAAAAATCCTTATAGTTATTATCATTTTTTAATATGATATAGTTTGGCCTTATGAGTGAATAGAAGCCAATCATCCTGAGCTACCTTAAAATGAGCACTATAAGGACAAGTGGAAGAAGTGACAGATGTGACAGACTCTTATGAGACTTTCTATGGCATTGTTAATCTTGACTCATAACACTAACTCTAGTTTTGATTGCTCTGAATACTGTCATGACAGTTCAATGAATTCTGCATCAGGCAAACATTAAGAGAGTGCTTGCCTTCCTTCCTTCCTTCCTTCCTTCCTTCCTTCCTTCCTTCCTTCCTTCCTTCCTTCCTTCCTTCCTTCCTTCCT
>JAWWEE010000105.1:108704987-108718711 GCA_035221455.1 Xenops minutus
TCCTTCCTTCCTTCCTTCCTTCCTTCCTTCCTTCCTTCCTTCCTTCCTTCCTTCCTTCCTTCCTTCCTTCCTTCCTCACTCCCTCCCTTTCTTCCTCCCTTCCTTCCTCCCTCCCTCCCTCCCTCCCTCCCTTTCACCTTCCTTCTGCCAATTGTTGTTGCAATTATTCTATTTTTGGAAGATCTTGGACAATAAATCTGAAAGGAACAGGGTGTGGGAAGTAAAATTAAACCAATCTAGCAGAGAGTCATAACAGGAATCAGTGGATGGGAGTTAAAGCCAGATGAATTCAAATGAGAAATAAAGCACAGTGAGTGTGATTAGCCATTGGAACAGACTATGAAGGGTACCAGATTTACACCTCTTGTTTCCTTTGTGGAAAATATGCTTTGAAAGGTGGTTTTAACTGGTAGCTCCTGGATTCAATTTTGAAAGAGTTGGCTGAAATGTAACTGTAACACAGAAGAAGTCAGACAAAGGCCATTTATTCTTAAAATATGCAATGAAGTGTTAACAGCTCTTCTGTTGATCTCCATTCTCTATTCATTCTCTTTTCTCTGGATTGCTGAAATTTTGCTTTGATTTCACTATCCAATGGGCACCAGAAAGAATGATGTCGGAACAAAAAGCCAAACAGAATGATCTCCCAGGTCCGTGTTTATAGCCAAGACCCAAATAATTCAAGTTTATTTCTCCACTGGGCTCTCTCTTCCTGTGTGTCCAGAAAATCAAGCCACCAAAGAGAGACAGACACGTTCATCATGAGAGATTTTATTCTGTGCCATTCTGCAAGTCGTAAAATCATTATTAGATGAATGAAAACCTACTCCTATTCAAAAGCTGGAGGAGAAACTGGCTGCATTACAACAGTCTAATTAATGAACAGTCATAAATAAATGTGTTCTGTTTGCATCATGCTTGGATAGCATTATGCTGCTTTCTTGTTCTGTTCTGCGAGGGGTAGTGGCAGAAATATTAAATTTCATTAAATCTAGAGAGTACAGACAGGGAGGAAAGAGGATAAAGGTTACTTTGCTGTATTTGGGGCACTTTTTCAAGAATAATTATGCCAATTTTAGTGTAAAAGGGTGGATGAAAATTTTCCCTTTTACAAGCCACAGCTGCAGTAAGAGGAGCATTTCAGTCCAGAACATGCAAGGAGTACTAGCCATCTCCCAGGCTGCATGTGCGGTACTGACTCAAAACCATGTTACCACCTTTGATAGGACATACAATCTGTAGAAAGTGGGGGACAGCATTTGAAGACCTCAGAAGTGAAGAAAGCAACAAACTGTAATTATAATCCCAGACTCTGTAAAGAAAGGATTCATGCTAGTGCTTAGTATCTGCAGGGTCCGAGTACTGCCTTACCAAAAGTGTGCCTTTAATGAGGCATTCACCCCACCTTCTGCTTTCCCACATCAACTTTCCCCATCAGTTCTCTGTCTCATTACTATACCTCACTTGTCTTTTCTTCCCAGTTAAACTGCCATGTGCTTTGATAACCCACTGATGGTTATCGGCTGAGGTATAACAGTAGTGAAGGCTGGTTTAGTGGTTAATGCAGATTAAGAGAGTGTAGGTTGTTTTAGCTGTTAGTACCTGATAGATGCTTGACTAGTGCCAAGCACTGAGCTATCCAGTTCCTGCTCAGCCACTGAACAGTCTGATTTCTTTTTATTGTACTCTTGTAGGTCTGCCTCTTCTGCCATGCCCACTCCATTGCTGCTGCAGTGACCCTGTTATTAACTGTCTTGGACCTGACTTTCATCTCATCAGCAAGAGCTGCTGAAATATCACTGACAGGTGCCATGAATGGTGAGCATAATCCCAGGCATCACAAGGGTATTCTACTGAAGAAATCTTTGGCAATGACAATACACATAGTAGGAGCCCTGATTATGTCTTGGACATACATATATCACTACAGAGCAGTTTTATTAAGACTGCAGTGCAGCAGCTGCTGTGGCAGGAAAGGAACTGGTGATTAAGTAAGACTCAGCACTATCTCAAGGGCTAGCCATGATGAAGGGGTCACCCCCATGCCCATAGACTAAGGTGACACCAGGAGAAATGATCAAAACCAAAGAGTATAAATCATACCATGGCAGTAATTGCTTACAATGCCAGTTAGTGCTTTAGCACCATACTAGCAAGGAATATCTTCCCAGACTGTACCTGCAGGTTCCTTGTCATCTGCCAATAGCAACAGTGAAGCAGCTAGTGGAAGCACCAGAACAGGAAAGGAGACTTTAATTGTGGATGGAAGCAAGAAATGATTCATACCAGCAAAGAGACAAATCACTGTGAGTACATTTGAACGTGAGCCTCTGAGAAACACCCACCAAAGGACCTGGAAGAAGAGCTCCGTAATGAGTGTACAGAGGAAGAGCGACCACCGGCAGATGCTGATCACATCTCTTGCCATTTGGAGGACAGCAACAGTGAGAAGTCACACATCACTCACCTTCCAAAAAGTCATCGAATAGCTCAGGTTTCAACAGGGAAGGAGTTCACATGCACACTAGGAAAAAAGCTGGAAGTAATACTTGTATGGCAAGACAGAGCTCAGAGGGTGCACCTGAGATGCTGCAGAACCTTTTATGTTTTAGGCAAAGAGACAAAAATTACCTTCAATCTTCCCTTTGGGAGGATGGCATCCTCCTCCACACCACACACTTAATGCATTATACTTTACTGCCTCGTGTACTCTCACTCCACAGAAAAGCACAGTGAATGAGGCTGAGCAATCTTCCACTCCATTCTGTGTCTAAGACTACCTCAAGCAGAGTACATACAGAGCAGCTTCTGTGCTATGCTGAGTTGTGACAGACCATGACAGAAAAGAGGTCTCTCTGATTTGCCCTGACCTCTTGCTGCCTGGCATCCCCATCAGCTCTGCAGTGGTCAGGTGAGTCCTCATAGACCAGTTCAGCACAAAGTCTTTTCCCATTCCATTGCTATAGAACTTTCATAGTATTATCTGCTTTGCTTCCTGTTTTTTTATGAAAATAATTGTTTTTCCCTGTACTCCAAAGAGCCACCTAAAAAGCGTACAGGTTTTCAGCTGCAGAAAAAAGTTATTTCCTCTCCCCAGTTTTGCTTCTAAACTATAGTCTGAAAAATACACTTCTCTAATTTGTAGAAGTCAATTGTTCCCTTTGGGATCTTAAGCCATGCACAGCTGCCTATAAAATATTTTTTTCCCTTTTGCTTTGGAAAATGTATTTTCCCCATTGGAGCTCTTAAATACTGGTTCTAGAAATCAGGTAGATGCTGTCATTCAAAACTCTGTTGTCTCTGGTCCAACTGTAACCTCATTTTTATCCTCTCTCCCCCAGCACTTCAGGGCAGCAGACAGTGACACAGGAAAGCTCTTTCACTGGGTAGCAAATATGTCAAAGGAACCATTTTCACTAGATTTCAGGCTATGAGGGAGGAAGCATCAGCTCGAGACCAGAGTCTCGAAGAATGCAGATGCTCAGCATCAGTGTGAGGAAAAGGATATTCTTTACTCCAGCAGCCAGACAGGCAGATCCTGTGGTTTTCTGTAGCTTCTAACTCCCACGCTAATTAACAGAAACCAGCAGTCCACAAGATCTCCATAAATCCTGCCCTGAATGGAATATCCATGGCATAGACATTTTCAAATTAAAGCTTCATATTCAGAAGAAAGACAGTCACATAGGAAAGTATATAAACAGTACCTATTTCCACAGCAATGGGTGGACCTGACATTACTAAAAAAATAAATTGTCAAAGTAGTGGATCCTACACTGTCTGATGTCTGCAAATAAAGTCAAGATGTATTTCTGGAAGATCTACCTTAGTCCAGCACAGGTTACTGGTACCTTTGCATGGTTAATGTCATGTCCTGTACTTTCAGGGAGGTCAAACTAGATGGTCAAAATCATCTCTCACAGACTTGAAATCTCTTTCTTTCTGAGTCTGGGGAAGGAAGAAAAAAAAAAAAAAAAAAAAAAAAGAGGTTTCCCATTTTTTAACTCTTTTCAATATTTAATTCCAGTTTGCTACTATCAAAAAATATAAAGGCACTCTGAGAAAAAATGAGGTGGCTTTTATCAAGGCATTCTTGCTTTTCTGTTGTGTGAGTGCTTCTAGCAGAAATCTCAGCAGTTATTCACTGACACATATGGAACAGAATGCATATTCTCTCTGAAGCCTTCTGTAAGCAATGTAATTTTAAAAGAGTAAAAAAGAAAGGAATATTTCAGAAGCGCATTCTTTCCCTATTATGCATTTCTGCCCAAAGCTTGCACTGACTTGCTGGGATACCTGCTGAATGTTACAGGAGAGCTGCATGCATCAGAGAGAGCTCTATTCACATCAGTAGCAACATTCCCATTGAGTTTAGTAGCATGGCAGCTTGCCTACCCATCCCTCAGCAGAGCCTGGTTTTCACCTTCTCTCCTTGCCCCTGGCCCCATGAAGAAGAGAGAGAAAAGCAAATAAGGACTCATGGAAAAAAATAAATAATAAAGTTCTAACACCTAATATTTCAAAAACATCAGTAAGTAAATTTAGGATGTCTGCCTTGTTCAGGGCTGAAAAATTGTTGCTACAGAGATTAAAGTGAAAAAGACCCACCTCCTTTAAAGGGACATACATGAAATTTCCATCTCTCTAAAGCACAGGGACACTATTACAGAAATCGTCAAATGCCTGGAAAACAACAATGCCAACAGTAATGATAAAATTTAATTTGTAGGCGATCAGAAGTCTACATACACTTAATGCTACAGTTTTGTCTCTAAGGCAATGGACAGGCCAAAAAAAAATAAAATTCTTGCAAGGGCTAAAACGGTAATGAATCAAACTGAATTACTCTAGGAATTAATTTGGCTGAGATAACACTATCCACACTTGGATTTTCAAAAAGACCTGTCAAAAATTATTATGCTGACATCTTACTTAGGCACCCAAAAAAAAGCCTGAAAATTCAAAAACATGTGTTGATTCTCAGGCAAGATTTCAGCATTTAATTGAAAATAATAGTAATTTTTTATAAAAAATGCCTACTGCATTACCGATATTTGAAATTATACAACTTAAAGTGTTAGAACTTTAAAGGAAGAAAATGTCAACAGCAAAATTTTTCCCTGAAGACTGCCCACAAAGTGTATGCATTAAGTAACATTTCTTTTTTATGTTTACATTCAGTTCACCTACACTAAGAGCTTGCAATTAAGGTTTCTGGCCATAGGAACTTTTATGATACCTAAAAGAAATAAGGAAGTCATCCTGTTTTACTTCAAAGTGAGATAGGAGGAATAGATGGTAGTACCACCAAGCAGAAAAAGTGACAGAGCTGAAAGGTGACAGACATTTTCCAGCAGTTTCTTCCACATTTAGCAGGTTGTCCACAATTGTCTGAGAGTCCCTTCAGCAAGTTTTAAACCATTTCAGTCAGTAGTCTTCTGTCTAGGTCATTCTCAGATTTTTCCAAGACAATAATATTTATCCACAACTGACATCCTCGTACTCTCTGCACACCCATCCCTCTGCTCAGAACAGTCTCCACATTACTTATCAACCACCTTCTGTGCAGTTCCATGGTTATTCCTCACCCCCACTGGCTGCAATGGCTAGTATTTCCAGTTTAGAGTGTATGTAAGTGTGAATATGTGTGTTCGTTTCATAATTCACTCCAGGCAAGACACAAAACTTGGCACGTCTGCTACTAGCAGATCCAACACTATGCTCTGTTCACTATACAATTAGGCATATGGTTGCTCCTGAGATTAAATGAAGCACTCCTGCTCCTTGCAAGACTTTACTGCTGTGACTTAAATCTGGCAGCTACAGCTAAGTTCTTGCCTGTTTACCTGTTTTTATCTTTGATTTTGGCTTTTAGTCACCATTTCAAAAGTAGACTACTGTAAACTTCTGCCCCAAACTGTTCAGGCACAAATATTTTTTTTTTCCTTTGGATACAACAAAGCAGATGACCCAGCAGTGAGATTTAAGTGGTGTTTATCAAGAACTTCCTTCCTATCTGTCAGGTCACCAAGGGTGCCAAAATGAGTTTCTGGATTTTGTTAGGAAATGTTCACCTTGGTGGTCTTGGCTTTTGCAAGGTTCTTTTCCCAACCAAATAGAGAACAAGCCTAAAACTTCTCAACATCTGTGGACAGATATACTCAGCAGGATATCTCCAAATCATCAGTGAAAGTCATGTGGCCTTTAATTAGTTTTCCTAAGTTGCTCTGTCAAAAGTACTTGACATAACACTCATACAAATTCAAGACCAGAGCAGACCGTACAGAACCATGCCACCAACAAACTTAAAAAAATAGAAATCTCTTGATGGGCACCTGATAGGCTTACAGCAACTAAAAATATGTCCTGCAGCTTTAACTCTTAACACTTGAATAATCTCTTTCAACAGCAATATGTTATCAGCAATGCTGCAGTTGGAAGCAGCAATGCCAGTGGCTTTTGTGAATAACATTACAGCCTGGCCCATACTGGTGAGATTGTGCCTTCTGCCTCCTAACCCTAGATAGCCAAGAGAGTCATATGTATTGTGCTTTATTCACACACTCACTGAAGGATCAGAGACTCCTGTGTACATCCTTAATATCAGTCTTCCTGACTCAATAGTTGTAGCAGTGTTACCAAAAGAGATTATCACTGTTCCACTCTGCTGGTGACTGTCATGCAAAAGAAAAGAGATGAGTGACTATTCAATGCAACTTGAGCTTCCAGGCTTTACTATTCAGCTGAGGATTTCTTAGGCTGGCAGCATTTATCTCTGTCCCTCTGGAAACCAAAGACATTAGAGTCATTCGGAGTATACAGGCTTGGTTCAACAGCCAATAGCAGAGCAGAGACAGTCAAGAATTCTCAAGTCTCCACAGCAGCAAACCGTACTCAGAAAAAAGTGATTTTGCAAATTATTTTTTAGACAAATGTTATTTTTGTCAGTACAATTTAAGAGCACGCTTTTGCATGTGCATTGTCTACTGGTCCGTGAACAGATAGTACAATTATGACATGACCAAATGGCTTCAAGAGAAGGATAAAGCTGTTCTATGTGAGCATCTAAGCCTCCCCTACCAATGACAAAATTTCCAAAAGAAAAAAAGAAAAAAAAATTGGGAAGTGAAATGTTTGTGTATGTGTTCATCACTTCCTTGCTAATGCCACTAGGCACTGGGCTCACTTACAACAAGAGTTGTTAGAAACTGTCTTACCCCAAAGAACCCCTGATCTGTAGCATATAAAAAGGAAATCATGTCTTCTCATATGGAATTTGTTCTGAACAACTGTTGATTTTGCTGAGAGAAATAATCTCCATCAAAAATGTGCTAAAAAGCAATCTGCAACTACATGTTAATGAGGGAATACTGAGACAATCACAACAATGTTTTGTTTCATTGGCTTAGACTAGGAATGAGCAACATGTGGCTCTTCAGCCATATGCACCTCTTGAGCTGTTCGAGTAAGGTTTCCATGCCAGGGCTAAATCACATCACAGGAAGAGGAGTAATGGGCCATGCTGGCACAGGGACCGTGGGTATAATTAGGCTCTCCTGCTAATAGCAAGTACCAAGCCAGAAGGGGCTAATGAAGCTGATATCACTGGGTGACCCTGAAAGACTACATGCATAGCCCCACCAATTCCCAAAATAGGATCCATGATGAGCCATTGTCATCCCCCGTCTCTGAATTGCTCTTCAATCATCTCTCCCATTGATTCACCATGTGTCCTATGGTGCACAGACATATGAAAGCACACAGGATTGGCCACCCCTCTGCTGCCATGAAAGTAGTATTTGATATTTTAAGTGGAGAAGAGGTCTTAAAAGTCCATCTGTAACAAAGATAACTATTTAAAATGCAAAATCAAGAAAATCCTCTTTCACTTCCCAGTGCCAGAGTTTTAGAGCATGATGTTTGATTAACTTATATAATTATTAACTGAAATTGAGTTATGATTGCTTGCTAAGTGCTTTTAATTTTAATTTCAAAAGGAATTTAACTTTTTATGCCATCTGAAACTGTACTTTTAAATTATCAGGGATATTCCTTAGATCAAAAGGTTCTTAACAGTGAGAGGGGAATAATAGTATGCAGGGACTTAGGCAAATGATTACATTTATCATTACAAGCAATATTACTGAAGAACTGTATTCACCCATTAGTTTTTATCTCTTTTCCTTCATTAAAAAAAACCTCACCAGAGAGAGAGAGCAGTGTGTATATGGATCCAACTGATGGCGAATTCTCTGAAAACAAGTGAAAGGCAAGGAGTGTACAAAAGGTTTCACAATTCTTCTCATTACAATGCAGAAGACAATCAAACTTCAGCTACTATTTTTCAGGTAAAAAACATCCCAGTGCTGCACCTCTTCTCTTAAGGAAATGTCCATTCTCTGGAATCAAGTTCTTTTGTTTTGTGGGGGGTTATTTTCATTTTTTTGGTTTTAATTTCCCAAAAACAATTTCCAAAGACAAGCATCCAAAAACCCCTGCACAACATCAGGGACATATTTTCCAGAAAGTGAGCTTATAATTTGTCTTTCGTGCAGCAGGGAGTTGCCATTGCCATGCTGTGGCCTCAGGTGTTCATGTGGTTCTGTGCAGGCAGTTACTTTTTGCGCTGTTAATCAAAATGCTTCCATTGTGATGACCCCCATTTTATCTACCCAGAGGAATTTATCATACACAGGATATAGGGAGGCCCTGATCCTGCAATATAGGAGCGTACAAGCTGTTGAGGCCACACAGACCCCCTCCTGTTTTCCTGCTCTTGCATAATGTTCTGTTACACTTAGTTTAGCCTTTCATGAGATTATGTGTGCACATCACATTCTGTCCAGTTGCTCTCAGCTACCAAATCAAAGCTCTGTTATTGGTTCCTCCATGCTTTAATTAGAAGAATGACTCTGAAAATATTATCATGATGTGCAAAAGGCACCTAGAATGGGGTATGGATATGTTTTTTCAAAAGAAATCTCACATATCTAAAAACCATGGTGTGAAGCCCTGCTGGATCCAACAAAGACAAGTATTTGCCAGAATTTCACCCAGGGAAAAATAATATGCATTTATACTGAAAGAAGTACCAGGACTGTTGTTTGCGATGCCCTTCATCCAGCACCGTAATTTGTAAGTGAATCAGCCTAAAATTTGGGAGATCATTGGATATTTCTAGCCATATTATTACTCTAGAAATGCAATATACTGTATGATATGATAGTATCACTAGATAGCCTGGGTAAACCAACCTGGCCCAGGTCTCATTGATTTTAATAACACTGTGCCATTCTACATTAGCTGAGCAACTGAGCCAAAGGCTGTGATTTTTCTCTCTTCTTGAAAACAACCAAAATGGGTGTTATTCTAGTTCTTCACACAGAAGAGCTAAGCTGAGGGCTGTTAAGCATATTTGCTACAGAACAGGACCACATGAGGGAAAAATGTGTCTGTTCCTGACACATTTAGTAATGACATATTTTATCATAACAGATATGGTATCCTTTAAACATTGAAAAGCTATGATAATGTTTATATTATGGTCAAGGTGCATCAAGGGACAATAAAATCACTATTAAAATGCAAAAAGAAACGTGATTATATAGGACTCTTGATAAAATTCAGATAAATAAAATCAATAAACAAAAGGGAAAGGAATAAAAATCACCTGAGGTTAGAACAGGTGATAATTATGAAGTGTCTCAAAGACCAGTATATTCAAGGGAAAGAAAAAGCAAAGCAGCCCATCTTGGCACTGAAGAGGAGGAAAGAAAATCTCTCCTTGTACTCTCCTGACTGAAGTGAGTAGAGGCAGAGCTTAATAAGATAATTAAAAGCAGTGCTGCCAGGGGCACAGATGTGAAGCCTTCAAAAGGCAAATGCAGCCAGACTGCCAGTGCCCTCAGTGAGCACCCACCATTCCCAAGGGTGGCTCTCACCTTTCTGCCTATACAAACCCTGTTGTGCTGTAAGGAGGGGCCAGAGCTAGTTTTTCTCAGCAGCAATGGACATGCCTAGTGCTCATACACAACTATGTTTGCACTGCAGGCATGAGACTAATGAGGCACCTCTCCAGGTCTTCCAGGTGCTCTCTAGGTAACACAGCCAAGTCACAGCCTTCCCCTCCAGCCATGGAACTAAGAACTTCTCCTAAAATTCAGCTCCTGCAAAGTCTTTTTTTTTTCTTGCTGTAAACAGCTTTGTCCCACAGTAAACAGTTAAGCCTGATGCAAAGGTAATTTTCATAGCCACTCAGATTTATCCACATCCTGTTCACTCCATCCTTCTTCATCCTCCTTTTGTTTTTTCCTCCTTCAGTATTGCTTTGAATAACACCTAATTGTTTACATTTTAAGGGCCCTCTTGTCTCCCGGCCATCATCTTGAAGTAACAAAATATCAATTTCTATCACTTCATCAAACCAGTCTCCATCATCTCCTGGGGCTGGATTTTAAACATGATTTCTATTCTTTTCATGCTTAGGAGGAATTCCCTACAAACAGAGCTGTTTCATTACATTCCTTAAATCTATGCTTATAACTCTCCCTTGCTCTGATCTCTATGAAAACAGTTACACTAATTAAGATTTTGATATATCCAGACCCAATGATGTTAGCCAGGATTTTTTATTATATTCTTCTGCTCACTCATCTGTTACACTTCTCATCTGATATATGGTCTGTAAGCTTAGAGACAAAGACTTAATTTTGTTCTTTGTTTGTACAGCTTATAGTGCAATGACAGCTAGGTCTTTTTTTGGTCCATGTCTGGATCTTCTAGGTATTGCTGTAGCTGAAATCATAATAACGGCAGCAGTACAATATAAAGGAAATCTACCTGGAGGTCAAAATTCAGCCAAAATGTGTGCAACTGCATCTTCTGCCCTGTGTTCAAAGAACTGTTTACAAAAGGCATAGTTTCTGGAAGGTAATTTCAAAACTACCTGGAAAATCACTGTCAGAAAATTGTAGCCATTGGGGAAGTCTGTCCTTTAAGGCTTTGACTACGAAACACCCTCTGTGAAGTAGAAAAAAAAAAAACAACAAAAAAACCCAAAAACTGACTAGTGGGATCAACTGGAGAGAGAAAGAAGACTTCTTACATTGCTCATATATAAGCCTCAAAAAAGTCACCTGTGATTTGAAAATTGGGGATGCTTCCTATATAATCTACGCAATCAAATAGTCCATAAAATCCTGCAACATCTGAATATCCAACTTGACCCTGCAACTTGTTAAAAACACATTTTCATGGATACAGAACCATGCTAAAAAGTATTAAGTGGCTTACTGAATTCAACATTAATGAAACATCCCAGTTTTCTCCATCAGGAAAAAAATATCATAGTGACATTTGAAATTTACAATGTCCTAGGTTGTGAGTAAGCAGAATTTTTCTATACATCCGTGCTAAGATATAGCTGGCCTGTGATTATGTGTTTTTATTGTGTATACATGTTTATATATATGGCAGTGGGTGCTTTGAACATGAGTGTTTCAGGGTCAGGGCATCAACATCTTATTGCTTATTCTTCTAGGCACTGCCAATATCAGGTGATGCCCATGAAACAGCCCTAGTAGTTTCCTTTTGTGGAGTCAGTAAAAAGATAAACCATTCTAGATTTGATTTGTATTTGAACTATTTCATACAACTCTCTCTCTCATAACATCCCTGTTTATCCTCAGTACACACTGCAGAGCATGAAGCTAGATCCATAGATTAAACATGCTATCCATCAGCTGCCTGTAGTTGCGGATAATTATTTCAACTGCCATTTAAAGAAAAAATAAATCAGAATGGTGCCAAATTGAAAAATCTGTTCTTCACTTCTCCTGGTGCATGAGGTCCCTTGTTGGGTTATTGAAATTGCTAGGCTGTTCTCGTAGCCAAGGAAAAGAGAGAAGACAGATGGAGCCATGCATTTTTGTAAAAACTCTTAAGAACTGTCCTCGTGACAACCCCTTCGCTGTCTCCAAGGCAGTGGGTAAATCTTGTTATGTGTCCTGCTCTGTACTAAAGATATTCCAAGCAATGTCTGACAATTCTGGCATGTTTTCTGTGGGGATTTACTTGTACTGCATCGTTAAGGAAAGATATTTTTCATATAATCAGCCCAATACCCTCCTCCCCTCGAAACAAAACAAAAATCCAAATATTTATACACATATATACATATATGCTATAGATATAGAAATCTTAGTGTCCTGATGGAAGATTAAACTAAATATTTATTTGAGAAAGGATTCTTGCATTTTAATTGTTGTGATAATATACTTAAATTGTGCATGAATTAAAAAATCCCAAGGCAAGACAGATCACTTTCTGGTATGTCCAGGGTGTTAGAAATGCAATGCATTTAATTTCATACAGAACGAAATCCCATTCAGAAGTCCTACAAAAGAAGCAAAACTGTTTCAACACTGCATTTTAAGTCATCTAAGTATTTTCTTTTGCTTTGCCTCTGCTCAAAAGAAAAAAAAAAAAAGGTGCCCAGTGTAAAGCCATTTCAGCACTGCCCTTCCTATTTTCAAGTTCATTTACTTTACTTTTCCTTTCTGACTTCTTATTAACCTATTCTTTGTCTACTCCCCAGTGTCTCAAAATCATAGTTTCCTCTGTATATGACATTGATACCTCTAAATATTTTGTGTGTACAGATGTGTACATGATGATGAGACAGGAAAAGCAGCCTTTCACATACAGTCTCCATATCTAGAAAAATCTTTCCCTTTCTCCATCTCTTTCTTTCTCTCTCTTTCTCACACACACAGACACAGAGCATTTTCAAGTCAATGTAAATGATGTATTGCTATATTTTCAATTTCTGCAACACCTCCCATCAAGTGCCTTACAAATATCAGTGAATTCATAACACAGATGAGAGGTAGAGTAATATAAATAACCTCACTGAAAGACAGTAAAGGTTGTTCAAGATGGTCTTATTTTTAGAGGTATTGAACATGCACAGCTGTCTTTAACTTCAAGAAGAAAATGGAAGGTGTTCATCATTTTGGCAAAGAGGATTCAAATCCTTGGCCCCTTCTTCCTGAGATTTAAGTGTCTAATTTTCTCCAGCTCAAGTACAATATAGGCTTCAAGTAGAAATCCCTGAAAAAGTTATTTGCCTATGTTATATGGAAGATTGGATGAGATGATCATAAAAGTGATCCAAACTTAATGTCTATGAACTTTGAAGATAGTAACTTAGGTAATATTCCTGCTGTAAATCTTCAGCAAGATCGGGAATAGAGCCCAGGCCCTCTAAATGATATTATGTTTTTCGGCTTTTATCACAAATTTCTGATTGTTCTTTTCAAGTATGCTAAAAAGTCTTGAATTAATAAAACAGGGAATTCATAAAACAAGCAGATTCATTACCTTGTCAACATTATCCCCCTTAAGGTTTACAAAGTCTGTATAGAAGCATATGACACGATTCAATAATATCCTGTCTTAAAAATAGACTCTTTCTAGCACAGTCCTTTATTTTTTACGCGTTTACTGTGATATATCACAGCACAATGCCCTCCTTATAAGAGAGGGACGCTAGAACTTATTATGCAACTGCATTAGGATGCATTGTCCCTGGGAATCAAATTTGATGAATGTTATAAATGTGAATTTCTCTTCTTTTACCTGCTGTTTGAAAGAAGAGAAGAGAAGAGAAGAGAAGAGAAGAGAAGAGAAGAGAAGAGAAGAGAAGAGAAGAGAAGAGAAGAGAA
>JAWWEE010000105.1:108718811-108778204 GCA_035221455.1 Xenops minutus
AGAAAAGAAAAGAAAAGAAAAGAAAAGAAAAGAAAAGAAAAGAAAAGAAAAGAAAAGAAAAGAAAAGAAAAGAAGAGCAACCAAAAAAAGACCAGACAAAAAAAGGCACTAACCTTACTTCGTAGGTCTTCAGGCATTTAGGAAAAATCACAAAACTTACTTTTCATGCTTCTATTGTTTTTTTAATGTATTATTTAGGTTCTAAAAATACACCACTATTTAATAAAATATTTTTAAAAAAAAATAAATGCTAAGGCTATTAAAGGAAGAATACATTAAAGTGAAATAATTTATTGATGTTTGTTATCTATGCATGACAAAGCGCAAAAAATTGAGTATCAATTGTTGGAAAAACTACTGTGCTCCTCCTTTCATCTCAAAATCTCTATGGTCACTTGGTTAGGAATGGTTTATGACTTCTCCTTTGCTTTGATTTATAAGCAAGTCATTGTTCAATCTAATTGTGTCCAATATATCACCAGAACACATTGCATCCTGGCATTTCACCGTTTACAGCTTCATAGAAAAATTGATACTAATAAAATGCTTCTGTTTTCCCCTCTCTCTTCCTCCACACAAGACAGACTAAGAAATCAGATCATTCTATGTACATCAGTGAATCCATAAGGGCAATAAATCAGTGTAGTTGATTAAAAGTTACAATATGCTGGACTATACATATGTTTACCCAAGTGAACTCTTATCACCTCTTACACCTGCATGTAAAAAGATACTTGTGGATTCCCCCAAAAGCAGAAGTTCAATATTTAGTTTTAAAGGTCATTAAAAAACTGAAGTTAAAAGGTTTCAATACAATTTATGACCCAGTTGACAAAAAAATACGATACTGGCATAGAATAGTCTAATCAATCCCCTAAGGACTATTTTATGGCAAGGAACATCATGTAACACCATGGCAAGACAAGGACAATAAAGGAAATTGGACTTTTTTGACCAGAGACACAACATGAGGTAAGCTTAGATTTTGTGTATTGCTACTCTGCTCCAAATTTTATCAGTAGTTCATACCTTCTACCAGGTAACAAGTGACAGAACAAGAGGAAATGGCCTCAAATTTCACCAGTGAAAGTGTAAATTGGTTTAATAGGGAAAATTTCTTCACTGAAAGAGTGTTCAGGTATTGGAACAGGCTTCCCAAGGAAGTGGTAGACTCACCATCCCTGGAACTGTTGAAAAAATTACTAGATGCAACACCTGGGGATGAGGTTTAGTGGTGAGCATGGAAGTATTGGGTTAACAGTTGGACTCAATGGTCTTAAAGGTCTTTTCCAACCTTAGCGATTCTATGACCTGCATAAATGAAAATGTATGGGTTTTTTGTTCAGTTCTGGACTGTCACCTTGTCTGAGGAGCAGGAAATGTTGGCACTGTGGCACTATGGATTTGTTCATCCTCTCTCATTTTTTGTTCTAAGAGAAGCTACCACAGAAATATAATTTCCCCCCACCCCATTACCCATCTCCAAAAAAAAAAAGATTAGGATAGCAGAAAGAAGCAGGATGTGAGGTTGACATCACACCAAGGCTGTGGCAGTCCTCCTGTTCTCTCACTTCCCATCCATCTGGACACTTGACAACCCTGTGAGAACTGCCACTCCTTCCTCAACTCACATGCTCAAGGCAGAAGGCTGTTTCAGGATATGCAGTGACCAGGTGTTTGGCTTCTACTGTGTTTGCAGAGTAGTCCCAGAAAGTGTTGGCTCAACTGTAGAATACATGGCTCAGGAAAGTGAGGATCTTGATGCTTTGCATTCCAGGAATAGTGGGTAGTCACCTCATCCATTTGCCGAGTCTGAGTTCAAATAGGGAGTACATCCAGTTGTGCCTCTTTCCCCTATTCATGGGAAATTTAATCTACTTCTGTGAATTCCTTAATATTTATAATCCATTCACTGACGATTTACTGGGTGGGATATGCCTGCTGTGGGAGGTGAAAGAAAGACCAAGGAAATGATTCAGTACCCTCTCAGCATCATAACCCTTCAGACTAGGATGCGGTTGAATTTCTGAACGACCTATTTATCAGTAAAGTGTCAGTAGAAATTGATGAAACCTTAAAAGCCACAGTTAAGCAGCATGCAGCATAAGGATGGAGAGAAGAAGAAGCTGTGTGCATTGTGCTATTAAGAAGAAAGCACGCTACTAGCAGTAGTCATCCCTTTCAATTCAGATAACACCTGTGAGGAATATTTAAATCACATTTAGTCTGAGATTAAAAAAAAGGAAAAAAATTGACTTAATAAGAAGGCACCATGAGACACCATGGTGAGAACAGACTAAAATAGACTTGTGACACAAAACCCTTTCTGAAGCATCGCTCTATGCAGTGGTATATTATCAACAGAGCAGATGAATAACTAAAATCCAATCTTACCGGGTTGATTTTGTTGCTTTAAGAACTATTATTATGACAGCAAAGGTCTAATTTTTATTTCACTTTTAAAATTCATTGTAATAATTACCATGGCCCCATCAGTGATAAAGAATGTTGCCTTCACACGTGCACTTATGCACACCCAAAGTGATATGCAATTTTCAACACAGACTGTGGAGTTCTGCCCCTTGCCCCTGCCTGTACAGTCCTATATAACTATTAGCTTTTCCTTCCCACATCTCCTTGTTTTTGATATTACTTGAATTTCCTCACTGTTTATCCTGAATACAGTAAGACCTGTGTATCTTATAGACCTCGCAAGAAGCTCAGTAAATCCACACCAAAACGATGGTAAAGAAAAAAGAAAAACAGGGTAAATGTAAGGAGAATTGAGTCTTGTTATCAGTGTCTTATTTCATGTGTCATCAGGTAATGAATGTGCAATCCACTGTACTATGTAAGCACAGGGTGGTAAAAAAATTTACTGTATATGAAGTGAGGTTTAGAGTTGTTATCAGTAAGTGCTCCATCTGAAACACTTTGTAGCAGTAGCTACAATACTGTATATATACACAAGACATACACAGACAAAAGTGCATACATATGTTATAAATCATAGAATCATAGAATGTTTTGGGTTGGAATACACCTAAAAGCTCATCAAGTTCCAAGCCCCCTGCCATGGGCAGAGACACCTTCCACTAGATCAGTTGCTTAAAGCCCCATCCAACCTGTCCTTGAACGCTTCCAGGGATAGGGCATCCACAGCTTCTCTGGCCAACCTGTTCTAGTGATGTCCACACACACACACAGAGTTATACACAGAAATTGCATCAGTGACATTTCAATACCTCTCGCTTTTCCAGAGCTCCCTCTGTAAGAGGAGTGATTTCATATCATTAAGGAGTTTAATCCTGTAATTAATTTAGTTGCATACAGAGCTCTGAGAAACTGAAACTGGGAAGACTTGCTTTGCAAGCACATTGCCCCGTGCCCCCCTCCCCCCCCCAAAAAAAAAAAAAATCAGCTCTGGAGATTGAACGAACTCCATGAGCCCAGGGGGTGATCATCACTGGAGAAATGCAGAGGGAAATTGCAGCTAACAGGAAGGAATAGAAACTGTTCACCAAGGATAAGAAGATAAAAATCGGAGCAATGAGAAGAAAAACAAACATGTTGTGTCTTAATTCTGTTTCTGACTTTCCCCCTGGTAGACCCCCTGTCCTCAGTCAAGCCAGTTGTGGTGGCAGGAGCACTGCAGATGGAGCAGAAGTAGCACACGTGGCATTATCGGCTTAAAATGAGAAAACAGCCCACAGGGCAGAACAGTTCTCACGTGGTGGAAGGAAAATTTGTGAGATAGTTATTGAAATAAACACAACACACCTGAGATCCTTGCAGGAACAGCTATTTCAGTGGGTGATGCAGCACACTGGCAGATATTTCATATTGATGTTTTGTACAGAAGCTGGTGAGGAAGCTGTGCCAGGCTTTCAGCAGGTAGCAATGATCACTACAGATTTAAAACAAAAGCTGTAACAAATGACAACTGCAAACAGGATTATAGAACAGGAGAATTAAGGCAAATTGATGGGTTTGGAGCCATTGCATGAGTAGGTATAGCTCAGTGTGTAATCTCTGGCCAGGAGTGTAACTGAATGAAGACTTGCTTTTAGTAGCTATCTTTTAAGACCTCTGAGAAAAGCCATAGACACATGAAGCTACAGATCAAGTGTAGAAAATCCATCTCTTTTTCTTGTACGATTCTACATGACATGGCTTACTATACTCAGTATCATCTTGATAACTGCATTTCCATTTTTTTTTTCTAAACTACAATGCCATGTATTATTTTTTTAAAAAGCCTCATACATCATCTTTTATGGTTTTCTCCTAGTCTAATTTTTAGTTAACTACTTTCTGAATCCTTGTTTGTATTTTCTGTTGGGTTTTTTTAATTATTATTTTGTTTGTGGTTTTGTTTGCTTGCTTCCCAAGTTGTGTAGGAATATTTTTATATGGGGAAAAAATGTAAGGTTCTAATGCCATTTTTCAGACTCCATCTCAGGTCTTGCAAAATGATGACAGTCTACAGAACACGCATTGAGAAACACTGATAAATGGCAGCTGCTTGAGAACAAAGGATTCTCTTATCTTCATAAAAAAAGTGGATCAATTCAAGTCAGAATGGACTTAGGGAAAAATCTGACCTGTTTGTAGCCTGCAACTCGGTGTGGAAAATTTGTGGTATCTTGTAACAATAAAAGTAGTCCTAAGAGACAGCAAGCGTCCAATAGCAAGCACAGTCAGTTCATGACTCAGGCCATTGTGTCAGATAAGACAGAAGAGGTGACTACTCCCACCAGAAATGTGCTAGCAGAGTAGAAAAAGTCATCTTCTACCCAGATCACCACCTCAGTGTGTGACAGGTCCATGCAATGGCCCCAGAGGATGTGCTTGCAGAACATAGTTCAAGAAATCTATCAGCTTATGTTTCTGTTCAAATACAAGGTGTAAAGAGGTGAGGTGGTTATAAGCAAAATAAAGAAGGAAGAAGTCCTCGGTAAACAGCGAGACAGGAAGTGCATTCTCTAGCAGTGGTTAGGTTTTATTCTGAAAATATGTTTCATCCTTGACACAGTATTCTATTTGTGTGGGAGAAGATGGCCCACAAAAACCTTTAGAAGTTATCTAAGGATTTCTTCCCAATAGGTTATTTCCTGCAAAAACTTTCTGCTTCTCACTATCTAGTCTATTATAAAGTATATATTTCTTCTTCAGAGAAATTTTATGAGCTCCAGCAATAAGGGGAAAAGATACTGCTCTAAATTTTTCCTTTTACAATTTTCAGATGTGCAACACTCAAAAGAGCTGTTTAGTGCCTCCATATCTTTAGCTCATCTAGGGCAACACAAAACATCATGACACTCATTCTTTTACACTTATTTGTGCTGAAACTGGAGAATCTAATCCTCACAACCAGAGCAGTATCTGAAGGAAGGGGATTATTTTGGTTGTACCCCACTGAAAACGTCTGTTCTTTCCCCATTCTAGAGGAATGTTTACAAGATCTTCTGCTAACAGAGAAATTTCTTTGATACCCTTAAAAATGGATGGCTTTGCCTAATTCTGTGTGAGTTGCTTTATCAGACACATACACATGTAAACGTTTAGGTAATGGCTTTCAACATCTGATTTCATTTCAATACATACCCTTGAAAGGTGCCATTACAAGTGATCTTGTTATATCTTTCTGGTGAATACTCATCAGAAATTTGCTGAAACTTCTGACACAAAAAACACCTTACACAGGAGTATCCACTTCTCACAATAACTGTTCTTGCTATAGTTTTAAAATTAAGTACTCAAGGTAAATAATCTTCTTGAGAAATAAGCTGCCTTGAATTGTGTTACATTAACCACAGAATAAGAGAACATGGAGCAGCTGTGACCACAGTAGGTCACCGCCTTGGATTTGAAATGAATGCCATCAACCCAGTTTTCCACTCCTATCACACTTTCTAGAATCCTATCAAAAACACAAGTCTTGTGGTTTTGAGGGATTTTCATGCGAGAAGAGATACACAAAAATTTTGCAGCATGTTCTATAGTAAAACACTTGTTCCATAAAGACATAAAGAATGAGCAAGCACACAGCATTCAGAAAAAAAATACCTTAAAGAATATGAAGTCCATATGTCTGGCTTTATTATTTTCCTGTAGGTTTACCTATTCACATCTGTGACATTTCACTCATCTTGCAATAACTCTCCCCAGCTAGAGAAAATAACAAAAATTTAAGACTAAAATCCCTAGTTTACAAAAAAAGTCGCTCCTGTCACTGGCAGAATAACATAACAGAATAACAAACACCAATAATGTCCAAAATATGAAGGCAGATTTCCAAGTCACATTCTTCTTATGCCAACATGTGTTTAAGGTGCTCTCACAGGAAAGCCATTCTCTCCTCTGGTGTTCGTGTGGTTGCCACAGCTCACGCTTAACCCCAAGGTCAAACCAGTGCCACAGCTCAGCCTGTATTCACACTAGGCACATGCACACAAAAACACCTATTCAACACATATATACATACACACACAGTTGCCCACCCACACAACACATAGACACACACTCGGTACCGAGGGTCTCATTCAGCTCCACTCTGCTAGACCAAGATGAAAGTCTATATTAGGAATATCTACATAGTACATATACAGTGTCAATCCCTCCAACAGGCAGACTCAGACACCCAACCCATCCACTAGCTGTACCTGCGCCTTTGGCTGATGGCTCCTGTAATGGGTTTCAGAGTAGCTGAAATAAGGTGCTTAGGGCGCTGCTGGGTTCTCTTATTGCCATTGACTCGCTAGTGCCCTTTGTATGCATGAAGATGAACTTTTTGTCACATAATTTAAACTGTATAATGCTTTGTAGTCAATGACCTTAGAGATCTTTCCCAACTTTAACAATTTTATGATTCAATTCTGTTACAAAGGTCTCTTTGATGATGAACAACCAATATGGTACCAATAACCCTAGAAACATCAACTTCAGATGGTGGTGTTTTAATGGCAGTCTTAGATATTACATTGGAGTGACATCTGAATTTGTGATGACTCCTGTGTTACATCCCATTTGCATCCCTCAGCAACAAGCTGTGTCATCATGCACGTGGATCACAACATGAGGATAGACAGTATCCCAGTGTCACCCAAGAGCCTTGGATTAGAAAGAAAATGTTAGTAGAAAATGCCTGATTTTAGTGGAAGCAACTACCAAAGCACATAGCTTAACTTGGAAATGTGGTCTTCTAAATACTGCTTGAATTTTTATTTTACTCTGTAGTCCAAAAATATCCCTTAGAGATGGTCCATTTCTTTTAGTGTGGTAACTTTAAAAAGGCCTCAGACTGAATCAGCATTTCAGTATTGTACATACACTGAAAACCAAGAGAGTATATCCTCCACAAGCAGCCATCCTCTCTTTTACTTACCTCTGTTTTGGAATTGATATATCAGAAACAGCCCTCTAATGTGTTTTTTTCAATTTTCCCATGCATGCAACCACTCAGCTGAAGATCTCATCTCTCATACATTTATTTATATAAACAAAAGAATGCATTATGCATAAACAAAACTTTATCTAGACATAATGATTCTTTAATGTTTCTGTGAGGTTTTACTGTGGCTTCATGACTCCAGAATGAATCTAAAGCTGAATTGTTCTGAAGACAGTTTTTCACTTAGCTATGGTCAGTAGAAAGACTCAAAAGTAAACAAATCTCTTTTACTACCTCATAGATAGGATTTTGTTGTAATATAGGTCTAGCTGTTGTAAAAGCATGCTGTTGAACTTAGCCCCAGTGACCATTCCAGTGGAAGAAAAATACATTTGTTGGAGACAAGATATTGATGAAGAGTGGCAGATGACAGTAAAACGACCAATCTCACAGCTGACTATGTATAATTACAGGGCCTACAAAAGGAGATGGATCATCAAGTGCTGTGGGATACCATCTCTTCCCTAATCTCAATAAAGTTGATCAGCAGCAGCAGTGAATCTGACTCAAAATGACAAAATATGATTGATTATCTTTCAACTGATGAATTTACAGGGGAAACAGGTCTGGGTGTGTGGATATTTTGCCATTGTATGTGCATTGTATATTACATATTAAAATTGAGAGACAAATTTGAATCATTTTCTAATTCAGAAATTATTTCTGGTTACAAAAAGAGATTACAGTCTTGATTATTCTCTTGTGGGAAAAGACAGTCTCTTTTTAATTGTTTCCTTTAGCCTTGTTATGTATGAGAAGGAACTTCATTTTCTTAGATACTTTGCATCATTATAGATTTGTTTTCATTAAAAATAATAGATTCAAACATGTATCTAGCATTTCAAGACTGTCATAGTTATACAGTGATCTATGACACATACACTGGAGGAAGTATGAAAATTCACAACTGGTTATTTTGTAAAATCATGGATACTAGAAAGTTCCTCCTCTTCCAATAAGTTATTTGCCTTTTTTTTTCCTGTTTTCAAAGCAAATGTGCAGACAATTCATAAATTTTGTCACAGCTACTGTTCTCATTAATAACATAGATTGTTTAATAAGAAAAATCTATAATTAGTCTTTACTGCATCATAATTATTAGAATACAAACTGTCAGATCCATTCTTAATGAATGCCAGTGACTAGAAAAGAAGATATACAGAGATCATGAGTATTGTTCAGCTATCACAGTCATAAGCACTGCAAAAGGACCTAAGCAGTTTGAGTGTAAAAGACCTTTATTACAAGCAGAACATTTTCACCCTGATCAGAGCTCATAGTATTGACTTCCATCATTTAATTTATCATATTTTGCTGAATGAGTAATATAATGGAAATTCATTGGAACTCCTCTCTTCTCAGAGTAAACTCTCAATAGCTATTTAATATTATGTAAACACAAACTCAGCTCTCCTAATTAATGATGACAGTACCTGAAAAGGTTCAGGTTCAATTGTGATTAGGATCCAAAATCAAGTGCTAATCTTAACTGCTTGAAACTTCAAACTAGAAGGAAATGTAATGTGAAAGATTGTTGGTGGTGAGATTTTCACACTTCTGCTTCTGTCCATGGCCAAAATTAACAATAAAACAGCTTTTCTCACAGTATTTTGGCACTTATAGCCCTGATCACAGGCAAAATACTCAAAGTAAAAAATAATTTCTGAAACATTACAGAATCTTAAATAGCATTTTGCTCTAGCAAAAATATGGAAATGTAAGGCTTTCTCTTTGTCTTTCCTTTCTTCCTTTTTCCTTTCTTATGTCCATCTTTCTCTTTCACTTTCTTTCTTGCTTTTTTCTCTTGCTCTGTTTCTCCCCACTCTAAGTTCCTTTAACCCTTTTAATAGCTTTTAAAGATGCTGTTATTGTAAAATTCAGCTTACCAAGGTGTGTAAGCAAGTACATGAGATTCCATATATAAATGGTCTCATTGACCTTAAAGAAATATTCATATCTTTAAAGAAAAAAATGCATACCCTACTGAGCAGGGCCTCTTTTTGGCTCTGCAATGAATTCTGTTTGCAGTGTTAACTCTTTTTGAAGTCTTCGTGTCATTTGGGTAGCCTAGCACTTGCCGAAGTTTCTTTCTCACCCTAGAGATCTAGTAAGGTTTCTTGTGCCTCCAGTCCAGAAAAACTTTCTCTTTTGATCACATATTTGTCAGAAGAGGAAACTAGAGTCTCATCATTACACATTACAAGAATTTACTGAGCTCATGTAAATGCTGGTGAAAGCTTGTATGAAATTTCTCCAACTGCCTTCAGGCAAAATTTGCAAGGCTACTTCTAGTAGAATAATTGGGTGGACTGAAACAGTTAGTCTGATTTTCCCTGAAGTGACATGGGGGACATTCACATAAACTGCTCTTCCAGAGCAGCAGTGGAGTCAGTAACTTCTAGGAGAAGGGCAGCTGAGGACAGAGATTTCTACAAAGCAGTGCATTTGGAATTGGAAGAGGATATCTGTCTGCATCCCTTATTTCACTTTTCTAAAATTACAAGACTAGGTGTCCTAGCCTAAAAATGATACAGCAAGAATACATTAAGATAAAATTCTGTGACACTGTTGAAGCCACATGGGTACCTAAGATAGCGCATGTTTTTAATTATGTTCCCCCAAATTATTAACAACATGTACATGTAAAGTATAGGAAGTGCTAATATGCTCTAAACACTTTTATTGAAAGGCAGTATTTAAAAGTAAAAAAAAACCTCACTGTAAATGTCTGCAAAGAATTTTTTACAAAAATGGTTTTTATTATTACAGTATAGTAACTTGTGGAAAAAAGTACCAGACAGTTCTGAAAATGTCTCTGTCTGTCCACAAAAAAATGTACTGCACAGGGAGCAGGAATAAAAGCTTCAACAGCAATGTTCCTAAGCTCTGATCAGAAGGGACTACCATCAGCCCATTATAGTCCTTGGCTGGTGACAAGGGTGCCAATTAGTACCACTAAGTGCAATGATGTCTCTTCTTATGTGGATGCCTCACTGCTGGAAACTAGAACCATGAAACTCATTTCCAATTACCCATTGAAGAACCATCAGATGGTAACAACTTTTAGTCACAGACTTAGACTGGCATTGTACTGACAATGCAGAAATAAAAGACTCTACATCATATTACCAATCCCAGAGCAATCCGGATACCCCTCCATTGTATTTCTAGGGAAGACAGACATTGCAGAGATTCACTGAGAAATCATAAAAAAAAGAATGTGAATGAAACTCTTCCCTTCTTTCTTTCCTTCTCAGATCACCCAGTTCAATCCTCATTCTAATTAGGTTTAAATACTTATAAATACTGTGTAGATGTAAGGAAGGGTAAAGAATGGTAGAGATGTGCTGAAATATGAAATCTTTCATTTCAATCTTAGTATTTATTTTCATGTGATTTAAAGGCATTATTACAACAGCTTTCTGAATGGGCAATAATATGAAAAAGATGGTGACTTTAATCCAATTTCTAAACAAATAATCATAGCCCCAAAACCACATTATCAACATGTAATTTCCTCCTTAACAGGCTAGCCAGGGACACTAAGCTTTTAAGAAGGACAAACCACTCACCAGACACAGGGATAACTGGACTGAAAAACTGCCGAGGGCCACCAACCTTACACTGTTGTATCATACCATGTATAACCATATTTTACCATATTTCTTTAATTACACTGAAAAGGTTTTCATGATCAATAAATTATCTTCTGTGTGAAGCTCTGTATGCATGTATATCTACCTAAGTATATGCATTTGTGTGTGTTTTGTAGGCACATGAGAGAGAAATAATGTATATCTTTTGTATCATACGTATACATACATATATGTAAAACTTGGAGGTACTCCAAATTGTGAGGGATTTCATATGTGTTTTTTCAAATTAGTTCAGATGAAGGTGACCATTCATGTATTTTAACAGGCAAATAACTTCAATGCTATGATGGTAGGCAGAATAACACCTGAAAGCATCTTTTCTTTTGTTTGTTTTAAACATGTTGCTGTCACATAAACACATGTAATGAGCAATAGTGAAAAATGTGTTATGTGTAATTGTTATTTTAGTTCTTCCATGATGACTTTTAGTCAGATGAATTTATTTCTATTTTTTTAGCAGATAAGCTGTATTACATGAAACCATTCAGCATTTACAAAGGCTGTTTTTTCCCTGCAGCATAAAGAATATCTGTTTATCACTGTACATCATTTACAGATGTCTCAAGTAAATAAATATTCAAAATGTTCTCACCTAAAGTAAGAAAAGGTTTGCAGGTCACACAGATTTAGGAACATAAATCATAGAAGTATTTAGGTTGGAAAAGACCTTTAAGATCACTGAACTCAACAACTAATCCAACACTACCAAGTCCACTACTAAACCATGTCCCACATCAACATATCTTTTAAATACGTCCAGGGATGATGATGACAACTACTTCCTTGTTCCAATGGTTGACAACTCTTTCTATGAAGAAATTTTTTTCTAATATCCAGTCTAAACCTCCTCTGATGCAACTTGGAGCTATTTCCTCTCATCCTATAGCTAATTACTTGGGAAAAGAGACCATTCACCACCTCACTACAATATTTTTTCAGAGAGTTGTAAAGAGTGATAAGGTGTTCCCTGAGATACAGAGGAAAATCACTGCCCTACCCCCATTGGTCTTACTATTGCTGATGCAAGCGAGGATGCCACTGGCTTTCTTGGCCACCTTGGCACACTGATGGCTCATGTTCAGCCACTGTTGACCAGCATCCAAAGGTCCTTTTCCATCAGACTGCTTTCCAGTCTGTAGTGTTGCGGGAGGTTGTTGTGACCCAAGACTCGGCCCTTCACCTTACTGAACCACAAGTAATTGGCCTCAGCCCATCTATGCAACCTGCCCAGATCCCTCTGCAGAGTCTTCCTATGCTCCAACAGATCAACACTCTCAACAAACTTGGTGTCATCTGCAAACTTGCTGAGGGTGCACTCAATCCCCTCATCCAAATTGTTGATAAAGATATTAAACAGAACTGGCCCCAATACTGAGTCCTGGGGAACACCAGCCATCAGCTGGATGTTCCTCCATTCACCACCCGTCCCTGGGCTGACTGTCCAGTTAGTTTTATACCCAGTGAACAGTGCATGAACAGCCAGTTTCTCCAGGAGAATGCTGTGAGAAATGATGTAAAAGGCTTCACTACAGTTCAGGTAGACAATATCCATTTCCTTTCTCTTACCCACCAAGATTGTCACCTTGTCACAAAAGAGCAGGCTGGTCAAGCAGGACCTGTCTTTCAGAAAGCCACGCTGCCTGGGCCTGATCCCCTGACAGTCCTGTGTATGTCACAAGACAATAGGATGATCTGTTCCATGACCTTCCCCAGCCACAAGGTCAGGCTGACAAGCCTGTAGTCCTGGGGATCACATTAGCCAACCTCCAGTCATCCGGGACCTCCCCCATTAACCAGGACTGCTGGTAAATGATGAAGAGTGGCTTGAGGAGCTCTTCCACCAGCTCCCTCAGTACCCCTGGGTGAATCCTTTACAGGATCATAGACTTTTTTGTGTCTAAGTGGTGTAGCAGGTCACTAACCATTTCTGCTTGGATTATGCAGATTCATACTGCCCCCTGTCCCCATCTTCCAGCTCAGGGTCTGGGTACCTGAAGAACAACTCTTACAGACTGAAGAAGCAAAGCAGGCATTAAGTACCTCAGCCTTTTCTCAGCCTTTGTCATACAAGTACTTGAAAATAAAAAAGGTGTTCATGACCAGGAATTTGGAAATAAAAGACGAAAGAGCACATTTTCAAACAGCTCAGTCTGTCAGACAATTTCTGGAAGTCAGACAATTACCATTTGGTTGTACAATAAAGCTCACAGCTGAATGAGTATATTCATTAGAACAATTTCACTGCTGCCCTGGCATGCAACCTGATCCTGAGATTCTCATAACTGATAGGACAAATACTGTTAAATTACACTCCACTCAAAGACTCTAAGCCATCAAAGGCTTTTTTTTTCAACAAACAAGCACAAAAAAGATCAAAAAGTATTTGTACTTGCTGAAAAATGCACCATTCCCTTTTTTGACCAAATGTGTTCTTTATCAAAGAATGAATCAACTCAGCATTCAGGTTTACAATCACTGAAGAATACACTCTTTTCAGTATTACCTCCTGCTTCACAATCAAACACACACAACAAATTTTTGGGCCTACAAAGATCTGCACTGAGGAATTTTGTTTATGTGGAGTTCAAACACAAAACTAAGGTCCAAGTAGAAGATACCAGTGAAAACTCAAACAGATAAAGGTGGAAGTAAGGAGAAGAAAGCATGACCTGTGGGGACAAAACCACAGCTCTGCCTTAGGCAGAACAGCTGTCTGAATCCTAACACTATAGCAATTTAGGTTTTGAGCTGGTACCACTGGTGAGGCATGTGCTAATCTGTTCTGTTGTACTCTATTATTCTATCACAGAGTGATTTTCTTTGGTTTTGGAGAATGAATCACATTGTTCCTCAGAATGCTACCCCCAATCAATCCAAACTGTAAAGGAAATGGGATATTTAATATTTATACCTCTATTACTTTGCAGGGGGGTTAAGAGAATCAAAATCAGAAGAATATCACAGCACTCATTCCAAAAAACATTTCTCGCACAGAATTGATCGTTAAAATAGGTTGACCTTTTAAAGAAGCAGACACATTAATAATGGGCTAGACTACAGGGCATATTTCCCCATCTCCTTGAGTGTCTATATGCTATAAAGCAGAGGTATATGCACCACTAATGTTTCTCTAGTTGCCACAGAAAAAATATGCAAAAAAAAAGCCCCAGACCACCAACGTTTTCAGAGTGGAAAAAGTAAATGTTATTCAGAGAAATGCCTCCTTGTGCTCATGAAGACCACTTGGCCACCACTAGAAGCCACAGTCAGCTTTGTGACTTAGCAGAGTTCTCTGTCTTTGCAGTCAGTTTTCTAGTACTTGAAAAGTGTGGGGACTTGCTTTAATTTTTATAGCAACATTGAAACAAAAATATAAGAAACCATGTGCATTTTGTGTCTGGATAAAGAGAGGTCACTCTTACTATGTTTTGGCCACTGGCATCACTACAGCAGAATACCACACCAGGGAGCACAAGATTCCAACCTAACAATAAATTTTCTCATATGACTTTATACATCTATTGTAGGATCAGCATATATCATAGCATCAGGATTTTCAGACATTGCAGTGATTTGTAAAAATGCATCAGATAAATGAGAAGATACAACTGGAATTGTCTGTGGCTATTTAAAATATTTACAATTCACTACAGGCAAGGCTTTTTAAGATTAAACCACATTTTTCAGATTTGGAGATGTGACTTAAAAGGAGTTGATCCACTTTGTGCACTTTCCTTTTTTAGGGATTTTATGTTTTTGGAAATGGCGCTATTTTTATCTGGATAAGCAAATGCAGGATTTTTTATTTTTCCCCACGGCAAAAGTCACAGTCTGCAAAGAGCTGGTTTTGAAGCAGATTTTTTTTTTCTCTGTCTGATATTCTGTCAAACTGGTTTCTTCCTGTAGGCAAATAATTTTAGAGTGTGTCAGATGGACAAATAATTAAGTCATTAAGGTCAGATTTTGGAGTACACATGATTTGTGCAGATAAATTGAGGGCAGTGACTGCAGCTTTTCTCAACTTCCCTTGCTACAAATGCACCAATACGCAAAGGAGCACAGTGCAATGTTTTGGGTGCAGGCTAGACAATCTGAAATGTGTCCCCATATGTACTAGAAGTTCTTTGCAGATGTCTGTATCTTTTCTATTTACATGACAGATTGCAGAGACTCCGAAGAAGCTGTTACTCTCATTTTCATGCAACCTTTGCAACTTTCTGGGTTTTTTTTCTTTTTCGATTTTATTATGTACTTTAAAAATCCCGCATTGACAGTATTTGTTCTTCTAAATCGTACCTGTACACTGCTGTTAGAAAACCCCATACCCAGAAGAGGTTGTGGTTGAGGCCAGGTGGGGCTAAGAACCCTAAACAGATTTTTTCAGTGGCCCCTCTCACGGCAGTGTCTTATTTCTACTGTTGGCTTTAACCTCTTGCAGCACCTCTCTGAGCAAGAGATGTATTATTTCCATCTTGTAGTATGGGAATTGAATCATGGGATTGCTTCCTTGCAGTTACATAGAAAGTAGGCAGCTAAAGAACTATTTCACCTCTGGGCTCCTGAAACTCTTTCCCCGTGGACATCTCTGCCAATCTCAAATGTGAATCCGTTTCTAGATTCCAATCTCTCTCCTTTCCCCTTCTCCCCCAGAAGAGGAGTCCTACAGGCAGCACATAAAAGAAAATGAGGCAAAATACCTACAAATTTCTGGAAGGGCTCAGTACTTGTGCAAGGTCCCCCTGTTTAACTGTGCAGTGCTCTCTCTGTCTTGTCCACTCAGGCAACCATTCTGTTTTTTCCCTTTTTGTGTGTTCCCCCATTTTCTATTAAACAATATTGCCATTAAGTTTGCTACCTCCAATACACAAACAGGCTCCTGCAACGAATAGATTTTTCAACTTGAAAGGAAAAGTTTCGTTCAATTTAAAGTTTCACTTCATTCCCAAGTATTTCTTGACTTTTTGGGAAAAAAAAATAAAAAAGGTGGTTTGTTGGATGTATTTTTTTCATTCTGAAGCATTTGATACAAGAGCCAGGCTATTCACTTTGGGAAAAAAATCAAAACACTTTACAGGATGTGGTGTGTGTGTTGAGGAGGGGGGAATTTGCTTTTCAAAATATGTCACCTGTATTTTATTTGAAGTTAGTCAGCAAATTAAACCATGAGAGTTTCGTTCAATGAATGAACATCAGAGTAATGTTGCCCAGCTCTTTCATTTCTAGCTTCCCTACTCTGCTTAGCTTTCAAATCCAAATCCAAAGTGCATTTTTCTCCCAGTGGCGATCCCTTAGGAGGACTCCCCTAAAGTGTTCCTTTTAGAGATTCTTAATGTGTAATAAGAAGGCCCCGCTCTGCCTTCTCTCCACTTAAGTAATCCTCAGTAATACTCCAAATAAAAAGCAGAAAGAGAGCATAAGGTTAAACTGTAAATTAATAGATCAAAGGATAAGAACCCTAATTCTGAAATAAACTGACTATGAAAAGGATTAAAATAGAGAGAGAGGATTATAGTACAATAATTGCGACAGAAGACTGTGAGTGAATTGGATGGAAAACAGGGGGTAAGCTTTATTCTGTATTTCTGAGCAAGCAAAATGAAAAGAGGATCTGAAAGATAATTAAAAATCCAAGTGGACTTAAGGAGGAGAGGAGGCTGAAAACTCACAAGAAGATACTGCAATGAATTCCCTGCTGTGTCTGCCCAAGACCCATATCAGCTCCCTTTAAGGGATATATCTACTCTTGCTTTGCATTCCAGGGAGGAAGATAATCATTGGAAGAGTGCAAGATTTCAGCTAATTTCAACTTTACCACCATCTGCCACTGAGTCTCCAGAGGAGACCAAGACTCTGAGCTATCAAGGAGGAGAGGACATGAGGAATTACTTCAATGAAGTTGCCTATTCAGCCACTATCAACGCCGCAACTTAATAGCCCAGTGCTGCATGTTTTGAAAGTAATACGTATTTCCCCAGGCTCCTCTGGGAGGCAGAGAAAGACTTGGGATATAAACATGAACATGGTATAATAGAAGGAGTTTATAGTCAATCTATAAAGCCAAATTGAGTGGTGTGTTAATAATGAAAAAGTTGATAATGGATTCCAAAGGAGTGGAGATGTGGGGATAGTCTTGAAAGTGGACCAATATTAATTGCTGCAAAGCTTATTTATGTGTTTACACAACGTAAGAGGAGCTCTTGCCAGCAATATCCCCAGTGAAAACCAGAACGTGCAAATAAGACAGCTTTTAGGGAAAAACATGAACTGAGCATCTCTTCTATCTGAATCTTCATTTGAGGAACTGAGAACCGACCATACGCCAGGGTATGCAGGACTGAGTATCTGCTGAGCAGTGTCATGGGAAATAACTAATGAAATCTTGGCCATACTGAAGCCAGAGGTGTTTAGAAAGACTCCTGTAAGGCCAAAAGCTTGATCTGTACCTCATTGTTTTAATATGCTGTGTGGCACTACTGCAGCCTTATACAGTTTATATCATTATAATCCTACAGGAAGTTCTGATAAAGAGAGAAGGCTGCTTCCTGCTTTAGTTAGTTAGTAAGAGCTTTAACTAAGATTTCACAGGCTATCATCACACTGACAAAAAAACAAACAAACAAAGCCCAAAAGCAACACAACACCCCCCATCCACCCCCAAACCCTTCACTGCTTTCTTGCTGTTTATTCCTTACAAAAACTATAATCCTCTGGTGTGTTTGACTCTGCTCACTATGGGCATGATAATGATGTCTCAAGCAGAGAGTTATCACTGGAGTTGATGCAGGCATTGCTGAAGAAACTTGTACAATATTGTGCTTTGATGTAAACTTTGTTAGTAGTAAAAAAAAAGAGGGGAAAGTAACATTCTTAATACGTCTGCTAGGAGGCAGACTGTCTAGCAACTTATGCAACTTTATAAGGGGAAAACATTATGTTATACTTTAATTTTCAAGTCTCATAATATTTAATCAGTAACCATAACTTTCATTCACATAATATGTATATAAAAAACATGATTTCCCATTTCTTATCATCTTTAATAAATGGAAAAACTGTTTGCTTGCCCCCAAAGAGTAATCAACACTGTGTTAATAAGCTCAGGCCTGGGAACACTTTTTCAATAAGAAAAACATTACACATTATAAAATCAATATTGCTGCCTGACAAATGAGGCTGTGCATAAATTTTTGACATGAAATCATAGACTGAAGTCTAAATTTAAATTTGACAATGCTTTCAAAGCATCACACTTTATGATAGCTATTCTGGAGAGTGAGCTGTACTGAAACTAATCACATAATTTAAAGGATACATTTGCTCTCCTACAGCAATAAAAGTATGTTACATCATGATAAAAGCCATCCTGATTCAACCTGCAGTGGAAATTTGTGAACACAGTGATGGGCTGAACCCCATGTGGGACCGACGGGCTGCTGTTTATAAACCTTGTAAATAAAACATTTAGCATCATTCTAGCAGTCTTCATCTTCACAGTGCTCCATAAATATTAACTAATTAATCCTCAAGACATCTGGATAGAGTTGAGAACTGGAGCTGAGTGAGGAATCGGTAGAAAATCACCAAATTGACAAATGTAGTCCTTTTCTCTGTTTATAATTATTTACTGACAAACTCTATTTATCATGAATTTGCCTGCCATTGAAAATGGGCTGGGAAGTGCTTAATGCAAAACCAATTTCACTCCCCGGATGCTGCACAGAACTATTCACTGTCACAAACACCAAGAGCTTGTTGGACCTCCTCAAGTAAGGCAGCAGTCAATTTCCAGACCAACACTGCATCAGGTACCTCCAGAAGGAGAGACCATGCAGGTACATGAGCTCATAGCTGTGCCCGGGCTCAGAAGTGTGTCCATGTACCACAGTGGAGTATTTCTGCTGCATCCAGAGCAAGTCTCTCTCTGGCCCAGGCAGGTACACAGGCTGTACTCAGCAGCTGGAGCTGTGTCCATGACAGTCCAGCAGCAGAGGCTCAGCACAGTCCAATAATTACACAATAGTTCATACTATTTCATTGCCAGCACAATCCTCAGTGGAAGACAATATCTAGGCACTGTGCAAGGGCTGGGGTAGCCCAGGAAAGATCCCGATAATGAAGCATGGCTACAGCCACCCTATTTAATGGGTTCACAGAATTTCTCTCTTTGTGTGCAAATTGTGCTGACAGCTGGTGATCTTTAGCCTGTTTTACTTACAGTGCAGGTGCAGCCCATGTTTCCAGAACAAGGCTTCATCCAGCTGGGCTGACACCAACTGCACCAACAAGCAACACAAATGTTTGCCAGCTGACGACAGGACTGCTCAGGCTGTTCCTTAGCAAGAGTAGGAGTGTGCATCAATGTCACTTAATCTCTCATCTATCCTTCCACACCTGCACAGTGAAGGCCTTAAAACTCCCTATCAAATCATTTCTGCTGTCCTCCTCTGTTGGATTTACATAGCAATTTATATCTTGCATTTATAATTGGGGTAGATTTTCTCATACCCAATACCTTTTTTTGGTGGTCCTCACTTGACAAACAATCACATTTTCCAACCCACAGCCTGAAATATTTTTCAACCAGTATTTCTGCTCCTGCATAAGGACAAATACATCTCACAGTGTTCACCTTAGTTCGAGTTCTTGACCCCATAGGAACTTTGGCTGCTCCATAGTAGATTTAATAGAAAATCTTCATAAACGAGACAGACTTTCCCACCATATACCAGTATCCGTGGGATTTTTAGCATTTTGTTGCTCCAAAAGCCTGAAGGACCTAGACTTCTACATATCAGTGTATCAGTCATCTAAAGAATGGGATCAAAACAAAAATCCTAATTTAACAAATGATATTTGTATTAGCTCTCACTGAAAACTCAAAACACAGGTGACATCTTCAAAACTGTATCTCCTTTAGTTTCTTACAGTAGAAAAGCAAGAGATTTCTAAAATAAGTTAGAATAGTTAAAATGAAGGAAAAAAAAAGTGCTTCATTTTAAGCAATTTATTATTAAAAAAAGGAGCACAGTCAAGCAATATGGTTCAGCATTGATTATTTGTTTTCCTATTTCTTTAAAGGCTGAGTAATTTTATCATTATTAAAATAATTTGATGATGAGTTAGCAAGAATGGGAAAAATCAAATAGCATGTTTGGGTCCTGAAACCTATTGTTATAGAGGTAGAAATACAATATTTTCTTCACTAAAATATTTCCTAAAGAATCTAAGCCCTTTATAGATTTATAACAAGGGATAGAAATAAATGGTCTGTGATTTATCATTTGCCAGAGGAGTTTTTCAAGTATCACTGCAGAGGTTTGGTACCAGACCCCATGTGCATAACGTAACCCCAAAAGCAGTGTCTGTACCCATTTCCCAGGGTCTTGATTAACCTCATTAGTGAAATATAGGCCTGTGACCTGCTCTATGAGGACAATCCCAGCAGACAGGGAACTTGAAAGTAATTGCAGCACTGTCAGATAAACACTCCCTTAATTTTTGCTTTATATTACCATAGCTCTGATTTAACTTCTAACAAACCTTGTTCTGGCCTGATCCAGAAATCATCATAGATGGTGTCTTGTAGTATGGATATTTTAGGATGTTTTCTTTCTAGATATATGGTGCATTGTAACACAGAAAACAACAGGAACAACAACAAATCAAACCCCAAAACATAACAAAAACAAACAAAACCCCCCAAAACAAACAAACAAACAGGAAAAAAAAACCCAAAACAAAACAAAAACAACCTCTGCAATCCTTTTTAAAGCATTATATGTTGACTACTAGAGAACTCTGAAAGTCCAGCTCTCTGAGTAAAAGTTGTTACTATCATTATAACTCCCATAATATTGATGGATACAGAAGAAATTATGGTACTAAAAATATTACTTTTAATTCAAACCAAAATATAAGTGTTAATTCAGTTCTAAAGAGTCCTTAAGCACAGGAAAGGCAAAAAATTCCTTCTTTGCTTAGGTGAGCAAATCACTCATAGCTACTTTCACTCAATTGAACTTGGATAATCTCAAACACATCTGCAGTACCTGCACAAACTTCATCAGGCTCATTGCTCTGTAGCAGGTAATAGATACTTGAATCTGATAGTCATTACCATTCCCAGTCAGGAGTATTCTTTAGTGTGCCCTAAAATGGCTGATTAAAGCAGTATTTCTATCTACTATTTCTCAGGTGGACTGAATAAGCAGACAGGAATATAGAATGGGAAGTGGGGTGGAGAAAACAGATCCCAGTCTGGGATTTTGATGTTAAAAGTGATAAATATTAATTATTTCCAATTAAGTTAAAAAAAAAAAAAATTTGGATCGTAAGACCTCTGGGGCACAAGCAATTATTATCTACCCATTTACACAACACCAATCTGTTTTTTATCACTTTGGCCTTTGGGCACAATTATAATACTTAGACACAATTTATACGTTACTCTTACTTATGAAAGCTTGATATCTGACACACACTGATGTTCTGTACTTCCTGTTGAAAAATTGCTCCATAGGGCAATTATAACAAGAAAAATTTGGAGTTCAAAGCTAGTCCATATGCAGCAAAAGAGAAGTAACTCCAGTCCATAAACTTCAAAAGGAAATTAGCCCCAAGGAAGGGTAGAAGTTGATGAGCATGAGAATAAAGTCAGAGGAAACTCAAATACACAAATGAGGGGAAGTAAAATAGTATCCACTAATCTATAGAAACTTCCTCAAAAGGATGTCTTGAAGCACACAAAAACTCAGTGTAACAGAAGGCTGGGAAATTCTCCTAGGGGAAACATGCTTATAATAGGAAATGAATGCCTAGATGGCATCAAACAAGATGGAACAGCAGAAGCTCCCTGGATGTTAAGAGCAACTGCTTCTAGAGAAGCTAAGAGGGAACTTGTTAGAGTATAGTTGAAAGATATCTCTTGGAGCACTTGCTGTTTACTGTAAGAGAAATTTACTTGAAAAAAAGACAGCAGCTATGAAGTAATCTTCAGTGGGACTGGCAGACAAGGGGGAAGTAAGGATGGATAGGCCCAGAGTACATCCTGCTTACCTTTGGACTTTGAAGAAAGAAAAGTGCTTTTTACTTATGAAATGATACAGAAATTATTGTATTCCTGCAAAACACCACAGATGTTGAAATGCCTTCTCGAATTTTTTCAGATGGAAAAGAGGAAACTTACTGCATGGATTTACTAAATAAGAGTAGATCACTGTTTTTCCAGCTGAAGAGTATGTGAATTTACTCCGGAGTAGTTGTTGCATTTTAAATTCACAGCCACCTTCACTTGAATTAACTTGCAACTGCAGACAAGTCCTAAGAGAAACATTGATAAAATGCCAAAGTAATAGAAATATTCTGTAGTCAATAGATTCATTGAGGTCTTTAAATGGAGAATTCTTTTTTGTCATTTGTTTGTTTCTTCAAAGTCTGTCGCACTGGGCACACGTGGTAGTGTTTATTACAATCAGATATTGCAATTTAATCTGATTTAATTCATTGTCATGTTGCATAAACACCAGTTTGTGCTTCAAGAGTCATGGCATGTCAGGTTACAAGATGCCTGTGAAAAGTGCTGTGTAAAGATGAAGGGATGTACTGAGGGGGAGACAAAATACTCTGATAGAGACTACAAAACTGCATGTACTTTTGGGGAGGAAAGGGGGAAATGTGCTACTCAGGGATGGTTTTGATGAAAATCACGGTACAGAGATTTGGGAGAATGGGTAAAAAAAAGGAAGAAAACTTAATACCAGTATTAGCTGTGGCATTAGCTCCTGGCAAAGGACAGAAAACCATTTGAGATATTGGGATTTCATGAAGGCTGAGAAGGGTTTGTGAGTAGGTGTGTGGTAAGAGAAGTCTGTAACTGTCTTGAGTGAGTTTCTGTTTAGTTTCTCAGGGATTCGTTTTAGAAAATCATCCAGTCTTGGCTAAGAAATTGTCATCCTAGCCCCAGCTGGGTTTTTAAACCAAAAAGTGTTCCTGCACCTTATTTCTCCATAAATTTTCAACATATTTTTAAAACCAATAACAATTAACTGCTGGGATGGCATCACATGGATCCCTTGCTTATATACTTGAGAATTAGATTAACGCACTTAACCAGAATGTGATGGATTAATTAACCACAGATTAACCACTGATTAACCTTCTGGCCTTTTCAAAGATAAAGCGCTCCAAGATAATCTTTAACCTTTTCTGGCCAGCATTCTTTACAAGGAAAGGTTTACAGTAAAAGCAAATTTCTTTATTAAACTGCATGATATAGATGGAGAAGTGAAGACACACGCATAGCCAGGAAGATAGTCCACATCTTTTACTGCATTCTTTGACCTAGTAAAGGATATTACTTCTACCTTCTTTCTCTAAAGCCTCTGGCCATTAAACATACAAAAATAGTATTACTGTAAACTCTTTCTTCTTAGCTGTAGGACTTCGCAGTTGGTCTTAGGTGGGATTTCTGTTCAGCTCATCAAACATTCACAGAGTCACTGGAAAAGTGAACTATGCCCCCCACCAGTAACTTCTGCTTTGATCATCTGTAAACTTCATCAGTGATAATCTTGTACTTCTTCCTAGATGCTGAAAAAGTGTTATATTGCACGTGACTGAGGAACAAATATTCTGAAAAATTCTACCATAGGATGACAGTGCATTTACAATTAGATCTCATCATCCATCAATAAGAAAAGGTTACAATCCATTTAATGTGTGTCATGTGCATTTTATGTCTTTCTAGTTTCTTAATGAAAGTGTTATGCACTATCAAGTCAAATAGCTTGCAGGGTATGGTACATCAATACTATTACTTTAAAAAATAGCTTGCAATCTGAAAAAAAAGATATCAGGTTAGTTTGACAGGATCTATTTTCCATAAACTCACGTTGATTGGCATTAATTCCATCCTTCAACTTTTTACTAACTGAGCCCTATATCAGATGTTCCTTTATTTCACCAAGGATCGATGTCAGCTTGACAGGACTATAATTACCTGGGTTGTCCCATTTACCATTTTTAAATATTACCACAATATTAGTTTTCTACTGGTCCCAATTAAATGCCTTTATTTCTGCATATGTGTATCTATCTCTCTCAGTATATGGAGTCCATCACAATACTCTGACATTCTAGCAGATAACGCAAAACCAGAAACTCACATTGAAAATGACAGCACTAGATCAAAAGAAAGAGATTTTGCACATAAAAAAAGTGTCATCTCTCCCTTAAATATAAAAGTCTCATCTCTCCCAAGCCAACTTTATCCCCTCTCCAAATGCTCCCTCCTTCCTACAACTGGAAAAGGCTGAGAAAAGCTGTGCTCCTAGTAAGGTGGCCAGGCAGTAGCCTTTGAGGAGAGGCTGACTAAAACAACAAAAACACCAGAGACAGCTCTGAGTCATATTGATTAATGTACTCCTGGAAGGCACCCAGTGTGGAGTAAGGCACACAAACCCAGCTAGAATAGAAAAATCTGGCTCTGGCTGATTTATGTGACAGGAGACAAAGTGCTTGGCATTTACCAGGAAGGTAGAAAGTTGCAGCTGTGTATGACAGAGTCAAAAGTCTAGATTCAGGTGCCCTACATTTCAACCAAGGACCGGCCCCTGCTGTTCCCTATTGACAGTGTGCCTCTGAAGGTCTGCAGCCAGACAATAGGAAATGCTGTGAATGGGGACAGAGATAGAATTTAGGCCACATTAATTTCCATCAAAGAGCTGACATGTGTATGAGAGAGAGAGAGTTAGGCCAAAGAATGAATATAATAAACTATTTTTTTTAAATTCCAAAGTGGGAATGGTCAGTCGCTGGCTGTGGGATCTCCATCCTTGCAGATATTCAACTCTCAGCTGGATGCAGTCCGGAGAAACCAAATATAATACCGAAGCCATGTTTTGAGCAGGAGCTTGGGTTAGACAACTTCCTGAGGACTTTTCAGGAAAGGCTGAGAAAACTGGTATTGCTCAGCCTGGAGAAGAGAATGCTCCAGAGAAAACTTATTGAAGACTTTCACTATCTGAAGGGGGCTACAAAAAGGAGGAGGAGGGACTTTTTTTAAAGGCATATAGTGACAGGACACGGGTAATGGCTTTAAACTGAAAAAAAGTGGGTTAAATTGGACATTAGGAATAAATTCTTTACCGTGAGGGTGGTGAGGCACTGGACCAGGTTTCCCAGAGAAGCTGTGGCTGCCCCATCTCTGGAAGTGTTCAAGGCCAGGTTGGATGGAGCTTTGAGAAATCTGGTTTAGTGGAAAGTATCCCTGTCCACGGTTGGGGGTTGGAATCCAATGATCTTTAAGGGTCCTTTGCAATCCAATCCATTCTATGATTAAAAAACTAGATTACTCTTCCATTCTAATTTTAGAGGCTGAATTATAGATGGAACAGAGTGCAGAAGTGTGAGTAAAAATACAATAAGAGAACAAGCTTACTAGCACTGAGACACAAAATTATAACGTTAGATATAACCATTTTTTTCACTATCTGATTACTATTCTTTTCTAAAGAAATCGTAGGATAGAGCCAATGACAACAGCATTGGTTTGAAACAACAAACCCATCAGATCTGTGTCAACTACTTTCAGATCCAGTAAGCATACGAAAGTCCAGACACGCAGAGCAAAAAAGACCTTCAGTGGCACTTGAGAGAGCTTTGAAAGTAAAGCAGTTGAAGGCTTTTATAAGAATTCCTTATTTTTAAAATATTTGCAAGATTTGCAAAATCCTTATGCTTTAGCTCAAAAGGTAAATTCTGAGTAGGCTAAATACAATAAAAATGCATAGAGAGGAAATTTCTATAATTTTGTAGAAGATTCCTTCTATGCTTCTCTCAAGAAGCTGACATAGTGCACTACCAGAAACAATATACTAGACTAAACCACCTTAATCCTATATGCCTGTTTTTGTAATTCTAAATATCCAGTCTCAGAGAAATGCTGGTTATTAGACAGAATTTGAATGAAAATAAAAATGTCTATATAAGACATATTATAATGTCTTTTTAGGGTCCTCATGATTTTCTTCCATTTAGTGTCAGAATTTAGGAGTTCACCACACAACACAAATCCTCCTCAGCTGTGCTCAACCTTCAAGTACATACATGTCTTAAAGGTTATATTGCAAGGTTTCAAAAAGTGAAGTTATTTTTGATGCAAAATGCAATTTTATGAGTACAAGGCAGTAACTTTTACAATTTTTTCCATTAATTCTCCCTTTTTTCAGCTTTTTATTAAAGTGAAGCATCTTAGCTTGCCTAAGAACTTGATCATAGAATCATTTAAGTTGGAAAAGGCCCTTAAAGTCATCATGCCCAAGCATTAATCCAGCACTGTCGAGTCACCACTAAATCATGTGCTTAAGCATCAGATCTTCCAAACTCTACTCCAGAAAATATCTACCAAACTCTGACCAGTTAAAATATGAATTTTCTAAAGATTTTTCAAGATTTATATTCCTTGGTTCAAGATGTACTGAATCAATTCACAGTAAATATCTAAAGTTAAAAAGAAAAATCACACAGAAGGCTGAAATCAAGCAGTATGTGTGTATGAAAGTTGAAACATTTGTTCTGGCATAACAGGTTGCTCAACAAAAAAACCAAGGACTTATTTCTTTTTTACTCAGTCAGAGTTTTGGATTCTAAAGTTGATTGCAATCAGAAGGTAAATCAGAAGTTGTTGAATATGCCACAGTATGCAATAATTTAACAGAAACAACTTGCAACATTACAGGCACAACCAGGCACAAGAAGTCTTGATGTCATCCAAGGTGATGATGACAGAGGTGTTGGAAAACTATCTAGGTTCCGGATCCAGGTTTCATACTCTAGCAAATGGAGGAAGAAATTAAGAAATTAAATTCCACCCCTCTCTGTTCCAGTTGCTGTGAATAAATTAGAGGCCTCACTTTTCCGTTCAACAGTGTTGAACTCAACTATTATAATTTCCATTCCCACGACTGGAAATTTAAATTTTTAGACATCTCAGTATATGTGTCCCAAAGCCCAAGTCTCTTCCTGTATGCTGCCTTCACAGTATACTTCACAGTTACCTGGTAGTATTTTGGAAGGTATATCTGGTGGTACCAATTCAGCTTAATACACGAGAGAGAAGCAAAAGGATGGATGGCTTCTACAGTTTGCCACAAAATCCAGTGATAACCAGCTGATCAACATTTCTAACTGTTGTTTTACTTAGTCTTGAAAATAACATCAAAATATATACTTTGATGTTGCACTGTTTATATTCCAAGTATTTTGATGTGCATCCAGTTACTCTAAGCCAATTCTGACAACTCAAATTTGAGTCAGGGATGTTCAGCATAACATCAAAGTTGGTAGACTTAATGCATCACTGAAGTTCTTCAACTTTGCTCTCAGTAATTGGGACAAAACAACCCAGGTAATCTTCCTGTAACATCAAAGCTGTAGATATAATAACCTCCTAGATGAATGAAACAATAGTAGTTTGGGGTTTTTTCTGCCAATTGTGAAGTTTCCCAGGTATTTGTTGTTCTTCAATTACTTCTGTTTTGTTTAAAAAATTAAACTAAAAGTCATCTATTAGTTCTAACTTCTGTTAGTAGATTATTCTGCCTTATCTTCATCATAACAAGCATAATAATGGGAAAGGGATGTCTTGCAGAGCAATGCCGAATGAAAAAGTCATGCTGTGAACTGACAGAGAAAAAGATTTAGAGACCTTGTAAGAAATCCTGAAAGTATAAGTTATCTGTTAGAAAGAGAGAAAGAGGGAAAGAAAAGAAAATATGTTGTCAGTGTGAGTGAACTTGAAAATCCAAAAAACGTTAACAGCTTACTGCATGTGGATATCAGGATTTTGGAGTAGCAGTCAAACAAAATGAAAATGTTGTCAGACGAGATCAGTATCCATTCACTTAGTGTTCTCATTTTCCATCTGGCATTACTTCCTTTTTTTTTTTTTCTTTTCTTTTTTATTCTTTTTTCTTTTCTTGCCCTGGAGCAGCAAATTGTACATAGGTGAAACTGGGGGTAATCAAAGTCTCCAGAGGAAAAGTTGAAGAGCTTCACCTGGTTTTGTGCTGCAGAGAACTTTCAGACTTACATCAAGGATAATATTCAGGACATGGTAAGCAGGGACTGACATCATGTGTTGTGTGTAGCAAGTGGAATTCACCTGTCATAAATAAATTCAGAAAAATAAGTACATAAAATCCACACCACACCAACATTGAAAGTAAAATTGCCCAAAATTTTGTATTAAAATTCTGTTTTCAAATCTATATAAATATCAGCTGTCATGGTGACATCATCTATGCTATTCTACATGCATATTAATTTTCATTTAAATTTAAATTAATAGTGAGAATGAGATTAGCATAAGTACATATATCTTTTACCAACATACAAGCACTCATGGCAACTCTTCTTTGAAATGCTGATCATCCTTCGGGGTGAAGAAAAATATTTTAAACAGGAAAGGACTGTCTCTCATGTCTGACATGTGCTTCTTGATGCTTCTGTGGAAAATCTGTCTGAATTTGCTCAAAGTAGATGTCAAAACTAAATTTAAAAAAAAAAATAATTTTCATATCAACACAAAGGATTTCTGCAATTTCAACAGCAAAAGCCTGTATTCACTTTTTAGTGACTGCTTTTGCCCTTTTCCATTTTTCCATATCATGGACACCTTAATGTCATGGAATGGTTAAATACTCTCATGTCTCCAGGGTTTCCCTCTGGAGGCTGCATAAAGCTGAATAGGATTGCAAAGAACAGAAAACATGACTGCCTTAGTCCACTTTCAACAGGCCCCAAGCAAGGGCTCCTGTGAGTGGTCAGGGATCCGTTTTCAAACCAGGAAGGAGAGGATGGAGGGTTAAAGAAAGAGATGATCTGGGGACAGGACGGACCTGCCATGCAAGGCAGCTGTAATAAGGAGGATAGAAGACAACTTCTGATCAAGAGTGATCAATGCAAGGAGATCAGCATTGAACACCAGTGTAGAAAAGAGGCAGGCCAGAATTTGATGAAAGACAAGTGGGTTTGGGATTGACTTTGTTAGAGGGATCAGAGTCCTTTGGATTAAGAGCTGGTGTGAAAAGCAGAGAGATTGAAGACTAAGACCCCTAAAGAAAGAGTCCTTGCCTAGAAAATTATGTTGAAAGCTGCAAGATTGGAACAAGAAAAAGAATAAGCAGAAAACAGGAAGAGGAACAAGACTTTCCAAGTTTCAGAGCAGTCAGACAGGTATTCTAGCCTGGGGCATGTATTGCTGGTGTGCACCTGAAAGTCAGAGTTCTAGTTGTCCACATCAAAAACCTGGCTTGGGCACTGGATCAGGCTGGCTCTCAGGGTAACATACTGCCCATTGCCAAATTCCACTGACAAAGTGGGAAAAGAGGTTCCCCAGTGCAGTTCACAGGCTGAATACAATTTAACAGATCAACAGTGTACACAACTGAGAGTCCAGGACAGCTGAGTTAAATAGGGATGGATGGAGCTTGGGAGGACAAGCAATGAAAAGCTACTTTTCTTATTGGTTCCACTTAGGCAGCAGAGCAAGCCTGCAGGGTCCAGCCCTGCCGTAAAGCAGATATGTAAAGCATGATGTCTGCTTGCCTCATTCCCTCCTACTCTCAGATACACCATGTAACCTTTGCTTTGCGCAAGGCAGAGAATGGACAGTGCCCAGACCGTGCCTGTTTGATCTCTGGTTATTGCACAGTGTATGGCCTGTAGCAATCACTTCTGGAGGCTTGACTTCACAAACAATGCAGTGGTGTTTCAAAATAGTTCAGGATATTCTTCTGTAATATGAAATGAGATACCTAGATACATCATCAAAGCTCACAATTTATTATTTTTATTGTTTCGTGAAAAGACTGACATAAAAATAAACAAATAAGGGCAGGAAAGTTCCACTGCAAACTACATTAAATTCTCACTCACTGCAGATACAGTAAGGTCAATCTAACAGGCATTAATCTGCCTTGCAGGTCAGTATAATGCAAGTAATAAAGTCCACTGACAGTATTTTGTGACAGAGATGGGTCAGGCCTTAAGGATTTTGCATCTTTACCTTCCCAAAAGATAAAACCTAAGCTTAAAGTAAGCACATGTAAGTATTTGCAGTATGCACCCATTATTATCATGAACAGAAATGACCCTTATCCCTTTCATGTTCATGCCTATTCTGCAGACTTGTCAGGAAAGATGCAGAAGTAGTAAAAATGCTTGAGATAGTTTTCTGTCCATACCATACAAAAATATGAGTTCTCTGATACTGAGAAGTATCTGGTATACAGTCATTAATGTCTATTGTGCACTTGCAATAGTTTAGTAAGTAGAACTATAATAAAAATAAAAAGAAAACCACAATTAAAAAACCAAAGCAGAATCACTTCTTTCAAAAAATCTTACCTTCTTATTTAATACATAAGAAAACACTATGAACTAGGTACTATCAAAAAGTGTTGGAAACAAATGCTCCATTTTTCCCTCTCATCCATAATTTCCCCTCCAGATTGTATCAAATCAGGTAAATGAAAATTATGTCCAGGGCACTGCACATTTTTTGTGTACACTTCCCAGTATTTTAGAGAAATACTGGAATATTTTATGCCTTATTGTGTCTCGGTTTGTATTTCCTTAACTAATCCTAGCATTCACACATGTATTTATAATAAATCAGTTTATATATCCCTAGTTAATATTTGCTTAGGGCTTATGTTGATTTCACAATACATGCAATTTTCCGGCTCCATCTTTATCTTCAAGGATTAGATTGAATTGAGCAGCCATGTAGTAATTTAGTTTTATCTTGTGCCTTACAGTTTTATGTTCTTGTAATAGCACTTCTCTATTTTATTTAATTAAATATATCTTATTTCACAATGACAACATTTTTATTTTTGAGTTTATTTGCTAAACAGCTGCCATTGTGGCAAGAATTTGTGGTGAGACATTTAGACCACAAATTGTCAAATGTAGAGAGGAGAAAAGGATTTGAATTTGGTGTAAGTGCACTCTCAGATTAAATTTGAATTGCTTTGGATTCAGTGGTTGGAAACTGAGGCTAAATAGCTATATTTGGATTATCTTTCATCTGTTTGTTTTTTGGGGGAAGGCAGAATTTTTTTTGTTTCGGTTTGGGGTTTTTCGGTTGGTTTGCTGTGGGGTTTTTTACTAGAGGATGTGCTTTCTGAAAACAAATGTAGCTAAGTCTTTGTTGAGTTATGCTGAAAGGTTTGTGATTTTGCATCTCTGGCTTCACTTACATGAAAATAGAAGGTAAATGCCATTTATTTTTTCAACTCCATCATTTTAGCACTATCCGGTTAATTTTGATGCTGATGAGGGCAAGGCTAATTGACAGCATACCCATAATAAAAAGCAATGGGTCTGAACACAAGGACTCAGAGTTTTTCCCACCTTCTTAGCTTAAATGAGCTAAATAGTTCTGATAAAACCAAATGTTGTGCAGGTGCACAGAGTCCCTGTTGCGGAGGATGTTAAATGGGTTTGATCCTAAATTGACTAGTATGTGCAAAGTGGATGTATTTTACTCACAGCGCTGGCAGCTTCTCCAGTAAATAGTCTGGCACAGTATAGAGTAAGCATGTCTAGCTTCAAGTGTTTTTTTGATCTGCAGCTGTGTGTGCTTATCTCCATTCTTAACAGAAACCACCAAGTAAAACGGATATTAAATTTCTAAAAGAGTATCTTGGGTTTGCCTCCTCCTTTTGTCTTCGCAAAGTGCCTTTCCTCCTTGGGCAGATTCTTCTGAAATCATGATAAATATGGGACCTCTCTTAAACAAAAGGCTTCTTATAGCTGGGAACCCTCTTTAGGTAACTCTTTCTCTTGACAAACCTCATTTCGCCTTTTCCTTTTGCTCTCCTCATACACCACACACCCTCTCTCTGCCCTCAAATCCCTGCCAATAGCTTTCAAGGATAATACCTTTTCTCAGCACCAAGCATCTGCACCTCTGTGTTCTTATCAATTTCCCCCACATATCCCACCAGTGTAAATTAAGCTCACAGATTTCAGAAGGGAACTGACTTTCACAGGTTTTGTAAGTTGTCCCTGACTCCAGTCAGAAGTAGGTTAACTCAGCTTCTCTGTGCTATTCGATTGGCACAAAGTAAATGTAATCCTTGACTTCACAGCACCATCTGCACTCACACACCTCTGCCCAGGTAGTGTAAAAGCCTATCCCAGTACAGCTCAGTCCAGCTGTCATGTAGGTAAGGAGTCTGATCATCCAGCACATCCCTTTGTTCCAAATCAGTTCAGTTATACTTACATCCATCCCTGCCTGAAAGACTCCTGATTTAATAAGACATGCTTTTTGCCCACAAACATTAGCACATGGTTGTGGAGATACAATGCAGAGGTGTACAAATACATGAAAAAATGGAAAAGGTGAGCAAGAAACAGTATTTTACTATGTATTCTTGACATGGCCAGAGAATGTTGAAGCTCAGAGGTTTCAGGCTTTTTTTAAAAACAATCAGTTATTTCTACATTAAGTACATAGTTAAGCTGTAAAACTCTTGGTTATAGCAAGGCAATATTTTCCCATGGTGTTTTCAGAAAAAAAGAATCCATCTTTTATACTAGAACTGATTATAGGATATATGCAAATAATTTTGGAAATTGCAACCATGTTTGGTGCTGAATCATACCTTATCCAAATTTCTTTTCTACCACATAAAGAAGAAATAAAATGAGAAATATGTGCTGCAGGTAACACTCTTTGTTTTCATGTAAGAGCCAATGCAAATACTCTGAGGATGCATATAATACATACAGTGCAGACTGGGTTATGTCCTAAAGAAAATGATTAAAGTCCTGGGACAGGAACAGTGAAAAAGATACAAAATATGTGCTTTTCATAGTTTTCTACTAAAAGTATACTAGGTTGACTCTAATGCTTTTAAAGATATTTGTAGTCCTGGATGCCTGCTTTTTAACAGCTCAGAATTTTTTCACTGTTGCACCATGGTAAGCTTACTTGGCTCATGAGTTGGCCTTGTTTTTAGGAATAAAATGTTTGTGAGCAGAATATGTTTTCTTTTGGGCTCCCATTCATTCAAAGCAATGCCCAGCAGCAGTACAATCACAATATTATGTCTCACAATAATCATATGCAGTCATTTCCAATCACAGTGGCTACATGTAGAAGCAGCTACAGACTGTTGGAAATGTGAGGAAATGTCAAACCATATTAAGCTGTCTGGGAAGAAAAAGGAAGAGGTTCACAGCTTGATGAGGAAAATTAAAACCTTGCTGAACTATGCTGAATACCTGAAAATATCAAAGAACAAAAGATAAATGGGGAAAAGCCTGAAAAAGTTATGAAATGTAGAAAGGAATAAGGTTCAGTAGAGTAATAAATTATATGTAATAGCAAAGAAAATAAAGATAAATTAGCAAAATCTCATGGCCTACATAAAGCTGCCAATATGGATCTAATAACTGGAATCTAGAATATTGTGTTCACCTTTAAATAGTTTGAGTCAGAGCTAGACAAAGACAGGCCAAAAGGATTTGCGGATGCAGTCCCATCCTTACATCATTTCTATGCTACTGTATTGAAACTCAAGAGGTTGGTTTAGACATCCCATTATTCCATTTGCAGTGAAGAACTGGTATGCAGGTAGCAAATTATGGCTGTTTGTGTTAGGTATGACACTTGGTGGTTTCTTTGCCAGAAGCCTGTGCCTGGCAGCCTCAGATACTGAGAAATCTGAGCCAGTCACCCCACTCATGAAGAAGGCGCTGTAACATAGCCACAAGTGCAGTTGTGATTATCTAGGATGGTTTGTGTTCAGCTCTCTTGCAGAAAGAAAGCAATTCCCTTCTGGGTCATGGGTGAGCTCTGTATTGCACCGTGTTGGGTATCTGCCTTTTGCTGGACATCAGAGCCATGATACTGGAACAGATAAATAGAGAATCCATGCTAACTGACATCCACATAACCTTATAGTTCGGGGTTTTGGAGAAAGGATTGGAATGGGATGTAAGCACATTGCCTGGCTCAGGACTGATGGAGCAGACTGTGTTCACTGAGATTCATGCTGACTGTAGGAAGCAGAGAACACCTACAGTGCAGGATATTCTAAATGCACTCATGGTGCCTTCACACATGCTGGAAATGGCATACCACTCAAGGATCTTGTAAATTATTATAATTTTTATATCATTATGAGTCTACAAGAAATTCAACTCCAGAAAGCTGGTGTGAAGTAAGGTTGAAATGCCTCCCCAAAAGAGGAAGGTCATCTATATCTCTCTGAAAAATTGAAAAACATGAAATAAAAGATGAACAGAGAAAAAAGTGTAAGTGAAATAAGATCATTTAATTTAGACAAGATTCTTAACACTGAAGAAGAGAAAACAGCTAACCATCAGGGAAAACTTCCTGCTTTTGAGAGACATTAAAGTGAGTCCAAATGAAACATTTGGGATGTTAAAAAAATGATTGAACAAAAAAGTGAGAAATGTATTTCATCGAACAATCTTCCAGTTGCAGGGCAATGAACTGGATGACCTAATAGCTCTATACCATTCCTTACATCTATGATTCTGTGATTCTAAATACATATTCAGAATTCAACAAGAGGCAGCGAAACAGTAGAGACATTGAAGAACATAAGTGGAAAGTTAGTGACAGATGAGTTTGATTCTGCTGCAGGCCTAAATGAATTCCTACCTCATTATTCATTGAGGGGAGGTGGGGAGAAAAAATTTTAAAAAATAGGAAAGTAGCATCACCATGACTGAGAGACATTCTCCTGGAGGGGAAAGTAAAATGTTAAAAGGCTTTACTATTGCACTGGAGAAGATAATAAGGCAATTAGGACTGTTACGTTTGACAAAGCACCAGGCTCAGATGAATTGTGTCCCAGAATCCTGACGGAAGTAACAAAGGAAATAAGAAAGCCTTCAGCAAAGGTTTTTGACAGGCCACTAAGGAGTGCAGTCGTACCCAAGGACTTAAAGGGTACTAAAGCTATTCCCAGATTCAAGAAAGAACCAAGGGAAAATTCAGGGGACAAGTCCTCTAAGTCTCATTTCGGTTGAGAAAAAGATATTGGAAATATTGCTAAGGGACCATGTTGAAGTAATTTTAATGTAAAATTTAATACAAGTAATGGGGAAAATCATGAGAAATCTGCACAACACTTTAGAATGTTATAGGAGTTGTGGACCACAGTGAATAGACTGATCTTGTTCATACAGTTGTCAAGATGGTAAAAAAGACAAGAGAATACTCTGTATAAACTCTGGTATGAAGAGATGGGAGCAAATATTTTCAATTCAACTGAACAGTGCCTTAAAGTTTGCCAAAGTAGATCTATTTTAGAAATGCAACATTAGAGAAAAACATATAAAGGCTAAAGGAAAGGGGAGAGATTCAGTAATTTATTCTAGTGGTTATAGATATTTGAAGAGCTTGGTTACTGTAGTTACATCTACATTACAATCTCATGTAGACTGATCAAACCATAATAGCTCTAAACTAGTTAAGCTAAGTACTATACCAGTGCAGTCAGGCAGCAGCAAGCCAGACTCAGGCTGCAAAGCCTGACTGACATCCAGGTAAACACTTCAGCATGGTCCTGCCTACAGTCGATTGCTGTCAGAACTGCATTACCCCAGCCAGGATTAACTAGCTTAAAGCTAGCTGAGGTGAGCCTGTGAAAGCAGTGGTATCTGTAGACATGTTCCTAGACTACCTGCCCTCAATCTTTTCAAGCTTAGAAGCTTAAAACAAAACCAACCAAAGCAAAACCCAACCTTACTTAAATTCTTTTTTTTTTTTTGTCTGTAAATGTAAATTTGTAAAACAGAAATCCTGAGAACAGTATTGCCAAAATTGATGTAAGACATTGAGACACACATGAATCCTGAGTCTACCAGATCTAGGCTGTCATCATCTGTAGTTTGTGACTGTGCTCACCCTTCTTCAGGAAACTCTCTTCATTCTCTATTCACCCTTTAATGATATTATTTGTCTCTCACCTCTTTCATTTTCTTTCCCGCTTCCAGTTTTCCCTTCAGGAATCCCTTGGAAACCTAGACCTAATACCTGACCAAATCTGTAGCCATGGACAAGGTATAAAAACTCAGACATTTGGGCATCCAAATCTTTGTTACAGGGTGTTATAGCCTTACAAATATGGAATGTGATATTATTTTATCTCGTTTGGGTTCTGTGGTTTATGCCATCAAGTAGCAAGGAGTCTTTTAACAATTGGCAAGAGAAATGGTAAAGAAAATAACATTTAACTTAGTTTAAGAGATCAGCTTAAAGAGCTTGATCTACTGAAGACAAGAGAAGCCTTCCAAAGAATACAGGATGTTAGGTGAGGCAAAAATGAAAAAAAATATAATTTCTTCTGATCTAAGTCTTTATTCCAACCTCCTTTGCCACCACAACAAATTTTTAATTGCCCAAAATGGGGATATGCCACTTCTGTGGCTTAGAAAGTCAAGATTTTTTGCAGCAGATGACTTCACATTCAGTTTAACAATTGTACGTACTGTTGTGAAGTAAAAATTTGGAGAAAAGTTAGAAATGTCAATGTCATTAACAGGAATTTTCTAATTAGTCTGATCAGGATATTTTTCCCTCTTTGCATCTTTCAGTGGCTTTTTAGTTCATTTCTCAGCACTGCCTTCCTTCCCTTCCCTCCATCTCTTCTTCTCCTCATTTTTTCAAGTTGGTTGTCAGGTTGTTTGCTGTTTGCTTGATTTTCAAGTAGGTGCCAGACATTTTAGTAGAGGGCTGACTCTAGGACTGAAAAAAACCCCAATTTTATTTCATTTATATGACTGTAAACACCTGTTCCAGATGGACAATTTAGGGGGTTGTCTGGGATTTAGCTTTTGTGGCGCTTTGCCCTGAACAGAGCAGAATATTTCTAAGAACTGTCTGAGCTGTGTCTTTTCATCCAGCACACAGAAAATGCCACCACCTGAAGGTAAAAGTAAAGTCAGCAGGGTCCCACTGGTGTGACTAAAAGCTCCATTTGGCCCAGAGCTTCCTTCATACTCACAAGGACAGGTGCTGCCTATGGATGCATATATGCCAATGTCATTGAAACCAGCTGAAGTTGTGCAGAAAAAAAAAAAAAAAAAAAAAAACAAGAAGGAAAAGGGAAAAAAATATATATATCCTAGTGTTCTTGTGAGTTTTCATCTTTGTAGAAAAACCTGTGCCTTAGGATTATAAAAATAAAGTATGTAGCATGCAGAGGGATGACTAGGGGCCATGAAACCATCTGCAAATGTTTGAAAGATTTTTGTGTTCCCCTTAGGCGTGAAAGAAATTACTTCCTATGTTAACAGGGAAATTTAAAAGAAATAGAGGCCAAAGTTAAAAAAAGGGAAACTTAAAACAAATTTTTCAGAACTGTTTCTGACACTGAGATTCTGTATAATTTTTAAAACTGAAGCAAAATCCCAGGCAGTAGGCAATGCAATATTTAAAACTTTTCTTGCCCGTTTTCACCAGAGTAATTCTGACTTCTTCCTTATCTGGGAAGAGAGTTAGGAACCTTAGAAGAAAGGGGTTTGGGTTCAATTTTCGTGGGACTGGTCTAATGTGAGCATCCTAGAAAACCTGAGCAAAGCTCCAAGTCTATATTTTAGCTGATGTCCTTATAGCCTCACTACTCTTGCACTCTTGACCGCTCAAGCACTTAGTCATCAAGACCAGAAAGGTTTGGACACACTGGGAGTTTAATACTTGGGAGAGGTCAACTAAAGAAACTCTTCACATGTTAATGATAAAAGTACAATAAATTAATGCATAGAAAACAAAGGAGAGAGAAGGAAATCATATTAGTAAAACAAAAAAGTGCCAAAAGCAACAAGACAGTGATGGATGCCCAAGTGATCAAGCTGAAGCTTTTTTGAATGGGTATCTGATAGCCAGTGGGTTTTCTATGTTGATGGTAAAGGCGGCTCATGGCTTGCAGGACAGGAATAACAAAAGTGCAGGTAGTGAAAGGGAGATTTGTACTGCCAAAAAGTAAATAAATTAACAAGATCAAAAGTGAAATAAGTTAGCAAGGTCACACCACACCCCAGAAATCACAGGACAGATTTTCCTTGCTCAGATAAGGAGATTGCCAGAGCTGTACTACTGGCTGCATTAGTTTGATAGCAAAGACCAATAGATTCCAAAAGGGCACCAAGGAGATTAAAAATAAATAAATAAATAAAGACCCGCACCAAACCAACAAACAAAAAACAAAAAAACAAAAACAAAAAACCAAACAAAAAACAAACCCACCAAAAAAAACCAAAGAAATATAAACCAAAATAAAACAAAAATAAAACCAACCCCAAACAAGTAAACAAACAAAACACCATAGAAAAATGACCCAAAACTCCCATGCTACTGGAAGACTGCATTTACGATAATCATAAACAACAGCTTTCTGGAGCTAGAAACCCAGATGACAGTAAGCATTTCCATGTGTTTTCAGGACCTGCTTCAAAATAAGACTATGGAAAAAATCATTCAGTAATAAAAATGAATCAAAAAAAGTAATGGGGGAAAAGAGAAAAATCTGCAACTTTCATATTTACTTTTAAAGGGGAATTACAAAAAAAAACAGTTAGTTGGAAAAAACATCAAGAGTATGTACCAACATACATTTTTTGCAAGTGGCACTAGAGAGTATTTAAAAACAATATACTAGAAGCTCAAGATAAACAAACAAAAAATCCAACTCCAAAGGGATCAGAAGAAAACCCTCGGTATGGATAAATAGTAAAGGAATTTATTGGAAGTAAAAATCCCTCAGAAAAACAGAAAAAATATATAAGCCTTGGGAAGGTGAATACAGAATTGTAATAAAATAGGCAGAAAATATTTGAAAGAACAACTTGTAAAAGGCACAGAAGTTAATCATAAGGCATGCCAGAAGCGGGAATTTTACTAGTGATTACCAGTGGGTGATCAATGTGCATCAAATAGCATTCAGGAAGCACAAAGTCAGATGGTCTGGATGGAAAATAAGCCTAAAAAACTATCTCTGACTGGACAATGACAGATGTTTCAGGAAAAAAAAAATAAAAAAAGGAAGAAAAAAAACCAACAACAAATAAATTGAAAATTATCCATTTGCTAGAGTCCTCAATGTGAGATTGCTGGACTAATAGCAGTTCTATCCTATCCCTTTATTTTTTCCATAGCAGAGAAACAAGAGGTGGCAAATCTTCCAGCAGTCTTTAACAGAGATTTCATAGTGATCAGGTGTACAACTGACAAGTAACAAGTATTCTGGAATTTTGGAAAAACTAAGAAAGAAAAACAAAAATCATGACAGTGATAAATATAACATGCATGGGAAATGTCAACGTAATCCCTGTGTAGATAAGCTGTGTTTCAGAAGGAATTCTTTGTGGATGCCTAAAAGAACACAGAAAACAAAGATCCAATCTGTGCAGCACACTTCGATTTCCAAAAGCCATTAGCATGATCCTTCACAAAAGCCTCTTAGAGAAACTGAGTTGTCTGGGTAAGGGGGAAGGTCCTCTTATGAATTAATATACAGCATAAGACAAGAAACAAAAGGTAGGAATAAATAGTCCTCACAATGGAGAAAGATTACTAGAAAGCCTGTGCTATTCAGCATGTAAAAAAATGATCTGGAAAAGGTGGTAAATAAGGAGGTAAAAAAGACTGGGGATGATACAAAATTATGCAGGATAGTTAAATCTAAAGCTGACTGTGAGGACTTGCAGAAGGAGCTCATGGCACTGAGTGAATAGGCAATAAAATGGAAGATGAAATTCAATGTTGATAAGTGCCCATAGGAAAAAATAGCCCTAACTATACATACACAGTGATGGGCTGTAAATAAGCCATTATCACTCAGGAAAGAGATCTTAGAGTTACTGTGGATAGTTCTCTGAAAACATCAACTCACTTCTCAGCAGCAGTCAAAAATGCAATAGAATGGTAGGAATTACTGGGAAAAGAAAAGAGAACAAAACAGAAATCATTTTTATGTTTCTATGTAAATGCACGCTGTGCTTGCATCTCGAATGCTGTGCACAGTTTCAGCCACCCAACTACAAAAAGATTACATCAGGGCTTGAAAAGATACAGAAAAAGGGAAAAAAGGCAATTACAAGTATAGTCTGTTTCTTCCACAAGAACATATTGAGCTGATTTAGATGTGGGTAAGAAACAAGACAGTTTTCGAGTGGGTGAAAAGGGTGACATACAAATTACAGAGGTATCAGTGAAATGATTAAGCAACAAGATTAACAAAAACAAAATTCCTTTTTTTATAGATGGCATGCAAATAAACTTCATCCTCTTTATCACAAGATGAAGTTGAGAAACAATTATTATAAATATATTTTTTTAAATAAATTTGTGAAATTAACAGGTCCACTGGTCTGAAAGAAAATTCCACTTCAGAAACCCCACACACATTTGCTGTGCCGGCAGGTGATATATTGGGGAATGCACTGCTTCATAGAGGTGTTGAGTTCCTATGGTCCTCCCTGAGCAGTCACTACAGGGTTATGTTGCAAATAAGAAAAACAGCTTAATGGACCATTGATCTGAGTCTGAATCACTCTTACATTAGAGGAGACAGAAAATGCTTCCCCCAAGGCTGGTCTGCAATGTGGTGGTTAAGACACTGTGCTGGAAATGAGAAATTGTGGGTTGAAAACCCATCAAGGAGAGAAAGGTCCAGACTGCAGGTCCCCCCAGCACAGGACTAAACACATCCACCCATGCCAGCGGGGACATCAAAAGGGCTGAGCACTCTTTGGCCTCCCTTGTGGAGAAGTAGAGATTAATGACACTCCTAAATCTGGGCTACAACTAAACACAGATATAAAGTGGTGCCTTTCCTCCACTGTCCATAAAAGATGTTTACAAGGAACCCACTGAGTCTTAGAAGTGTAGAAATTGCTGAAGAAAAGGCAGCCCACATTGCTGCCTGGGTTTTGGATACTATCTCTATCAGCATTTTTGGGGACAGTGCTGCAGTGCATGGATAAATGAAACACACTAGCACACAGACCTCCCTCTTTTGATTTAATACAGACGGCAGAAGTGGGCTGCTACCCTGCACGTAGCTGAGCTAACAGACAGAAGAACATGCATCTCCCTGCCCTGTTTTTGAAGAGCAGAACAGAGTAGTGCCGGGAGGCAGAGCCCTCTCTTTTTCCTGGATCCGGGATACAATTATGTTGTATCCCCAGACCCCTTCTCACATGTTCTCCCTGCCTCCAGTTTGACCTTCCTCAACACACGGAAAATTGTCCCCTCCTGTACTAGCTCGGTTAACTCCTCATCTTCCCGATCTAAGAGGGGAAAAAAGCCAATTTGAACAAACCCAAACAAAAGAAAAGAAAACAAACAAAAACCCAAACAAACAAAAACCACACAAAAATCCAAACCAAACCAAACGAAAACAAACAAAAAAAAGAGAGAGAGAGAGAGAGAGAGAGAAAGAGAAAACTAAACAGGCTATATCTCTTTCACAACGTCAGAGCATTAGGAAAATCAGCATCAAAATCACAGGAAGCAACATTAGCAAGAACAGTGTTTCACCATCATATATCTCTTCTTTACATTTAAGCAGACCAGAATTTTTATTTTCACAAAATCCTGTCTCCAACACCAGCAGCAGCATGATCAGAAAGATGTAGATGTGCATTGCCTGAACCTTCCCTTTAAGATTTCATCTATTCCTCTTAACCTGATGGACCTCCTGCCAAAACTGTACACGAAGCTGCAGCAGAGACAAAATCTGCATACAATTTCTCTGCCAAGCTGGCAGGGAAAGTCTGAGGATACAAGTAAGCAGTGTTTAAAAAAAAAAAAAAAACAAACAGAGTGTGGATTTGCCTTTGCATGCTTCTGCAAGGCTGCACACAGGATCAGCTACTGTTTTGCAAGAATAGCTTTAATATATAATATAAGAACAGAGATCTCTGGGGATGAGTTACACCTCATTACATTTTCAATACCATGATCCCTCTGAGACACTACCTTGTAGTGTCTCGAATAGCCCAAGTGTTTAAGTTCAACAGTGTTCCTTGGTAGGCCACTTAATGCATTTATATTCTTTTGAATAAAAATGGTGTTTCCTTACATCTCCTCTGAATGTTGGTGGTATTTTTTTTTCCTTTTTAATTTCCATTTTTACTTCCTTTGCTTTGTTTTCTGTGCATGACTGAAAATATTAACTTGGCCTGACATAGTCTGTACCTTTTAGATTTTAAACTTCCCCTTCACTCTCCCTAATTCTAGGCTACTGTAGATTTATGGGGGTTTTATCCTGCATTCATATCATAGTTCATTTCTCAGTAATAGAATTGGTTTCCTTATCCTTGTTTTGAAGTATTACAAAATTCTTATACTACAGTGGCCAAAACCAGAAAATAATAGTTCAACAACAAACACACTAGAATCATAGTATTTCACTCAAGTATTCTCTTTTTTCCTATACCATTCCTCTCCATTCATGAAGTTGGAAACCAGCCTGTTTCCTATGGATGTAATTTAAAAACAAAAAAAACTGTTATGTTGGGAAATATAGTTTTGCACAGTTATGCAAAAAAAAAAATAAAGTCTCACATCTAGGAACATACATTTATACTGTGATTTTATAATCACATCCTACACCTATGTGATGCTTTGGATCTAATACAGACCATAAAAGGTGCATAATGGCTTATTTTCTATTCTGTCGAGGCCAATGATTGATGAGGTACCACACTTTTAATAGTGGGCTCACGAGCAGAAAGAAGCACATTGAGATCTCCACTCCATCTTCTCCCGGTACTCTTGGCAGCCCCGCGCACTGTGGGGAACCCGCAGTGCAACTCCCCTCCCAATCCACCAGCATGACCCACTGCCCTGGAAAGGGCCCTCTCCTCTCTCTATCCCTGCAGCTGCAGAGATGACAAATCTGGCTTAGTCATAGCCAGGGAATGTGGACATTGGAGTCACAGCCTTGTCTTTGTGCAGAGCTGTGGGACATCTACCGAGTAACTGTGCTGAGGTCTTTAGAAGTCACCTCTGCTGGGATATGTTCTGACATGTGAAAAAACCTCCTGTGCTTTAATCACTGCTTACTACACTAATGTTAATCACATTTTGTTGCATTCTTATCCCTTATCTCTCTGTTCTATCCATCTTTTTCCTCAACTCACAGATAAAGCCCTAAGGTCTTTTGGGGAAGATGTCACCTTTCTCATGCATTTTCTAGAATTACACATTCCGGATTCCTTGATCTGGATCACTGGTGGATAAGAGTGCATGAATGATGTGAGCAATCAATAAGTTAGACTGAGTTAAGGTAAAATGCTTCTTCCTTACACTTGAAAAAATATTTGGGTAGTAGTTTGGATAGATTAGTGATAAAAAATTGCAGTTTTGGACTATGCTGAAACTAAAGATTAATTTAGTAAGTGGTTCCAACTCAGCTGAAAACAGGCACTGTTTTCTGAAAATGTCAGTATGATTCATTTTATTGTTCTCCAAATATTTTTCTTTTTTTAGGCCAGATTAGCCATAGGCTTTAGATGGCTTTCACAAGGACAGTAAGGACTGGATAAGTCTTTGTATGCTCTACTGTACTATTAAGGCACCCATTTAAACTGCCTCCCAACCTGAATCAATGAGCTTTCCCCTTTATCACCTTCATGATTAAATGCGAGTCAAAATTGAGATTGGGACATCCTCTATCTCTCCAATTCTATTTACTTAAAGTAGTTATTCAATGAAGCAAGGAATGGAGAAATTCTCCCCTTTTCACAGTTCCTTTTCCCACATAGTCAACTCAGGTCAACAGAAACATTAAAATATATTGTTTTGGTTAGTTTTAAGCACTGAACTAAAGTACAACTCTTGCTTCAGCACAGAATACTAGCTATATTTTAAAGGAGTAATATACCCCCTCAAAATTGGAGCCATATCCCAAAAAGTCATCAGTCCACAAGTTTTATAAATATGTATATATATACATACACAAACTCAGAATGGGTGTGAGATAGTGATATTATAGCTGGTACGTTGAATGGATGAGTTTTTAAACAATGTTTTGAAAGGAGAGAGCATTAATAATAAGGGGCCTGAACCTCTGTTGAGATCATATAAAATTTAGTGTTTCTACAACTTGCTAAACCATTTTGCTCCACTGACAATCACTTAGAAAGCAAAGAAAAAAAAGTTGTATTTGCACTTTAAAAAAAATCTCAAAGCCTTGCCTGTAATATGCTTCATAATTTGTTTGCTGCATTACATGACAGTTGCATGTTCCAACGAAATTGCAGTTACACAGCAGGTCTCATCTCTTCTCCAAAAGCCCTGTAAACACAATACATTTCAGAAATGGTTTGCCTCTAGAGGGTCAGAGTCAGAAAGATGATTCTGTCAATGGAGTAAGTGTGAAGCTGCTTTTGACCTTAATCTGAGGGCAGTGAAATGCATTTTTATTCTTTTTAAAGTAGTACATGTGAGCAGTTGGGGGGAGCTGGGGGATGGAAATTAAAAAAGACAAAATTTTGGTAGGGTTTGTAAGAATAGGGTCATTTCATTGGTGTGTTAAATCTATCAACTAACTGCAGCAGTTGGAAAAAACAAGGATGTTTTTAAGTACACTTTTCCAGTTTTGAACAAGAGACACAAGCCTTCCAGCTAAATACAGGTAGAGAACAACTGTTTTGAGTTTAATTTGATTTTATTAACCAGTTAAAGCCATTGAGAGAGAAACACTTGGTACCTGTGGAGCAGGAAAAGGAGGCATAATAACTACTGAACATTATATATTCAGAACAGTGGTTCCTGAACTTCTATTTAGCTTGAAAGTTTCTCCTAATAAAAAATACTATCTTTCTTACAAAACTTTAATTGATTGTAGCCTTAAACAATCGTGCCTATGGTGACATTATTATTTTAACCAAGCTAACGAGTGAGGTCTGTGTATCTGCACTGCAGGTTCAGCAGAGGATATTTCTGTGAGCATTCATCTGTGCATTTCACGAGGTGATTTAACATTTCCAAACTCCAGCTAAACCCTTATAGAAAGGTACACTTATCATTAGGTACACTTTAAAGCATATATTACTAATTACATTTTTTCTACAGGATTCTAGACAGAAACGTAATAATAACTTTTTTCACTTCCAACCCACAGAAGTCTAACTTTCTCACTTAAAGACATTAGAGTTTGTTCCCTTAAGTACGGTTGCACCTGGAATTGAAATGGTTGTGATGGTGCTTGTGATTCTGGTTCTCAGGAACTTCTGTAATCATGTCATATACCATAATGGCCAGGACACAGAGTATCCTCTGACCCCCATCACTTGAAACTGTTTTACCTGGAATGGTAGAACTTGGAATTCTCTGGAACAACATAAAGGAAGGGGACTCTACAACCCAATGTGGGAATCATTTTCTGGGAGATGCATAGTTTCCTGCTTCTTCTTTATTAGCAAATAAATATTCTTTTATAAAAATAAAGTCCTCCCTGCAGCTGGAATTAGAAAGCTGGAGTCTTGCAGTCCTTGGTAATAGGTGGTCTCTCTGCACCATGAATTGTTTTCATGGCACACTAAACCTAAACCTCCAGTATTAGCATGTAGATGGAGATACCTGTGAACTGAATAGTTGGACTTGTGCCACCATCACATTCTACATAAACCACTGAACTGCATTCTTATTTTAATGTGTTCAGTCACAACTCATGGCCTCTAGGGAAACCTCTTCAATCCCATTAGCTATCCAAATCCCAGTGGAAGCTGCTATCCTTGAAGAAATTACTTCATCTTACCTCAGCTGTGTAACTCCTACAGCATCTTCAGATCCCACTACCAGCTTGTGACCAAAATTCTCTGAGTAACAACAAAGGCTAATTTCAAGACAATGACTGATATCAATGATTGTCCAAGCAAAAAGTGTTTATTCTCAGTCTCCCGCTGTGGATAATTCACTTATTCTTCCTCTGCTTCCTCATTTTCCCCATCCCAATTAAATAACCAACCTGGTGCAAAAAGCAATTCTGATTTTTTTTTTATTTTATTTTTTTACTGACTAAATGAAATGGGTTTAATTAGAGCATCCAGTACATGCCATAAACAGGGCAGGCACATCTGAGACAGCTGCAGCAATAACTCCCTGTATTAATATTTCAGAAATCTCTAGGAGTGGGCAAATACACTGCCCTTCACTACAACAATTATTTTTTAATAGCTTACTTCATCAAATGAAATGTAAAGGGTAAATGGGAAAATATATATTGTAGTGCAAGGGATTAGTGTTTGTCTGTTACAAAAATTGACTTAAATCCCCCAATTCATCTGACAAAACAATTCACATGGCCCTGCTTCAGAGTTTGAAAGGAAGCCATTAAAAGAATTGCAATATTCCCTGGAATTTACAACCCAGCACACATCTCAGCATGTTTTGCAAGTAACATTATCTCTACTTTAAATACAGGGAAACAGTGTCTATAACAAATTAGAGAAAGCAGTGCAGAGCTTCTCAAACTGTTGTCAGCTCAAGCCAAAATAGAATTCATGACCAGGTTGCCTTACTTGAGAAAAACACCAAACACCGCAGCTACACAGATTTCAGGTGCAAGCTCTGGGCAAAGAGAGCTTGAGTTTTTCTGCACCATTTTGCTTAGCATTAAGAGTCCCCAGTTAGCTCAGGCAGAATCAGCTCACGTACATGAGGCTCCATCTACCAGCTAACCATGCCATCACACCAGAGGGCACCCACACCCTGAAGGGAGACATCAGACTCTGTGACATGAACTCAAACCTTCTGAATCCCAAGAAATCACTGAATACTTCTGAATTCTGAACAAAAATCTGAGTTTCCTCTTGGTTCAGAAAACTCTGCAGGTTCTAAAACCTTGATATCTTCCCATGACATAGCTGTGCAAAGATGGTGCTGGTTGGCTCTGGTGCCTCCAGGGATGGAGGGGGGTGATTAACATGAAGGAGAGGGTACTGGTGAAACAGGCAACAGCTGCAGAGAGAGAGACAGGAGCTCAGCGTGGAGCAGGCGTGGGAGAGGAAATGTATTTAAACTAAACTGCTGAATCTTCTGAGAGCTGTTTCTTCTTTTCCTGAAACTGCCACCACTGCTGAGCAAATTCATCAGCCGAGTGACTAATGGGAGACACCCTGAGAGGCAGAGGTACAACTGAGCCAAAACTGCTTCCCATAAAGCCCTATTCAGTGCCTGTTTGTCTCATTTATTACCGCATAAAATATCCTTCATGGGAAAGTGACTGACAATTATACTTTCTCCATATATCTTTGCATTCTACATTGTCTTGACAAAAATAGGTAGACTCTGTCTCCATCCCCCTTCCTTCAAAACCATCTCCTTTCTTTTTTCAATTACTTAGTGAAAGAAAATGTCATTCTCCTGAATTTTTCATATCATTCTTTCTAAGGGAATCACTTCTTTTTTCCTGCAAATCCAAAACATAGCCCCATATGTGCTACTATAAAGAAAATTAACTCTATACCAGCCAATACCAGCACACCTTGGAAGTGATGTCAGCATCAAGTGGAGCATAAATCCACAGCCAGAATCTCAGTTCTCAGCAAAAAGGGGAGAAGCAGAAGGAGCAGGTGAGAGATTGAAGTGCCTTCTGTTGCCATAGAAATCAGGTAACGAGTGACCTCATCTCCTGATTTTGGTCCCAGAGCAGGGAGTTTCCAGGCCTGTGAAGGGAGGACTAGGCCAGTGAAATTGGCTTAATGGTGCCTTCTGTTACTTGAGGTTTTAAACCTCTGAGAGGGCACAGTGAGCAGACAGGTGTTTTGTTCTCAGGATAGGAAACACGCACATTATTTGCTCTCTTCAAATATCTTTCCCTTTTCTTTCTGTTGCTGCTTGTGACCTGCTGTATTTCCACTGTGCTCCCTGTTTTGAACTTAAGTTTCCAATGGCTTTTGCCTCTCTCTGATCTCCTCCTTTTAGAGTCTATCTTATCTACATCACTCAGTTTTGTACGTTTTATTTTGGGTTTTGGTGAGAACAGGAGGCAAGGTGATGTACTAGACAAGCCACTGCACTTAAGTTTGGAAGACTAGAATTAACTCAGGCTCAGGTCCTGAACAACAGCAAATTATTTCATCTCCCTGAGGTCTCCCTGTCTGTTCATCCAGGACTGTGATCTGCACCAAGCAGGGACAGGTATCTATTATCTGTGTCTGTAGAATCATTAGGAAAAGGTCTGAATTGCACTCACTGTCTGTAGGCACCATGCAATCAAATCAGACATGCCATCAAATGACCCAAAAAGACAGTTTTCCCTGGGTAGTACCTACATGTTTCTTCAGAAAGTGCACACTTTTTGAACTTCAAGGAATATTATACTTTCTTAATGACTGCAATGTGACCCCCAAAAGCCCTCTCCCCAATTTGTTTTTTCCCTCTGGCCATATCTGTACCTCACCAGAAACTCAAGGTAGTGCCCATGGAGAAAGCAAGATAGGCATCCAATTTAATAGATCATGACTGCAAGATTCAAAATTAAAATCTCAAAGATTCATAGTAACCTGTAGTAAATAAACTCCTCATTGCAGATACCTGGGTAAACAGGCTGGGTGCTTGGGTTTTTGGGTGTGATTAGCTTGGCAAGACACACAAGTGAGCAGCACTTCGTACACCCAGCTACACAGCAAGGCTTATTAGCTAAGACCCAACCCAATACTTTATCCACATGGGTTTCAGTCAGCTTTGAATTCAAGGAGAGCTTGTTTGTTTCCTCCTGCAAAATACAGTGTCAAAAGATTTCCAGTCACCTGGTACTACAGAGGGAGTTCATGAGCTGGTCCCTGGTGAGTAAATATGACAGTACATTAGTTTCGCGCAAGAAAATGGTGGACAACTTGAAATTTGGGAGGGAGAGAAAAAAAAACCTAACTTAAAGAAACCTTCCAATTAAATTATGCAAATGTGAGCGGAAGTTAAATATTTAGATTTTTAAGGATATCTTCAAAATACTTCCCCTGAGGATAGTAGAATCTGTACTAAAGGGTCTAGCAAATATATTTATTTAACAGAAGATTTCTTGGATTGAATGCAGTACACATTTAAATGGGCTGCGACAAGTAATTCAGGAGTTTCAGTGTACCATACGACATATTTTATTTTTTTTATTACCACTGACATGTCAACAGATTTGAGGAAAACATTTTTTTAGTAAGCACAGCTGCTATCAATTTGGATAATGATAGTCCATCACCATTTTTTGTGTGTACAAACAAAGGAAGTGAATGCTCATGCAAAACAGGGAGTCTGTATAATTCCCATTCATAAACCATTTGCAGACTGCAGAGGGTCAAGACAAAATTATTATTTCAGTTGCTGGCCTCAGCAGTACAGATGCAGAAATAGGATATTTTTTCTAGTCTTGGTAAATTTAATTTCTGTGAACTCTGTCCCCATGATATCGTATACAAATAATAAATAGACACCCCCAGAGTTCCTATCACAGTAACAGCATATCCTGCCGGCAATGCCGTTCACTGTATATTTTCATTGCTCTACTTTCCATATTCTTCTATTTCTGGCTTTTTTGGTCTGTCGGCTCAAGATCAATGGTGTTCCTGCACAATTGTTCATAGTGGCTTCTCACTAAAAATGTAGCTGGGTAAGCTAATTTTATTTCTTTCCTTCTTCATTATTCTGCAGTGAAGGTTTAAGTGTAAGATACTTCGTCTATCTCCATACCTGTAGGTAGTAAATTATAAGGCTAATGGTAAGAAACTGTGAATATTTATGACACTTCCTCATTAGCACAAAACTTGGACTGGATTTCCCATGGCTCAATTGAATTACTTAAGCCTTATTTTAAAAGGCAATTGTTTATTTATGCAATTGCCACGTGGAACTTTTGGCTAGTTGAAACTCTCATAGAGGAAAATACTTGCAAGAAATACTGTTTTCCTTCTATTCCTTTTTACATGCAGAAAGCCCTCAACAACTATGTTATCGAGGATAAGGGTTTGATCTCTTAGTTCAATTACAAACAATATTTTTTATCTGTATTTTAGACAAAATCTACCCAAGATTTGTATCAGAATAAGTTCTCAATCTTCCAATAGTTGGAATAAGTCCCCTCAACCTTTCTGCCACACTTTCAAAGAGGTGACTGTAGGTGGTGGAAAACCTCTCCCCTTTCAAATCTGGGGTTTTAAAATTTATTTCAAGAACTATCATACTGAACATGCTAAAAAGTGAATACAAATTGAGTAGAAGAGAAATTCAGCTTAATCCACTATATAACACCCCTCTGGGTTTTTTTCCTAAACCAAAATGTTTCTTCCCAATTATTTTTTTTCCTTGGAGTCCTTCTTCCCGCAGAAGTCACAGATGACCTATCTGACAAACACCTATTTTTAACCATGCTGAGCTCAGTCTGTTTGTCAAACAGGCCCAGGAGAGAAATCTCCAATATATCCTTCCTGCATGGGAAAAGTAGACTATGACATTTAAAATATTGCCACTTTTAATGAAGCATAACTCAGCCTACGACAAGCATCTAAGGGCATAAATACACAGAAGTAGAAGAGATCTCTTAAGTTTTGAAGCATCTTCCTGTTCAGGTGACCATGTCATGGAATCTCATTAAAAATGTAATAAATTCCATTATGAAATTATTTAGCATTTTTCTTCTCATTGCTCCTACGGGAAGGCTACTCCAGAACTTAATACCTCTGGTGGTTAAAATCTATCTGTTAATATCCAGATTAAATTTATCTAGTCCCCATGAGAATTTATTTGTCTTTTAAGAAACTTTGGGCTTCAGTTTTAGTTTCTTTTAGGTGTGGATGTAACCTTTATTTTGATCAACTATAGAACTGAGAAAAATTTTAGACAGAGAGTCATTGTGGTAGTTTCTGATTGTCAATATACTTCTCTGCAATATTTGGAAATGGTTTTTTCCTGATCCATGCAATTAATGCATTTAATGTTTTGATGGATTCATCCCACATTCATGTTCATTCAGTCATTCTAAAATAATCTTGTGCTCCTGAGATCTTTCTTTGTTTTGCTGATTCTTGCTAATAGGCCTCTAGTTTAAAAAAAAAAATAAAAAAAAATAAAAAAAAATCTTAATACAAGTTCTGGTAGACTTATAACTTTTATTTATGTTGTACACATATAGTCAGACCATTTCTAGTACACTAAATGTCTCAAGGTCATCTAGTTCTTCCTCTATGTTGCAACATCTCTTTCTTGTTATCATTCCTTTTTTAAAAACCTATACATTTTTTCACAGACAACATTAGTTAAAATATTAAATAAAATTAATCTGAAAACCAGTCCACAGCAAACATCAACAGAAGTTTCTCTTGAGACGACTATGTTCTCCTTCAGCACAAACAAATACCATTTTATTTGAATGCCTCAGAAATAACTCTGATACCTTTTATTCAGCTCAACTAATAATTTTCAAACAGTGCTTTTATCCAAACAAATTTTAACTGCCTGCAGGTTCCTTCTGCTTCCTCCCTGGCTACAATGGCAACAGAGAGAGGCTACACAATTACCTCTGAATAGACATCTAATTTCTGGATGGATGAAGTTAAGTGAGATGAAGATAATCCTATTATCTGAAATTCTGTTACCCCAGTCAGATAGAGCAGTCAGATTGTATCCTTTTTGTCTATAAAAGTATATGTTCTTCTTATCTATACAATAAGACCTGTTTATGAAAGTGATTTTGCCATAGAATGAGAAATAGTAAACTAGCTTGTCCAGTACCATGTAAAATCTCAGCCACTGGTAGCTCAACAGAGAAAATATTCATAATATGAAACCAGGCAATAAAAATGTAGGAATCTAGGGTTTTTATTTTTTTTTTTAGTGAACAATATTTTAAATTTACTAATATTTTTTCATTGCAAAAATGTTATTTTTTGCTTTTTTGAGAAATATTTGGGAATACATTATTTGCTTGTAACAATTACCAAAATTATTATATGCACAGATTTCATGTTTGGGTTTATTATTATTATTATTATTATTATTATTATTATTATTATTATTTGGATAACAATCAAAATAGGTCAAAAGTCTCAGACACATAAGTCTTTTATGTTTGCTTCTAAGCCAAACAACTATTATATATTATGAGATTTTTGTCATTAAATCTATTTCTTTGCAAACATGTCTATGATTTAACATAGAGAGAGGGACTTCATACGTTTCAAATTAAAAACAAGAGAAAAATATGCAGTGTAGACACTAAAGTGACACTAGAATTTAGATATTTAGAGACACTAAAATTGCATCTAGGCAAAAATATTTTACATATTATGGTCATTTAAAAGTTTTGACAATCAATTTACTGTGAGGACCAAGTTATTATGCATTGCTGATGCCACAAGATGTATCCATATGCATGCACTTAGTCAATGATAAAGGAAATTTTTTCACTCAGCTTAGCCCAAAAGTGCAAGAAAGCAGCAGGAAACCTTTTTCCTTCAAGAGACATCACATCCTATCTATACTACATGCTTCATATCTAATGAACCTTGTTATATTATCTAACTCAGAAACACCAGCTGTGATCCCAGGGTTTAATTTTTTTCATGTATTCTTATTTTTGAAAGAATATTTTCTTTAATGTCTGAAAGAAATAATTAAAGAGTAACTGTTGAATATGATTCAGAAAAGAAAATGAAAATAATTAATCATTACTTCTTAAATTCACTTTATTCAAATAAAGGAAGCACAATGTTTTTAAAGAAACTGGGTTCAATTAATTTACACTGACATTAAGATTTGCCCAAACCCAGAGGTACAGATCCAGGCATATCAACTTTGATTACGTAAGCAGATAAATCTGGATTAGTAATTTCCAGCTTGAAGTTTCAAAATGCTGATCTAAATTCAAGGGCATTATTGTAAAAGGATCCCAAAGGTATTAATCCCCAAAGCTCCGAATAATTTCTGCTGATGTGCCTAATATTAAAATAGATACTATTGCTGCTTTTACTATTACTATGAATAATTGAAGACAGAAAAATAGTCTAAGCTTCAGCACTAGTGTTTGATTGTCCAGAGCATTTAACTCTCATCACGTTTTTGTCAGCTAGCCCTCTTCCAAATAGTGTGCAAGCATTGATCAGAGACTTACACATGAGGGAGGGAATTTATTTGTAGGCAATAAAAGCAAAACTGCACTAAGTTTGACTCCTTTTCCCTTCAGAATTTACCACTTGTCCCCTGCAGACTTTGCATCAACAGATATTTCCACATGACCCGATGCTACAAACTAGGACATGCAACACTTATTTTTCTGTTATGAAAATATCACTCTGATGGTATGCAACACAGCCCTTCTATAGTTTCAGGCACTTTCAAGCAGCAGTGACTTTTATGTTTTCTGCTTCTTTTGTTCTCAATGGAAAATATTGTGGTGGACTTGGAGGTGGGGGAGGGTGGTGAAAAACACAGGAGAGAGTTAAGAAAAAGGTAGCATGCAGGAAAAAAAAGAACATTACATGTTATTTGGGGATTTTTTTTCTCAAGAAAAAAGTAACAAGAGAAGACTATTTAGTTGTTACTGAAAAATGGGAAACAGTTCATTACCTTGCAAAGGACCTTGAAGTTTTCTCCTACATAGCACCTTTCACACTCAGCCTGAGTTGTCATATACCTGTCTCTGCAAGTTTAGGGAGAGCCAGTAAAATCTGTAAGAGCTGCACAAATGCACGGGAACTCTGTAGCACATTTACTGAACTCGTTTTTAAAACAATAAATCTGTTTCCACGAATGTCATCATAAAAAGTTGGGCTGAAGTACACACTCACACAATGAGATCTCACCATTCACACCTTGAAAAACACTATAAAACTGACTGTTGGGACCTTCTAACATGCTTCTAAACCTGTCTTTCATGCTCTCCTCAAATTGTCTCATGCCTGTTCCTTCAAGCCTTCTGAGATCTACTATGTAGGTATAGTGTGCCTCCTTTGTGGCACAGACCTACCAACTTGCCTTGGTGTTGCTATGCTCACCATTCACCCTTAATAGAAAAGAAAAATAAGACTTGAAAAGATCTTACCAAAAGATACGCAATTCTGGTAGCAATGGACCCCACTGACTCACAAGAGCTGTCTCTGCAGTGCTCTGTCACTCCATTAATTTGAATTTCATTGTATTCTTGTAAGTAGGTGCCAAAATTTCAAATGGAGCCTAAAGACTCTGCAGTTTTAACAAAGCATGATGGATTCCTAGGCTGTATTGAAAACACTGAACAAAATAGGGCCAAGGACTGTTCCCTGCTTTGAGGACCATTGGCAGATTGGCTGTACCTGTGCTGCTGAAGAATCAGCCCTGGGTTCATCTGGTCCCTATACGGTGCCCAAATGGCTGTAGGGCATAAATAGAGGCTTTAACTGAGGGGCAAATGAAACACCCTCTTCTTGACTCCTGGTTCTCTATGTGATGCTAACATGTTCCCTCCTCCCATTCCATTCCCTCCAGAAGTGGAGTCATCCCTGAACTTAGCCTAGTTTCAGAAGATAAGCTACAGCTACCGTGAGAATGTGTCATTGGCGACCTGGGCCTCTTCAAGTAAACTGGGAAAGGATTGCCTAAGCAGATGATGAAAAGGGCACAAAAAAGGGCCAGAAGGGGATAGTAGGAGATTTTACCTGTGTAGATACAGAGCAGAATAGAATCTATAAAGTGAAAGAAATAATCCTATAGATATAAGGAGTGTGATTAATAAGTACCCCATGATAAATTTGTATGTGTGTGACCCTTCACACTGTTCCAGAAAGCTGTCTTAGCAGTAGGTTGCAAGACCTTTTTCTTTACTCTTCATTTTACAAGAACAATATTTGTTATAAACAGTTAGAGTACTTTTAGCAGTTGACTATTTTGTTATCTAGGGCTCCAATATTCAAGTTGACCAGGCTGTACATCTCAAGCTGATGCACACACCTGAACTTGCACAATTTTTATCCATTGTATTTTAGTGTCGTAGAGAAGTTCAGATAAACCCATTTTTTATTGAAGATCTCCACAGCTTGATACTCTTTCTCATTAAACCCCCTTTTTTCTCTTTATAACTTTTTTTATAGTGGAAATTCTAGGCAGAGACCCAAATTGTGCATCTGTGACTATCCTGAACACAATGGCTGACCTCAACATATCTCCTTCTGTGATATTTGCTCCTGTAGAGTTCCCAGAAGAAAGTAATATAATCTACTGCAATCAGTAACAGCAAGGTGTTTCTTTTCTGTGGCACATTTTTAAACAAATATGGGAGAGGTGTTTGTAGAGCAGAGACCAAGTAGCTTTCACTGGTTGAAAGCACAGCTAGCTTCATCATCACCATCCATCTGCACTAAAATATGAGATGTATGCCCTTTTGAAACACTGCATAACCTGTATAAGTCTGTAAAAAAAGGATTTTCTGTTTTTCGGGAGATCAGGAATTGACAATTTCTTTTAAAATTATAATGAGAACAAAACATAAAAGAAAATCAGCAACCTAGCCCAGTGTCCCTGCTTAAATGCTTTGATGTTCAACTGTTGAAATTACGACCACATGTTTTGGAATTGTATCCTATGTGCTGACTTTACCTAATAGAGATGTTCATTCTTCTGGAACATCTGTATTAGATGCTTTTTATTGGTCATTACATGTTTATATGTATAAGTTCTTTTGGAGGCTATAGGCTATTTTTGCAAATATATGGGTCTTTTAAAATGTCTTTCAAAAGGCCATCTAGTGTTAATATGACTATTAAATACAGGGAACAAAAACTCAGTTCTGCAGAGACTGACATGTACTAGAACAAACAAAAGGAACATAGAAAACAATAGAAAAACTGATTACATATTTAGCCTTAGGAAGGTCAGCAGCATAAAAGCAAAACAACTTTCATTCCAGAAAATGTATCCAGTTTTATTGGCTTTGGATCATGTAGCTACAGGGGGTTTTTCCCTATTGATTTTTGTCTCACAGCTTAGACTGTGGACTAGGAGTCAGATGGCTGACCTGCTAGGCAAAGCTGTAACTGCACTATGCACAGTCCCATTCAGCATCTTTTCCTAGACATAAAGGTTATTGACTATAGAACTTGTTTTCTACTCCCCTGTGCTATAGGGCTGCTGCTGACTACTACAGAGCCTGGACTGGTAGATTGTTGCCTATTTCTTGGGACAAGTTCCAAATTTTAATTTCTTTTATTAACCATTTCAATATTTTTTCCTCCCACCTGGCTCGAAATCTGATACCCCAATGTGGTCTTTATGGGCTTTGCAGCACCTAGGGCAATACAGCTTTTCTTTTTGGCAGCTAGTAAGAGCTACGGACTCTCTGCCTGCCTTTCCTTCTGCATGTCATATTAGTATAAGCTAGTGTAATTGACTGTAGCTGGCATATGTTTCCAGTGTTGTTCAGTTGGCACAGTGGAGGGACTTCCTGAAGAAAAGCGAATTTTTCCATAGTGTTTTCAAGTCTATCCATGTAAACTTTTAATTGCCTGGAACCTGTATGTTGGAGCAAGGCTCTGACCAACAGGCAAGCAGAACTCACACTGTTCTAACAGATGTAGATGAGCAGAGACTGCCAAGTGAGTGTATTTGCATCTATTGTGTTAACTGAAAGCATAATTTTCAGCAGAAAAGGCTATTTACAGTTTAGATAGCTGCAGGCTTAGGACTAGTTTATTAGCTTTTAGATGTTTGTTTGCTTTTTTAAAAGTCAGCACCTCTGTAAACTTTTAGGTTGGTAATGTCTTGGAGTGGAACAGGGCATTATCATCAAAAAATGCCTTGTTCCTTTTAAATCTGCCTTCCCTCTTTTCTCTCTTTTAATTTAGCATCTGAAACTAGCCAAGCCAATCTTCTGCATTCCTGCCGAGCTTCATCTGACGAGGTCAGCAGTCTTGTTCTCTGTGGGTTTTTTTGCACAACAGGGGTACTCACAATATAGTGCAACACCCCCAAAAAGGGTGATACTACATAGATTCTTAAAAAGAAAAGCATGTGTGCCAATATGGCTTGAATTCTTTGAACACGTTGCTGGATTGTTAATGCATGGGAAAAGGATGGCCATAGAATCTGTCTGCGTTTCACAACTGCTCCTGGTGCCACAAGACAATATAGAGGGATTTCTTTAGTAAGTCAGAGAGCACACTACAAAGGGTAAATGCAGTGAATTGGATTAAAAGCTGCCTTATAAAGAGGAAATGGTTTGTTCTGGAAAAGAGCGGACAATTCAGGAGGACGAACAGTAGTGTCAGGGTTGCCGCAGCAAAGCTTAGTATTAATAGCACTGATGATGATGCATATTAATAATAATCCTTTGCCCTTCTATAGCACTTTGTTTTTTCAGACTACTTTACAAACATCTAATTAATCATTATCTAATTAAGAATGACTTTGAAAGGGGCTGGGGGGCATGTATGACAATATTTAAAATATGCTTTTGTTTGATAATGGCACAAAATAGTAGGAGGGCAGCAGCCACAAAGGCACAGAGCATACGCATTCAAAATGTTTTGGATAGATGAGGTTTATGGTCTGATAATTGGCTTATGCAGTTCAGCATAGAGAAGTATAAAGTAATGAGAGAAGGGAGGATCAAAACTGTCCACAGAGACTATATCCTAAAATGAAGCACAATACAAACCAAGAATAGACTTGGATGTGATAAAGGATAATGCAGCAAATCCCTCTCTACAGTGTTTGGCAGAAGTAGAAAAGGCCTTGGGATTTACATTGTGTATATAATCAGTGTCTTTTCCTGTTAAATAGGGCAGTAACGAGAGTACATTAGGAATATTGTGCGTTTCTGGTCTCCTTAAGCCAAATTCTATATGAATTTACCTGTCGCACAGCTCTTTTAGTCATCAGTATTACAGAGGCCATAATTCAACTTCATATTGTTAATGCTTATCCTAATGCTAAAGAAATTCAGGGACAAATCAAGATGTCATTTAGTTACAGATCAAGCCGATGGGCAGAAAAACAAGTCAGTATCTGCAGAGTCTGATATCATTGCCCCATCCATCTTCCAACGCAGTGAACTGGGATTGTTTAGAGCAACTAAAGGGGTTCCATTGGCTCACATCACTGTATCAAGCAAAAGCAGAATTTTCTTCTCTCTGTAAGGTTATGCTGAGGGGAAAGTGCTAGAAAGCAACATGATCATACGTGAAACCAGCACAGTATACAACAAAGCATGACAGCTGATTCACTACTATGTAAATTGATATTCAAAGTCATTGCAAACCAAATGACACTTAAGTTTGGAAGATTAGATGGCTGTCTCCCTCACTTTCATCTCCCCACACCATGTTCCCTGAAATCCCTCTGAATATTGCAGGAACATTTGGTATTTGTAGGAGACAGCATATCTAATGAGTATCAGCTGAATCAACTCTACTTATTATAGGAAGGACATTGCTGATAATGAAAAGGCGCAGCAAAGGCCATGCAAAATGATTAAGGGTCTGAGTGCATAAGTTATGAAGGAAGATTGGCTCATAGTAGAGAAAAAGAGGCTATCTTGGAAGTATATATTACTCCGAAGGGATCAGATAGACACCAGAAAACTGATTAGAATAGTAATTAATTTCCTTATAATACTAAAGTTTTTGTTCAACATGGGCAGGGGAAGTAGCTTTCACAGGAAGAAATGCAGGCAGAGATGATGGTGTAAAAGAAACACATAATAAAAACAGCAACTAAACGCAACACATACATAAGCAGAAGAGCTTATGTCCCCCATGAAATGAGTATAGTGGCTCAGTTTGAAGAAGAAGATACAGTTTCCAAGTATAAACTGTGTGATATGTGTGAGTTTTCCTGTTACAGTCTCCAACTGCCTCACATTTATGTAGTTTAATTCCCACTTCTAGTCATGTATGCAATTAAAGAATTTATACCCTGGAGAAACAGTGGTGTCAGGTGGCTCTACCCACAGCAGAAGTATTGTCGAGATGTAATTGCAGCTACCAAGGGACTCTCATATATCTCAAACTCACTTTTCCCTCAGCAGGTTACAATTACTCTTATCCTAGCTATTTGTACTTCTGCAGGGCACTGGTGGAAGAGGAGTCTTAATGTATCAGGTTAGCTGCAATAAATGGTTCTAAGCACCCCAAGTCATATGCAAAACCTTGAGAACAAACAAGCCTGAAGAACTACCAGACCTACAGGGAGGGAACAGGGGAAATGAAGGGCGTTGTCCAAGTCCTCAAGTAGTGCTTCCAGCAAGTTTGAGGAAGTAAGTCAC
>JAWWEE010000105.1:108778304-108793918 GCA_035221455.1 Xenops minutus
GGCCGGGGAGAAAGGACCTAGAAATTATTGTTTTCAATCTAATGTGAGATAAAATTCATTCTTAAAGAAGCCTAGAAATCAATTTGACTCTAAGAATGTGAACTTCCACCAAGAAGACAATGTAACCCAAGCTGTGGGCTCAGACAAATACTGTTTGATAGAAAAAGCAAAAGCAGCCTGTGCAACCAAAGCAAAACAAGGAATTAATTCTCCCGTTCCCACAGGCAGGCAGGAATTCAGCCATTCTAAGGACAGCAGGGCTCCATCACACATAACAGTGACTTGGGAAGACAAGCACCACTGCTCTGAACATTTCCCCCTTCCTTCTTACTCCCCTCAGCTTTATATGCTGAGCATGACACCCAATAGTTTGGGACACCCCTTGGGTTACTTGGGGTCACCTGTCCCAGCTGTGTTCCCTCCCAGCTCCTTGTGCACTTGTGCACCCACAGCTGTCCTTAGCAGGGCAGCCTGAGAAAAAAAGGCCTTGATGCTATGTAAGAACAACTCAGCAATACGTACGATATTGGTGTGTTATTAACGCAGTTTTAGTCACAAATCCAGATTTGCCACAGCACCATAAGAGCTACTATTAAGCAAATCAATATCCCACCCAGAAGCTGTTCATACCTCCACTTCCTGTCACCCACCCTTCTTTTAGCTCATCTTCTCCATTTTCTTTACAAGGCTAGTCAACATAATTTCCTCTAGATGAAAACATAGTTAAATCTATTTCCTTAATGAAACTTTATTTAGAAAAAAATTACAAAATTTTAGAAAAAGAAAAACAATCTTATAACACAGCATGATTCTATTATTATATTTTAATGTGTTTATTTAATCTTTAGGAGTATTAAAAAAAAAATCTAGAATCCAAATGTTTATACAGAGCTAAAACACCTTTTGTAAAATGTATAGCAAGAAGTAAGAGACAGAAAAAAAATTAATGAAAAGTCAGCAAGTTCAAATTCTTTACATTCTTCACATTCTTCTTTCACAGCAAATAGGTAGATTAAAGGAAATTTTCATGCAAGCTTTTTAGAAAAAAAAAAACCTGCTAATGTCAAGTAAATGAATTTGGTGCTGTCAAAGAAAATTTGATAATATGGTTTCTAGATGATTCATTTGTTAATATGCAAAGTATGAATAGAGTCTCTAACCCAAGTGTGTGTCCACAAATTTGACATGCACCTGGCATCAAAGGACATCCTGACAGAACAACTTAAAGTTCTCATCTCAAAGAATAAAATTAAATTAAATTAAAAAATACATAGCAATTACCACACTGAGAAATTCAGAGGGAGAAAAAAAATGCATTAACTTTTCGACTAGACAAGATCTTAGAAAAATATGACAACTCATACTGTCTATGATGCAGGTAATGTCATTTATCAAATCCAGGTAAAATGATAGTGAAGGCAAGAATTCGGACTTGCATTTAACTTTGTGTTATTTTATTAGACTTCATCCATTTTACATTGTTATTGGACCATATCAAAAGCAAATTTAGCATTAAAATTGATTTTTGCCCAACACACACAAAAAAAAGCGTTTTGTACAGAATGGTTCAGGTGTGCAGTCTAATATTACAAAATATGAATTTCCAGGGAAGTGTATTTTAATGCAGTTAATTGTAAAAGTGTATTTCTTGTTATGGCAGGCTTACAGTAACATAGATATTATACACTGAGTTAATATATTAAAATACAGACCAACTTCTTTGTGTCAGTGGAAAAGTGGAGGTTTAATATCTTTGTCTGCTTACATATTTGTGCATACACACATATAAAATACTTACACCTACCAAAAAAACCTTTTTTCCCCTATCTTTTTCCTCCTTTTTTCTCCCTAGTTGCAGTGAAATAAGTCAAGTTCCAGACAATAAACAGCTTAGTTAAAAAAATATGTAGGCCATTAATCTTAAGATTCAGCTAAATCTCTGTGGACTTTCCTGAATTTCCCAGGGGAATTTTTAAAACCTCATATTTGTAAGACCTCAAATTCTAAACCTGCTAATTTAAGCCAGTCAGTGAAGAAAAGACATAAATAGTTCACTCCTCTGTACCCCTTACGATCTCTCATGCTAAACTGGCCAAATAAAACTGGGAAAGAAAGGCACAAGTAGTGTTAGAAGGAAGAAACAGTGATGTTTTAAAAAGCATTACAGAAGGAAAAACACAATGATGGACCTCATAGCCAGAAGACAAGAGATAAAGAACAGTCTTCCAGCAAGAGAGGCTGAGGATAAGCCTGCAGGCTAGGTAAAAACCTTCACCCTAAGACAATGAAGAAAATAATCTAAACTCTATAGAGACAGAAAATGTACTGAATGCAGCAGGATGGTTGGGACTGAGGTAGCTGTGGTTTGCTTGTGTCAGGAAAGACTCTGTGCCATGTCAAGTCTAACACAGCTTTGCTGTAATCAGTATAACATCATTACTGTAATGAAAGAGATGCATTCACAGAAACTGATATTCAGGTGCCCGACCACTACTTACTGTGTGCTCAGGAACAAATAGTTAAACTGCAACCTTTGTCATCAATTTTGAACAGTGAGGAAAAAAAGAGGTTAGATGTTACAGTTTATGATCTATTAAGAGTGGCATGGTTCAAATATAGAGTAATAGGCTGCTCCTAGTTCTAAACTGGGTTAAATAAAACCATACAAAACAATTTTCTGTCTCTGTCTATTTATATACTAGCATGTCGTCTCTTTATTTGTCTTTCATCATTTTCTGTATATCATTCTTCTTTTAAAGAGGAATAAAAGCACTGATTTAAGAACCTAACCTTGTACTGAAGCCTTGCAGCCCAAAATTCAGCTCTTGAAAAATGCTCTAGATTTAGGTATTTGAGTATGACATGTTCTAAGGGGATTTTAATTTGATTTCATCATGTGATCTTTTTTCACTCTTCACACATATCCTGTGTTCCTAGTAGCTGCATGGAGGTAAAGAATAAGATACTGGCTTAAGGGAGAACAGAATTGTTTTCTGATCATATCAGAAACGAAAAGGGTTCAAAGTGACAGATACTGAGGTTGTCATGGAGGCCAGGAGCTTCAGAGAAGAACCTTTTCACATTAGCAGTGGCTGCAATCTGAAAAAAAAAAAAAATCTCCCAGTTACATTTTTTATTTTCAATAATCAACACTTGTTTTCATAACATTCACTGAAATACGTAATTAAGCTGAAATTAAGAAGCTCTTTCAGAAGTTTGACTCCTGGAACTGTTTTGCATGGTTGTGTTAGTGTCCCTCTGGCTTTCCTCGGAATCCAAACAACTTAGTTCCTTTGTTTATAAAATGTTACATGTGCCAAAAGATGCACTGTTTTGTTCTAATGCGACAAGTAGCAAATGACAGTGCTCTGGGGAATTCCAAAGAAAAGAAAAACAAGCACGAAATGCAAATGTGCTTCTACATTGCCTTTCCGGTTTAGAGAATCTGCCACAGATATTTTGACTGCTATTGCATTGTAGATAATTTTGATAGAATTATACACTTATAGAATAATTTCATTTGAAGAGGATGTCTGAGGATCTTCTGATCCAACCCCCAGTATAAAGCAGGGAGAAATTAGAATACATAGAAGAGCACTTCCACCAGCTGAGTATTGAACATCTCTGAGGGCAGAGATTTCACAGCATCTATGGGCATCCTGCTCCAATATTTGCCTGTCCTTATGTAAATGTTATTCTACATAAATCAAATTATCTGTGGTTGCATCTTCTGTCCTGTGCTACTTTTTCTTTTACTGCACTCCTCTGAAAGGAGCTGGACTCCATCTCCACTGCAGGTTGTGGAAGAAAGAAATTAGGTCCTCACCATCCCCCTCAGATTTATCTTCCCCAGGTTACATCAGCCAGCTTAATCAGCCTCATTTCACCTGTTATACTGCACAGTCTCCTAACCATCTTAATGACCCTTCACTAAATGCCTTCCAGTTTGATGGTATCTCTTTGAGTTGGAGCCCGCAAAGATCATAATCTTTTTTTCCATGTTTCATGTGGCAAGGTGACAAAAAGGTAAGAAACATCTTCAAAATAGTGGTTCTCTATGAGGCACCTTGACTTCTGTCTCAGGAATGTATTCACGGAAATGTAGAGCTCCTGATTTAAGAAATAGTTAAAGGTAAAATTGCATTAGAATGTGCTCTCATTATTGAGGTGAGATGGAGCAGCCCTCCGACATTATATTTTTAGCTGCTCAAAGACATGCATGGTGAAAACTTCTGTAATTTTTGATCCAGGAAAATAGAACAGCAGAGTAACTTAAGTTTTAACAGCTAAATTCAGTAAAAGATTTAAATATTGCCTAACTGGACCATTTATATATCTGACCATAGGTGGCATCAACAGAATGAAAGTTAAAACAATTCAAATGCAGAGAGATGCAGTTTCACAGTTCAACATGAGAGGTACAGAACTGCTCTGCTTTTTGAAGTGATCTACAGATGTCTCTTTTTTCTCATAGATAGTCCTACATACCTAAACAAACAGAGACCTAAATGGGTCAAAGACCAAATGATGCAAGCACTCTAATAAAAATCACCCTACTGATGAAAAGAAGCTGGAGTTTCTGTGTCATTTGAACGTCAGTAAATCGTTCAGTCACAAAAACGCACGAGGTCAGTGCCCAACCATTGCTTTAAGGGAAAATCTTAAAAAACACACACCACTTGTTTTCAATTTGCATCAGCTGCCAGATTCTATGGTGTCTACACTGAGTTAATTTCAACCCTACTGACTACTCTGTACCTTCCAACCACTTGCAGCTAAACACACTCCCTTGTTAGAGGCTCCACACATTGGCTTCACCTCAGCGTTGTATTCCTGTGACTTGCCCTGTGTGTGTACATGTGGGCAGAGGGGAGGACAGGCAGTGAAAATTGGACAGTTTTAACACACCATTAGAGCAGCCAAGCCTGAAGTCACAGTGTTTAATGCTTGGAATAGGATGGTCAAGCAAAATACTATCACTTTTATCTGGAATCTGGGAATAAAGCCAGATCAGATAAAACAGGAAAAAAACCCAGCCCTGACTAATCTGACAGCTGTGGCAAAGCATATTGATAACAAATGTCAAGGAGGCCAAAAATTCAAATACTCTACTGGAAATGGAGCATGCATATACTGTACACTGATGGTGTATGCAGGCAGCTGAATAGAGGTGGTGTGTAAATGAGCAGTAGGTAGACATTTCAGGAGTCACACCTGTAATAACCTCACAATCTCTGCAAGTACACTACTTCAATTCCAGTTTGAATTTGCAAACTTTTACCTGTAATAGGTTTTATATATGCTTGTACTTCATTCCACTTAATATATCAGGTTATTCTTCGATCTATAATCTTGTTTTATACAGAAAGTTTGTCAAAAACAGAAAACTAAAAGAGCGGGATGAATCTGCATTTGGAACTTCCCCAGATTTCTTTTTCATCAAGGATTTCATAATGTTATTTCTTTTTAATAGTAGTCCAGAAAGCACCTTCTTGGGACCAACACCTGTTAACTTGGAGGTTCCTTTAAGTGAGCAGGGATAGGTAGGCTTCAACATGCTTATTGCAAAGATATGAGCTCATCCAGCCTAGTTGCCTACCAGTTTCAGAGTAATTACCAATTTGTTCTATTGTCTTGCATAGGAGCTTCCCATAGGGAAGTATTCCATCTTTTCACAGTTTTCATTGTCAGACTTTCCTTCCACCCAGTACAATTTCTGTTTCCTTGATTTTGTATTTTGCATTTTATTCCCCAAAAGGACTCACAGCTGTGCCTCTCTTTGAATCTCTTTTTGTAGTTTCTTGCCACATGTCTGGTTTTTCAGTATTTCTATGAAGCTTGTTCTTTATCCTTAGTAACACTGGCAATATCACCTCTGCCTGATCTATCATCTTGAAGCTCATAGCCCTAAAGCATCCCCATACCTTCCGCCTTCCAACTGAATATATGATCCCATCTATAATTATCTCATTTAATGGGCTTTCTGCCAGTTTTCAGCTGATATGGCAATTTCCAAAGAAAAGCAGTTTCAATTAACTTTTTATAGTTTTTTACTTGCTGATCTTATTTATTTTGAAGTGCAATTTTAAACAGAAAAATTGTGTCTGATTCTACTTTGATACTACAGAAGCTTCACCTATTTTATAGATATATTATGCGTATGAACAGCAATACCAAAATACATGGTCATGTATTAGGAAGCTCTGCTTTGGCCTGCAGTGGGTCTAATCTGGAGCTATTCAACATGGGACAGCTCCTGGTCTCTTCTCACAAAGTCCAACCCTGCAGCCTCCCCTCTACCAAAACCTTGCCACAGACAGCAGTAAAACATATGAGGTTTCAGGAGAATTCAGCAGGGTGATCCTAGTACTCCAGACCTTCAAAAGAAAATATTTTTTGCTCTGGTTGTAAGGAAAGCCAGAAGCTTTTTCTTTGTTTTTGTTTTTGTTTTTTTTTTTTTCTTTTCGAAGTGTTATAAAAGATTATGTTATGTTGGGTTCGTTTTCTGTAGACATATTTTCCGTGGAAAGACATAAAGAATATGATGATGGAACTTGTTTTCATTTGTTTATTTGCAGCATACAGAATTGTGCACCACTAAAAGTCTGTGGCTACGCAGTAAAGAGAAGTCTGCCATGTGTCTGGATGTAGTGACTAAGTATAGGAAACACTTTCAAGAGGAAAAAAGTTGAAGCTGGAAATGTCTGTAGGATAACAGAAAACTTGAGACTAACTGAGACACACCAAGATCACACCATGGGAGATATTATTGTGGCTTTTCAGTGCTGATAGGGGGACTGTAAGATAGATGAGGATAAACATTTTAGCAGGACAAAAGGACAAGAGGTAACGAGTTTAAACTGAAAGAGAGTAGATTTAGATTAGATACAAGGTATTTTACAATAAGTGTAGCAGAACTCTGGAATAGGTTTCCCAGACAAGTGGTAGATGCCCCATCCTTGGAAGCGTTTAAGGTTAGGTTGGGTGAGGCTGTGAGCAACCTGGTCTGGTTGAAAATGTCCCTGCTCATTGCAGGGGAGTTGGACTAGATGACCTTTAAAGACCCCTTCCAACCCAAATTGTTCTATGATTCTAAGAGGAAAGAATTATTTCATACTCTGTTGTACTGGGTTTTGTGTCAAAGTTTTCAGGGGTGGCCTCTGTGAGAAGCAGCCAAGGGGCTGTCCTATGCTGTACAGAGTTGGGTCCATCAGCTCCATTACAGACCCACTGCAGGACACAGATATACCCCTTGTGAAGTCTGTGGCATCCTGTGAAAACACACTTAATAATGATAATCAAATGCCAAAGGGAGAGAAAATCTCCACACTCTGCAAGCAGTGGGGATGGGGAGGAATCAAGCAGCGGGGTAGGTGCTGGGCTCCAAGCCGAGTCTGGTCCAACAGATCTGTACAACTTTAGAGGAGGTAGCACAGCTTCACACCTTCTTAGCCTTTTCTGGGTGCTAGCTGTTGGCAGACCCATTTTAATGCCTGAGGTCTCATCATCACTAAACAATGTGAACAACTCATGGCTGCATTGGCACATCCTGATTAAAAGAGAATCCCTACTGTTCATAGTTTGGACAGATTCCGTAAGACAAACAGAAAGACACAGTTTTAAATTGTCATCTTTAAGTTTAAATAATTGAAATTCACCTCTCTATTATACATCCCATTTGGCTTTAACCCTCAGAGGGAGTATCTCCTGACACACTCATGTTCTGAGCCTGACTTTTCTCATTTGTTACACCAATTGTCCGTATGTGGAAATTTAAGACTACTTGAGGTTTTCTAGTGTATCCTGTCTGGCCTTCAGCTGCCAGGCCAGTCATATATTTGTGGGTCTTGTATGTACTTGATGCTATGCAGATACCTCATTAAAGCCAGGACATTGCAAATGGCACTAGGGAAACATATTTGGGAACCAAGTTAAGTTTTGAATGTCCTTTTTAGGATAGTGCTTTGAATGATGTAAATTCACTGTTGAAAGTAGAATAAAACATTGGAAACAGAATAAACCGCAACAATGCAAAAATGTAGTAGCAATCAAAACACATTTTATGTTTTGCTATGTATAATTGCATAATACTCTGGAGGGCTTGAGTATTTACCCGAAAGTTAAACAACTAGGTGCAATTCATGTGACCCAAGGTAGATAAGTGCAGTGCAGAGGTTTACATTTGAATCACTGCTGTCTGTATTATCAAAGAGGTGCAGATGAACATTACCCTAAAATATTACTTTTATTCTTCCTAAATATACATTAAATGAGCCTGAAAGCAACTATTGCAAAGTCTACAGATTGACTATAGAGGAGGTCAAGGGGGACAATTCATTGCCAATGTGTAAAGTTATGTGTGGTGAATGTTGTATCTAAAGCCTCTGTAAAATGTAAGCTCACTGTCTTAAGAATTTATGCAGATCCAAGTTCCTACAACTGATTTATTCTAACAAGGAGGGAAAAGCTCACTGACTATGGTTTGTTGTGCTCTTGTTTGCTCTGTAATTTTCCAAAATAAGAAACAAAATGAGAAAAACAGAACTTGTCTAGCAGTACTTTATGATCTAATTGAAAGTGTTCAAGGAAGGAATATGATAAATATAGAGAAGCCAACAACCACGGTAAGTTACCAAGATAAGATTGAAGTACAGAAATTTGAGTCCTTGATATTGAGCTCTGAAAGATGCCAAACACACTTCCTACAGAAAATATCAAGGGATAAGAAGTTATTCAAGATTTTATATTAAAGTTTCAAAAGGTGTCATTTCACTAACACTGGAACATTTTTCATTGACAAGTTGGTGAGAAAAACACTGGCTTCTTTTTCTTTACTCTGCACTGCCTATGAATGTATTACACTGACCTTTAGGAAAAATAAAGCTATATGCTTGGGATTTTTTGCTCACTATTTTATTCAGACGTACACAGAAAAAATCAAAACCCTACCAACACCAGTGTATTAAAACAGTTTATAAAGGCTTAGCACAAGGCATTTGAATATTATGACAACACTAAATATTTTTTGTATACATAAAATATGTTTTAAAAAATATGAATATTTTGTTTGTCTTCAGGCTGATTAGACTTTAGGTTCATTAAAAAAATAGACAGATGCCTTATTCAAGATTATTTGTTCTGAATGCAGCAAGCACTTCCTTCTGTGCCTATGAGGCACATTGTGGAAAGCACAGTTTGATTTGATGAGGAAACTTTTCATTGCTCATTCAACCCTTAGGACAATTTCAGCTTCTCCACTGCAGTCACTGGCACCTTAAAGGTTTTGTTAAATAATTTACAGCTTATAGATGTTTCATCAGACTTGATCAAAATAAACCCAATTCTTGCTCACATTACCTTCATTCTGTGCCTATATTTCAGTGCAATGCCTTATATCTGCCCCAGAACTTTCTACCTAGCAGTATATAAGCCTGGAATAAGGAAAGCACTGTTTGCAGCAATTTTATATTCAAGAATATCACCAACCACACAAGTAACACATGCCAGTGAATTTAATTTTTTAGATTGCTTAATTCACAAATAATAGTGTTATCTAGTATTTGGACTGTACCTGGTTATCTACCAGAAGGATTGCTGACTTAAACTTTGCAACTTACTTTTTCCCATCATGTGATTTATTTAATCATAAACCTAGTATGATTTTCTGATTCTAGACACAATACAGCAAAATACATGAGAACAGAGAACAGATTTAACTCTAAGTATACAAATGTTTCCACAGAGTCCAAGTTCAGCATATATTTAAGTGGTCTGCTATCTCAGATTCTAAGTAAATCTTGATTCTTGATCTAAAATTTGCTTTCCATAAACATCTGTGAGCTTCAATTCACACAATTGTTAAAGAATTAAAAGTTCAGCTACAAAAGTTACCAACAAAAGGTAATTCATCATTGTTTGAAATTCACCAATATGTTTGCTAATAATTTTTTCAGTATTTGCCTATGTCTGTTCAAATGTCTGGGTTTTGGCTTTTCATCTATTTCAGGAATATTTTAAGCAAGCTATGCAAAAATCTTTTTTTTTTTTTTTTTTCCGTGTGCTAATATGGCATAATGCAGGAAGGTTGAAGGTTCTTCTTTTGTTTTCTTTTTTTTTTTATTTTTTTACACCTTCATGTAAGCCGTGGAAAGCTTAAATCACTTAAACTTCCTTCCAGAAGTTTCTGTTTTTCAAAGAGCTTGTTCAGATATAACTTATATTTCAGGTATGTTGTTAGCAAAGATGCCTTTATTCATATAAATGCCACTGCTTTACTAGACCTGGGAAATATTTAGCTGTTTATATTTCTTTTAACGTGAGTAGCTAGAGGCTTTCCATCCCAACATTACCTAATGAGCTGCTCTGTTGCTGACTTGTTACTGTGTCCTTACTGAAATACAAGCACCTTCAACATTAATTAGGGGAGAAACGGCATGTGTGTAGCAGCTTACATCACAATCACAATGCTTAATTTTTTATGTTTCTAAAATAGCTACTCATCCCTGACTTCAGATGAAAATACTAGCGTTCAGGGTTTTAGCCTTCAAAGGTAGTATAATTTAATCTACCAACACATAATGAAACCACCGTAAATACTCACTGGTGTTTGCTCCATCTTCCCATTTCCAGGGCTATGTCAGAGGTTAGATAAAATGACTTCTCACCTGAAAGAGACATGAAATGCAACAGAAAAACAAATTAACAAATTGAAACATTTGTTAATGAATGGGAAAAATCTTCACATTTAAAATATACAAACTGGCATAAATTACATATCTAATTCTCTTTGTGTTTGGTTGGAGAAGTAATTAACAGAGAAGATCAGCATAAAGTATTTCAAGTTATTGTATAAACAGGTTAACACCAGTACCGCCTACTCACAACGATTAACCCGCCCTGTGGTAATTTAAGTTTGCTGCTTTTTCTCTTGATTTACAATGCAAAGTTTTGCAACTCAAAAATACTGTTACTAAAAGCAAGAAAAGAGGGACTTCTTTATTTTTCTTAAAACGTTCATTTATCTACACACTTCTAACTTTTCTCAGTCCTGTTTTCTGACTGCTGTATGTTTTTTTTTTCACTAATATGACCAGGAGACCACAGTATCCAAGATGAGGGAAATTATGGTTTATATAACATTGTGAAATCATCTGCAGGATTGGTTTATATCCTACTCCTTACTATAGCACAACTTGCAATATTTTGTTTTGCCTACCCCTCCTCTCACAACAGAAGGTCTCCCCGCATGGTCTGCAGGACTTTGCTAGCAGAGCTTTCCCCTCCTGCTCTCATTTCAGCAGTTTCAGCCATTTGCTGCTCTCATGTCTCCTTTAGTTACTTGTCTTCACTGAACAGTGAGAGAAGAATGAGGATGGAGGAAAAAGTCCAGCAGCAGCCTCCAGATACAGTTGTTCCACCACCTCTTGATTCCTCTACATGCTGCTTGGGCAACCCACTCACCTCACCCTGGATTTGTTCCACAACTCGCTGCAGTAACTCATCTCCAGTGACAAGGAAAGGTATGAGGCAACAATATGTTGAGCAGCGAGATGAGGATAAAAACTTCTGGGTTTGAAATAGGAGGTGGAGAGAAGTATAGGGAGATAGCAATGGGGGATTTGTGAAGGGATGGAAGTCTGATGAGCACATGGAGAAACCACAGTAAAAAGATTGTTCCAGCACTCAATGTGAGTCACAGAGCTACAGAAATGACAGAAGGTTTATTTGTTTGAGGAGTTAGAGTTTATTTTTAATTCATAATTACTTCAAATTATTCTCTTTTTTCAATTAGATTTGAAATTTAATTTACATTTGTAATACCTAAACAAACACTCCTGAACATTGAATTCTTCATTTACCTTCAGTGAAATGCATCACATTCGAATGTTATCATTTTACACAGTTCATGTCTGCACTAGCTCATTAATAACTGATATATCAAACTATGCAGAATGTGGTGGTTGTCATCAGGAACTTCTATATTCAAAGGTATGGTTGAAGTTTAGCTTATCAAAAGTTTTGCCTACCTAAAAATACAATATGTAATCCAAACGAGTCATCAAGGCTCCCTTGAGAGAGTGGATCACCATGAAGCACTTCCACAAGGTGAGACATCTCATTCAGGATAAGATTATTCACCCCTTGTTTTCTGTCTCTTAAGCAGTTTCCGGCACGTAAGTGCAATTCACCTCTAATGTATTAGGGCTACTTCATTTCCTTGAAAGCCTCCTTCAAGGGGCTTCATAAAAGGGTTGTTGAAATTCCAAATTAGTTATAATAACTGCCTTCATGTGCCTACAATTCAGTTCAAATACTTGGAAGCCAGAGATGTGTGATTTTCTCTTATGGCAGCTGTATTTCTTCAGCTTTACCATTTCATACCAATCAATGGGTTCTGTAAACAAAATAAATCTTCATTTATAATTCAAATTTTCTTTTCATACTGAAGCAAGTCTGAAACTTACAATTTCTAACACTTTTTTAAAAGGTGCTTATACTTTCTCCATCAAACTTCTCAGCTGGGGTTGATTAATTTAATGAGGGATTATGTCTATTTTGACAGCATTTTCTTTAAACTCCTTCAGCATGTCATCCAGTCTTGATACCTTGTCACCCTCCAGCACCTCTCCAGAACTTTAACCACTGCTACCACTTCCTTTTATTGACTCCAAAAGTTATTTTAGGATACATATTTTTCCATCATGCTTAGTGAGAAAGACAGTCTGAAAGAAATGTAATTATTGCTTGACACCACTACCAACCTTAAGGACATTAATTTATGATCGTGAGTATTACAGTAGAATGCAGGTTGAGGAGCAGGAAAGTGAGCAGGAATCCAGATCCATTCCTGTTGAGTATTTGAAGATACACTGGAACTTCACTGCCAGCAGGTTGAGCGAGGTGGTTCTGCACTTCTACTCCACCCTGGTGAGGCCAAATTTGGAGTGCTGTGTCCAGTTCTGGACTCATTATAAGAAAGACTAAGAGTTACTGGAGAGTGTTCAGCAGAGGATAACATTGCATTAGGCTGTTACTTATGAAGTGGCACTGTACCAGGATCTGCCAAGCAAGGGCAGCCTAAGAGTATACTCAGTGTGCTAATAACTGGTTGAGATAAAGAATTATAAAGAGCAAAAACATTTTTTTATTTTTATTTTACAGATGTTGAAGGGGAATATGGGGGTTTTTTTCCTTCATGTCATTGCCACACATCATGAATTTAATTCAAGACTATGTAAGTACAATCTTCCATGTTGTCATTTATTGTCATTTTCTCTACTATATCCATAATCCACATTTCCACTGTTCTTTTGTCATTCTTCATTGTATTTTTCTCTCATTTTATCAGAAGAAAAATCTTGGATTTCAAAATCCAAAGGGGTGGAGTTTTATACTTTAAATAGAAATAAACAGTTCAATGGATTGTCTCCAATTCAGGATTTATAAGTAAAAGGACCGTATATGCATTTTTGTATTTTCATGGATAAAAGCAAAATACTGCAAAGGGATTTCCCTCACATTTTTCTAACGTGCTCAATTAGTCTCATTGATTTAGAGATAAATATCCAAGAGAAACAGCTCTCATTTTATTCAAGAGTTAAACTGTCAGTCTAAAATACAATCTCTCCACTGTCAGACTAAATTAAAAGATACTACAGCAATCCCAGGAACTTAAGTAGATTTGAAGCAAAAAGAATATACAGCATAAGTTAAGTTTCATAAAGCTTCATCAGCTCTCAGGGTTTTTTCTTTTCTCCTCCTTCTCTTTTTTTAATCCTTACAATAAAGGAGATCCTCTGACTATAGAAAGAGATTTATCACAGATGACAAAACTGTGAAAGATGCTCATAATTTCTGACGCTTCATTCCCATTCCTTCCTCTTAGACCTAGCATAAAATTTCCAGAGTTTTGTAATGACCTACCAGGTGCTGGTTGTGCAGCTCCAGGTAATGTCACAATTCATACCCATAATGTACTGATAGCTTTCCACCAAGAGTTATAACATTTCTTGGGTGACTTGCTATGACTTGCAGTCTGCCATTGATGTATGTGTTTTTACAATAATGTTTCATAAATACACTGCTGCCTCAGCATCTGATAACTGATCCATTCTCGATAGGTGCATTATGGGAAATACTTCATGTTTAAATTATTGTGAGATATTGTCCCTTCTTATCTCCCAGATACATTATCCCTACAGATACTATAAATGCTGTAGCAAAAGGTTTATCTGTTCTAATTAGCATGTATGGAGGAATGAAAACCTGCATAATTGCATTTTGTTCCTCCTGAGCATTTAATTCAGTATGTGTCCACTGGAAAGGAAAAAAAGTTATTCAGCCTGGAAATTATCAGAATGGTGATCAATTAACATTTTTAAAGATTAAAAGTAAGGGTGGTAAGAGCTGATTAGCCAAGGTAATGTTTAGGAGGATACAAAACCTTGTATCTGCAGCTTGTGGATTCAAACCCAGTTTGTTAGTGGAATCTGAAAGGTTTATCAGAACCACAGCTTTCAATACCAAAAAAAATCCCTTTTGATCAAATATCCTGACTTTATATAAAAATTAGCTCTTTAACCCTGCACTGTGAGCATCTTTGTTTGACCAAATTGTATGCCTGAAAAATGCATGAAAACAGTCAATGGATCAGAGAACCCATCCTTGCCAAAAATTTATTTCAGTCAAGAACAGCTATGTCCTTTTGTTTCCCATTTTTTTAAAAAACCATTGAATCTGTGATATCAGGCATTCCCTTTGCATTGCTGGATTAGTGCAGTACGGTCCCCTTCATGAACTAGACCAGCTCCTTTTTCACCTCATTTTTCCGAGTCTATTATGTCTTAGGTTTTCAATATTCTCTTATAAACAGATACATGTCTGCTGCACATAGTGTTCTTTCTAGTTCAAGTCTTGCTCACCATTCCCAATCAGTGTTTCACTATTTATGCTCAAGGGGTCATACTACTCTTTTTGACAACAGAAACTGTTCAGTCTTGTGCTGACTACGTTGCTCTCTTGTTTTCTTTTCAGTATCCTTTTTTTCATGACACAAGAGTTAGTTATGGTCAATACTCTAAGAATGAGGTCTAACTCATCCAAGAATATGACATCTGCCAAATACACCTCATTTCCTGAGCTTTCTGATCCTTAGGCAACTAAAATGACCAGAGATCTCCCTGACTGGTTTGGAAGGTAACAAGCTTTTTTTACCCACTCATGCTCAGAAATACTGGTTCATTGGAGATGAACATGGTCCCCACCTATCTCAGAGCTAATTTAGGTAGATGGTGAGAGTTTAGAAACAGATACAAACATTCATTGTTCCAATACAGCATATTCACAGCAATGTGCAGTGATTTCCTAATTTTTAATTTATCATTTTGCCTAAACAGCTGTTCTCCATATCACAATTTTGCATTTTATTATCCTCCACTTTAAATACAAAATAAAAATAGGAGTTGATAATAAATCATACTTTTCCAGCATTGCTGATTGATATAGGCCTAGATTTATCATTTGTATTGCACTAATACAAAACTCTTCTCCATGGACATCCCCTTGTCGTGGGGGAGAAGCTTGCGTGCCCTTATGAGGTTGTGAGCTGTGCTGGC